>CAIGQV010019090.1:2711958-2779761 GCA_903798115.1 Danio jaintianensis
TGTTTTTGCCTCATTTGAAGGCATGTACGCTTTAAAAATGCTGGGTTGTTTAAACCCAAATTTGGGTAAAATATGGACAAACTCAATTTTTGGGCTTAAAATAACATTTAAAAATATAACCCATGAGTTTGGGCTTGTTCATATTTTACCGAAATTTGGATTCAAACCCAGCATTATTTAGAGCGTATAAAGTCCAAACCCTTGGTGGAGCCTTAACAGTGTCAAGTGATTTCTGCTCGAAATCAAAAAAATGTGTTAATAAATGTAAAAAAATATATATTGGATGCACAAGTTAAAAGTAACTTAAATCATGAAATGAAGTCTGTGAATATGAAAAGGCTAATTAAATGTGAAGTTCTGCATGTCTGTGTGAATGAATGGCCCTTTCATTTACTACTAGATCAAGAAGAATTGAAATATAAATTTCAGTGACATCGGAAAGAACAAATTGTAAGCAATGTGTATAATTAAACAATGTATTAAAGAATTCTTGAAAAACATTTCCATAAAACCAAAACGTTTTTCAACCACCTGAAATAGGTCATACATAGTGGTTAGCACTGTCGCCTCACAGCAAGAAAGTCGCTGGTTTGAGTCCCAGCTGGATGAATTAAATTGGCCGTAGTGTATGAGTGTGTGTGAATGAGAGAGTGTATGGGTGTTTCCCAGTACTGGATTGTGGCTGGAAGGGCATAAAAACATATGCCAGAGTAGTTGGGAGTTCATTCCGCTGTGGTAACCCCTGATAAATCAGGGACTAAGCTGAAGGAAAATGAGTAATGTCTATAGAAGTTGTATTGTTACTATAGCCTCTAAATAGATATTAAATAGATTTAATGTTTCCCACACTGATACAGTAATAAAGGCATCAGTTAGAAATAATGACTTGACTAAATAATGACTGAATAATAGTTTCCCACCTTGTAGTTCACCTTGTAGTAAAGCATTTTACCTCATAAGATAAATAAACACATTAGAAATGTATATGTAGATGTAGAACATAAAAAGACAATATTTGAAGATTGTTCAAGCAGCTCTTTAACAAAGGTTCACATTGATATTCAGTATCAGAAAATGAGTTCATATGCTCAAAAATGCTGATGGATTAATGGATGGATGGATGGATGGATGGATAGATAGATAAACCTTACTAGTAAAAATTGTAATGATTGCAAAAAATTTATTATTCTCAATCACCACTTACTGTACAATGGCTTTAGAGTCACAAACATTTATCTTTACTGATATCTCTAAAAATCCTTTGTAATGCAATTGCACGCCATACTGATAGGCCGTCTCATACTGAAGCAATGCAATTGTATCATATTACACAGCTAAACAAATTATGAGAAGTAATCACTTTAAAATGATTATAATACAGCTGAAATTTAGGACATTGTGCTCAGACTCGCTGTTATTAGTGTTGCTTGAATATACTTTTCCAAGCATCACAGGCAAACAACGGCAAAGGAACTATAGAAAATTTCAGATTTAAGATCTTGTAGATCCCTGAAGTCACCTCTAAACATTGTTCACACTTAGAATATTTGATTTGATAAAAAAAAAAAAAAGTTCACCCAAAAATGAAAATTACCCCATACTTTACTCACCCTCAAGCCATCAATGGTGTATATGACTTTCTTCTTTCATATGAACATTGTATGACAGATGACAATGTACTCTGATTCAAACAAATATGGCTGTGCAAAAAGATCTTCTTCTCTTACAGTGAAATTCTCTGACATTTTAACTTCTCGTTTTCCACTCTCAATTAGTAACTGGCATTTAATTATCCTCATTCATTTACGACAAATGCATCTTACATCATGTGTCATATGGCAAGTCCAACCCAGGCTCATTCTGAAAACGTACCCCTATATACATTTCTGGATAGCGCCAAATAAGTCTGCAGGAGCTACGTTTTTTTGCAGTTTTTGTTTTTGCAAATCCACCATAGGCCGCTGTGTACCCTTTTTCAGATCTTCAAATTTCTCTTAAATTTCTCTCAAAAGCAATCCAGGAAGAGAAAAGCCCTCGCGGCAGCCTGATTTTTTTTTACCACGGTTTCAGATTTTACCACATTCTCACCCTGTTATTTACTTGTTTATTTTATTTTATTTGTTTTTGTCCTACCTGCTTTCTGGAACTGTTCTTTACCGGACTCAAACCCCGTCGTCGCAGTCAACTCCGCTCCATATCACAAGTCCACTAACGTACGCGGCGAGCCACTGGACAAACTGGTAACAGCAGAAAAGCCGTCCACATGGAGGTAAGCAGTCAGCTGGTAAGTGCGAAAAGGAACGGCGTCATACCGCCCCGTAGCGTTCGTTTAAAGACGAAATGCAGCCATACGTACCTCTGGTTACATAATTTGTGATCTCCAGAAATGTATATAGGGCTACGTTTTCAGAATGAGCCTATGTTGGGCAAGTCAGAGGTCAGCCAAGAAGATGTCAAGATTTGAGTTTATCATTTAAAAGTTAGAAATATTTTTGTTACAAAAACACATCGATCTGCTTCATAATAAGACATGGTTTAACCCTGGCGGTGTAAGTGAAGGATGTATCTGCTTTTGGAAGCTTCAGAAAAAGGGCCACTATACCAACACCATTATACAGCATGGGAAGGCCAGGAAAAAAATCCAATTTTAATCTGAGAGAAAGAAAGTCATATACACAGAGGATGGCTTGAGGATAAGTAAATCATGGCGTAAAATTAATTTTTGGGTGTTCTATTCCTTTATGTGAACTCTGGTGGGATTACTCTGTTAATGTGATTGATTTAAATAAGTGTGAAGGCTGCCATCCAAAACAAGTGAACCAACTTAGACCACTGAAAAAGTTTCAAATGAATTCTGGTGTGATTCAACTAAAATAATCACACAATATAGACCAAAGCCATCAAAATGGACTAAAAACAGGGCCTTATGTCACAAGATACAACTATAAAGGATCTGCTTTCATATGTGACACAAGAATTCCTGGTGCTGCTCTGACCATCATGTACACAAATATGAGCACATTCAACCCAACACACAGCATCATTTCAATAAAAGTAATAACAGTCTTTTTTATTAATCTGAAAACTGAAGCTGGAGTAAATGTATCCTTTTCTTTTTTTTAGTCCAGTATACAAACAAACCAAAAACACACCCTAAATGTGCAAAATGCTAAACAAAATTACACAAATATGTGTTTGATCCATAGATGACTCAAAAATAGCCTAGAATTGAGATATACTGTATGTAGCCTATATTGTATTTCTCTTGTTTGCTCTCATAAATGATCTGTAACTTAAATAGTATTAATTAATAATTAAATACTTATTTTAGTATACTAATGTTTAATTTGGGGCGGGACTGTGGCTCTTATTAGCACTGTTGCCTTACAGCAAGAAGGTCCCTGGTTCGAGTCTGGGCTGGGTCAGTTGGCATTTCTGTGTGAAGTTTGCATGTTCTCCCCGTGTTGGTGTGGGTTTCCTCCGGGTGCTCCGGTTTCCCCCACAGTCCAAAGACATGCGCTATAGGTGAATTGGCCGTAGTATATGTGTTTGAATGAGTGTGTATGGATGTTTCCCAGTAATGGGTTGCAGCTGGGAGGGCATCCGCTTTGTAAAACATATGCTGGATAAGTTGACGGTTCATTTCACTGTGGCGACCCCTGATACTAAGCCAAAGGAAAATGAATGAATGAATAATGTTTAATTTGGTTCAGTCCGCTGTGGAGACCCCTGATAAATCAGGAACTAAGCTGAAAGAAAGTGAATGAGTGATGTTTAAGTTTTTCAAAAGTGTCTAATCAAGTACTTTGTTCAGCACAAGAAGTGATTTGATATCAGTAATAATATCACTAATGATGCTGAAGAACAGCTACAACCGCATGCATTATAGCAGATAATGTAATATTTCCCGTTCCACCAAAGACAGAAGGCCGTTTCTTTACTCACGTCCCCCCACAGCCACATTACACTGCACTGAGTGGAACGGAAGCAGCGTTTGATTAGCCTGTGTAATCAGGGTCCGCTCCAGACACAATAATGACATTATTACACTATTACAGATCCTTATCAGACAAAAAGCCTACAGGTCATGTCCTCAGAAAGACTGTACAGATGAAACACACTATACCCCAATTTCTTTCGAGAGCTGTGGAGCACAGCTGGAATGAGAATAAGGATTAGCAAAAGAAGATATTAACCTTCACAAAATGTTGGCTGTCCACCACAGGAGGTCAAACCAAAAGATTTATGATAAAGTATAAGTGATATATAAATAATTACAAATATAGTTGCAAGCAGCAATTACAGGGACAAGCACAATCAGATCAACTGCAACATTTCTTTTTGTAAATATTGACAAAATATAAATACAAAGTGCGTTTTAAATTGCATTTTAATACACTATTCTATGAAATTTTGTAGTTTAAATAGTGTAAGTAATGCATCTACATCAAAAATTGTAAAAAAATAAATAAAAAACTGCTGTATGTAGGTTTTTGACTCTTCTAAAGCATAAAAACACCATAATATGTTTGCAGATATATCAGAAACATGCTAAGGGAACATACTTATCTGAAAAACAACACTACAGTTATTCTCCTTTGAAAAAGTGTGTGGGAATATCTGTCTTTGTTTTGGTCTGTGTAACTCCACGCACGTCATGATTTTGACAGGTATGATGTGATCCTGGAACATCATTTTTGTTAAAAAATGCATACCTATTCTCTACCCCTAAACCCAACCATAACTGTAAATTATTCCCTAAATCAGAGGAGAATAATAGTTGGATAACAATCATGTAGAAGTGCATAAATCTAACCGTAAGCCTAAATTTAACATAAACTGTAACAGTATCCCTTAATTCTGATTGGCTGATTGGAATGTTGTTCCAGGATCAACATAGATGTTAATCCAGTAACATGTCCTACTTGGTGAAATCAGGCTGGTGGTAACTCCACACCCAAGGTTTACCAATTAAATTTTGGCACTCTGAGTAGTATATTTCATTTCAGTCAACTCTGGAGGTCAGTTGCAGCCTCCAAAATGAGATGCAGATTCAGAGTTATAAAAATCTACAAGAGGTGTGCTTTAATTGGCAAATAATACAAATATTACAAACGTAAACTTTAGTCAAGCAACTTGCGTGTAAGACTCAACCGCCAGGTACACTTACTCCTGTTGGTCTCTCCAATCTGGCAACCTGCTTCTGCATCGTCGTCGTGTGGCCTCTCTAATATTTTGAATTTGGACTACAATACCTAGTTCAATCCTACATACTGCACCTTTAATTGCCAGATGATGTACTTATGCAACCATTGAAGAAGAGTGGAATCTTCATGCACACAACTCTTTGTCAGCTTTGCAGCTTGATTACTTCATTTATTTTGGATAGTGCAAACAAAATTCTCCTAAGTGGTTGCTGCCTCCTGATGGTGAATATGATTGTACTCATGACATGTACAATTTGGTATTTTGGTCATTTATTTCATTAATTTGAGAACTGTTAAAGGTGGACTGGGAAATGGTTTAAATGTCCAGTTAGTAAAGAAAGGTTTTCCATTTAGAACGACACTAAATTCATATCCTACTACTCGGTTAGGAATATGATCTAATGGTTTAGCACTTTTGTCCAATAGGTGGCACTGTAGAAGTTGGCATCAAATATATCATGTTAAAAATAAATAGCATTATTGCAGTTTATTCTATTATTTAATTGTTGTGTAAAATGGGCATAGCACATGCTCAGGTTAGCATATTGTTGGTATATATGTTAGAATATTAATGTAATTTCATGTAATGAAAGAAAATTAGGTTTTATGTTTAGTTCTCCTGTAAATGTTTTTATTTATTTTCTTTTTATACAGTGTATTTTCCCTAATATTTTCGCCACTGGCTTGCATGGTTCGGGACCTGTAGAGCTGCGCATCGATGGATTTGCTCTTCAGTGTTTGGACTCTCAGCAGTGAAAATTTAAACCACACTGAACTGAACTGAACTGAACTTAAACTCTAAAAACTGAACGGACACCATTCCAATTCACTATAATCTTCTATGTGAAGCTGCTTTGACACAATCTACATTGTAAAAGCGCTATAGAAATAAAGATGAATTGAATTGAATAATAATTTCGTTGAAAAAGGTGAAATGATAGGGACACAATATTTTAATTGATATATTTTTTTAAAAACAATGAGCAATTTCAGCATTATGGATGTGACATTTGCAGCAAAAACTTTGCATTAATTCATAGAGAAAGTATATGTTAACATTATATTGAAACATCTGTTTATTTTCCAAAACAACTAACCAAATAATTATAGGATCATAAAAATATCAATCTGTAAAGATTTTTTAATATATATATTTTAAATTAGGAAAATAAACATGCTTTATGGATATGACAAAAAAAGTATGCAAGTTCACAGTAATGAGCTGGGTTGACAACAGAGGTGAGGATCCAAATGCAGTTTATTAAGAGATTTGTCAAGCAGGCAAAGGTCAAAACAGGGACCGACAGGAGCATGCAGGTGAAACAAAAGCGTGGTCAGAATACAGGCGAATGGTCGGGACAGGCAGCAATACAACGTAAACAGTAAAACAAAGCAAAGGTCAAAAAACACATAAGGCAGAACAAGGAAATGCTTAGAAATGCTCACTTACAGCTTACAAGACTCGACAAAGTGTATGTCAAAGTGAGGTGTATAAATAGTCCTGGTCATTAGTCCTTACAAGCATCAGCTGTGTGTGTAATCAGGGAGAGAACTGGATCTGGTGTGTGTGTGAGGTGCATGATGGGATCTGTAGTTTATACCAGTGGGAGATTGAATGAACGATAGTGTTTTCCATCTGCACAGGCTAGATCTCTGGTGATCGTAACAACAGTACATACCATACTTTGTAGAAATTCTGTGAATTAAACTGCACAACCCAAAAGAAATAATGCTAATCAAAAGGATAAGGCTTTTATTTTTTATTATAACATTTTTGCATTTATGAGGAAAAAGCTGTGTTATGGATGTGACACCTCTGTTTTGGATGTGACCGATGTGAAATTGGCACTTGTGTGACTTTGGTAAATCAAATATAATTGTTTGAAAACATTGACAGACATTTTTGAGTATTTTTACAGTACTGTAAAATACAAGGCTAAGCAAACAACGTAGAAAGGGTTTCACTATTTTGGTGAATACTTTATTTTTTTCATGGGAAGGTTTCCAATGTTGGAATTGCTCCAATGTTTTGAATATTTATACTGTGTATTTTTCTTGAAGACTCCGTTTTAAAAAGAGGAAAACATGAGAGACAGTTAAAAAAATTTTAAATCTAAAAAAAAAGTAATAGGTTTTTGATAATTTCTAAAACAATCTATACCAAAACTCATTCAACTCTGATTCATATTTCTTTGTGTTGCAGTCTGATAACTGTGCAGGACTCCACAAACGGCTGGAATTTGCTGGACGTTTCAGAAGAGCACGAAGCATTAAGGCTGGAGAATTACAGTCCATCTTTGGAGTTTGTGAGGCTTGCAGATTCACATCACACCAGGCTGCTCTTTATTTTGCAGTTGGTTTGATTTATCTCTGTTTTATGTGGCGTCAGTTCTTTACACTTACTTCACCACATATTGTAAAGCAAATGACTTCATTTAGAGATATGACAAACATCAGACAGAGAGAAAAGCCAAATAGAGGACGTCAGAAGTAAAACGGTGCTCATAAAACATCCTTCAAAGGCATTTAAAATTGTTCAAATGATCACACAAGACTAATGATTTCTTATAATTATTTAATCGTGTAAGCACGACTTGGGTGGCAAGTAAATGTGTAAACGGCTTTCATAATAAACCATGTAACCTTATCTGCTCTCATGGCTCTAATACAAAATGCACATGCAGCTACAGTACACCACTAATTACAAAAGAGCTATGATTTGTGGACGTGTACCATGGTGATGCTGTGGTATTCTCTGAAGTTCCTTTAAATGCCATGTAAATTATTTACATCGTTTCTTCTCTGCACTGGCATATATATTTGATCATCCAGTAAATACATCTATATAATGAAATATTATCACAATGTAAAAGAATTGTTTTCTATTCATTCCTGTGAATGAAAGTTACATTTTCAGTGTCACGTGATCCTTCATTTAGAATTCATTCAAAGATGTTGATTTAATGAACAAGAAACATTTCCTAAAATTATGAAAAATCTCAAAATATTAAACAGCAAAAAAAGAATCAATGATAATTAATAAAAAATCTTACTTAATGAATCAAGTATAAATTTAATGTAAAAATACAGATCAAACAGATCAATTTAAATTGAATTGTAATAATATTTCAGAACAGTATTGTTTCACTGTATGAAATAAATTAAATAACACATTTATTATGAACATAAGATACTTCATTGTTAAAGTATATAGGGCTTTTCACACAGTACTTTAACTGTGGGTTATTGTTGTTCTAACCTTAAACAACAGATAGGGCAGAGGAATGTTTCACACTTGTAGTTTAGGATGCGTTTACCTACTAACATTTTTGAGCCATGCAGGCTGAATGAAAATATGTGACTGTCTGTGATTCTGCAAAACCAGAAATATATTAGATATTAGATAAATATATTAGAAATAGATTTGCCATAACTGAAAATCTTGATATACCCAGGCATAGCTGAATTATAAGATTTCAGTACATGGAAATGACACAACGTGAGCCTTAAATATAGTTTCGTTGTTCTCATGTAAATCATGTGAGTGTAAAATCCTAGTAAAAAATAAAACACAGACTCAGATGATCCACATGGGAGTGTTTGATTGGCAACAACGTTTCCTAGTGCTATTACAACAACAACAACAACAACAACAACAAAAAAATCCCTTATTTTTAAGCTCTAAGCATAAGGTCTGTTTAACTGTCTTTTTTTAGTTTAACATGTATACTGTTAAATTTGCCACATTTTGTAATGAGGCAACAAACTAAACCGCAAAGTAAACTGCTGAATATAAGGATTCACTGCACGTTATGCATCGCATCACTCAGCTCTTATTTTGATTTTTCTTGAGTGAAAGGGCAACGTTAAACTTCAAAAACTTATTTGGAGGCTGATATAAATTCCTTTCTTTGTTTTTATATACGTTAAAACCACAAAATACAACTCTAAATAAATCTCTGTCTGCCTCTTTTGTCGAGTATAATTATAATTCAGCCTATATGTTTAATCCACAACTCATGAGAAAATGTTGTTTTGACAACTTAAGTATGATTACAGTATATTGCACGTGTATTTCAGAGTACATCATGCTGTGTGTGTGCACATGACGTGTGTGTGACCATCAGGCAACTGACACAAGCTGGAAGCATCAGAACAGAGCTCATTTATATTCATGAACGTTTCAAACCAGAGCTTTTCATTTTAGGGGTAATTCCTGTGTTTAGAAATAAGCAAATAAAACCGTTTCTTACTTACCTAAGCCTATGTAGATATCAGAGAACAATTTAACATAATGAATCAATGCACTCTATGGCACCTTTTAGGGGAAATGTGTCAGACTGAGACAAAATATGTTATCTGGAATGAAGGAGAGACCATTTAATTTCTGCATTTATAGACCACAAAATCCATTCAGGATCAACTTGATAGTATAGTCGGTAATGTATACTGAGATTGCACAATGCTAAAGCTTTTATTGTACATATCAACATGCATTTATCCAATAATTGGAATATTTACCCCAAATATGCAAAATTCATTACTAAGGTTTATGCAAGTACAGTTGACTTATGAATTTATGATGACTCATGAATTAAATGTTAAACATGGTTAAATTATGAGCAGTGATAAATGTGAAGAAAGGTAATCCATTATTTTGTTTACAGGGGACTTTGAATGACCCAAAGTTAACTATAGTGTGAAAAGAACATCACTGTATATTTACCAAGAGGCATAATAATGCAGATAATAATAAAACTTTGTTATATTTACATCTCTTTCTCCACATTTGTACCTCACAAAGCTCATGAATTAAACTCACTGGACGCAACAAGGGATGTTTAACTGTTAATTTCAAAGCCCTTATCTTTCTTGCCTTTATAGAGAGAAAATTCCTTCAAGACTCTTATCTGGGTGTAGTGGATAATTAGGGAAATACCTAAAGTGAAGCCAAGCGTGCAGAAGCAGGAGTTTGGGTGGGATGATGGGGGTCTCCAGCTTGTTGTGGCTGTGTGGGTTCCTGGCATGCTGATTTGTGACTGTAGTAAAAAAATCACATTGCCAGGGATTACCACACTACCACAGCATTACCAGCAGTTCGTGAGGAAACGGATGGAAATGAGGGAAATCTCGAACAGCAAAACAACTCGTTCTGAGCGGTTGCAGAGCTTGGCTGATTGGTGAACGTGCATGGCTTGTTTTTTTGTTCACAGTGGCTAAGTTCTTCACCCGAAAAGAAAATAAGAAAGTGCAGCTATTTTTTTCTGTTAAAAAAGACTATGCTTTGTATGTGCAAACAAGATACTGATCATATCTGTGTAAACCGTTGTGAAAAAGAAGTACAATATAGTGTAAGAATATGATGATAATATATATTTATATAATTATATAAACAAATATGCAATATGATATCTAGCAGTATACTAAGGTGCATACCAAAATTAATTGCAATAAAATGAATATCTTAGTTTACTTTTATTTTAATGATTTTTTTTCAATCTAAGAGTTCTTTTTGACCCACTTAAGTAGAGCTTAATACCATTATGTCATTCAATAATTGGATTGTCTTTGAATTATGGATAAAGTTTACTGCTAAATGTTTTGACAATAATTTATAGTAAATTAAAATATACCATTTATATACTGAAACTTGTATGTCATGCAATTATTTTGAGATTGCCATTTGTAATTATAGCTGGAATTTAGAACATTAAAAATATATTTAATTTAAATATATCACTTTTTTAGTATCTTAGTCAACACATCAAAACAAATTAATAAAAAAAAAGAACACTAGAAGT
This sequence comes from Danio jaintianensis, assembly GCA_903798115.1. Classification (NCBI taxonomy): domain Eukaryota; kingdom Metazoa; phylum Chordata; class Actinopteri; order Cypriniformes; family Danionidae; genus Danio; species Danio jaintianensis. The sequence goes on from CAIGQV010019090.1 coordinate 2,722,967, forward strand.
TTATTAAAATAATGAATTGAAGGGAGGCGGCACGGTGGCGCAGTGGGTAGAACGATCGCCTCACAGAAAGAAGGTTGCTGGTTCGAGCCCTGGCTGGGCTGGATAAGTTGGTGGTTCATTCTGCTGTGGCAACCCCTGATTAATAAAGGGACTAAGCCAAAAAAAAATCAATGAATAAATTTTTTATTTATTTTATTATTTACTCAAGTGAGTCAAGAAGCAGCCACATTAAATGACTTTTTAAGATGGTATAATAAGTATAATAGTGCGCATTAAACAATATTAAGCATGTTTATCACAAGGATAGTTTTCTAATGAACTAGTTGTCTTGTTAAAGCTACATTTGACCCGAAATGCTTTAATCACTTCATCTGATGTTGTTTGAAACCTTTGTGACATTTATGTTTGTGGAACACAAAAGGAAATACTTTTAAGAATATTCATGCTTTGGTAATGGAAAAATGACTAAATTACCACAAATTATATAAAGCAAATCATTTAAAGTTAGTAAAATTGCATCAATATTAACCAAAAATCTTCCCCTGACGTTACTCAATTATAATTAATGCTTTCAGATATTCAAACTTAGCATGTCACAAGTGATAATGAGACCAACATTTATGTCTGAAGTTTGGCATGATGTGCTTTCATGTGGATTGAATATGTGATATCATCAATTTCACAAAAAGTATTAGATATCTTCCTGATCACCATAACTTTTCAGAGTATAAATAAAACAGCATTTCTGCTTTTCAAACATTGTTAGATTGGGTAAACTGCTGATATAATCAGCCCATTTTTCAAAATGGTATCAGCCGACAACCCTGCTTAATAAATAACAAACATTTCTAAATTGGAGATGATGGATGCTCTGTGTCGTAATTGAACACACGTGGCTTATGATAAATCATGCTTTAAAAAACAGAGAGATGTGCCAGTGCTGAAACACAACACTGCTCCCACGAGACAGCTGTGTGAGAAAGTGTCTCATTCAAAGCAGATGATCATTCTTAAAGGTGAAGTGTGTCATTTCTGTGCATCACATAGCAAATATATTGTTTCCAGACAAGTTTCCCAAACAACTGCAGTCTGTCATTGGTCAAATTAACAGATTGTGCCACCCCTTCCATGCTATTGGTTGAGCTGCTACTGTTGTTGTCGGCATACAAGTGATGAATTGTAGTTTTTTATGCGTGTTATATTCAGTTTTGAAACATTTCAATGATTATGTGAACAGTGTGCATGTGTGATGTAATTATCTGCACAGCATATGGATATATAAATTTCTTCCCTTAGAATGCACAGCTGGCATATGTTCTGTCTGGCATATGCACTGCTTAGTTTGTCCACAAGGTGTCAACATAGAACCAAACCAGGCTGTTTCATCATGGATATCATCACCCTGTGTTAATGGGCATTTTGAAGTCTCAAATATTAGACTTTTTTATAAGAATATGAAACCCTTTTCTAGTGAGCATGTGCTGAGTTCCTATTTTTATGAATAATGTCAAATGGATTATATATTGAAAAGGTATGGAGAGTGGTTGTGGCTAAAGGTCTTTATACTTGTGAAATTGAATTGTGTAAAATTTGATTGCTTCACAGAAAGGCTTTGCATTTGACTACAAAAATGAAGTATACTTTAGACTGAGATAATATGAGTATTCAGCTATAGCATACAAATAAATATGATTTAAAGGGGACCTGTTAGGGAAAAATCACTTTTATGAAGGGTTTAAACACAGTTGTGTGGCAACAGCGTGTGAATATAGCCAGCCTATAATGGTAAAAAAGTATTACTTCTATCTTTTATAATCACACTTCATAAAAACAGTTTGTAGAAACACTTTGATTGACATTCTCCCTTTTTACGTGTCATCAGAGGGGGAAAGCCCCGCCCATTAGTGACGATCTCTCCCTCGTTAGCATAGACAGCCCTGGGTGAGAAGCAGCCGTCCGCCATTAGAGTTTTGAATGTGTCGCTATGATGACACATAGGCATTTATAGCTCCACCCCCTTTTGAAAAGAGGGCTGGGAGCACAATCTCGTTTGAATTTAAAGCGACAGTTAGCAAAACGACACAATTTGGATTAAAGACTAAAAGGGCCAGTTTCAAAGAGTTATAAAACATTATTTGTGGGTTATTTTGAACTGAAACTTCACATACACACTCTAGGGACATCAGAGACTTCTTTTATCTTGTAAAAGGGGACATAATAGGTCCCCTTTAAACTGAAAAGTATCATGACCAAGGTAAGAGTTAAGGTTTCTAACTCCTTTCTTTCCACACACCTGGTTATCTGTCCAAAATGTCAGCTGATAATCTGCTTGTAGTTGTGTGTCTCATCAGGACCTGAGCTCCGGTGCCTTCTGAGCTGATATCAGTTGTAGTAAATCACTGGCTCAGTTCAGCAGGAACAGGAGTGTGGCCCCTGCACAAAGAAGCACACATACTAGAGCGTTCAAAGGCCAAAGGAAAATGCTTCTGGAAAACCTACGAACATTAAGAAACAAGTCTGTGCTTGATGTGTGTTTGTCTCGAAATGAATGTCCTGAAATGCCTCGGCCTTAAATGAACCAGGAGATTAAACTAAAGTCCCACAATACATTTTTTTTTTTTTTCACAGAGAGGATCAGAATTCATGTGACTGGACTTCACACTGGAATGACTTCAGAAGTATTTCATAATAAAGTATTTTTTTGTTAGGACTCTGTCTCTTATTTGTATGCTTATTTCTCAAGTGATGTTTAACAGAGGAAACTAGATTTTCACAGTATTTCCTATTTTTCTTATGGAGAAAGACTTATTTCTTTTAGCTTACCTTGAATAAAATGTATATAATTAATAAAAAAATTGCCAAAGTTAATATTATTAGCCTCCTTATGATATTATTTTTACTTGATTGGCTACAGAACAAACCCCTGTTGTCCAGTTGCCCAGTTAACCTAAATAACAGCCTTTAAATTGACCTTTTATCTAAATACTAGTATCTTGCAATATAATTATATATTTTTACTGTTATCATGGCAAAATAATATAAGAAATCAGTTATTAAAACTATTATGTTCTTTCCATTTAAAAAAAAATATTAGAAAAATAATTAAAAGTTCACAGGAGGGCTAATAATTTTATGTTCAGCTGTTTGTATTTTATTATTTGCCATTAATTCTATGGGCATCTGTCATTGAGATTTCATTCCTGTTGTGTCTAGTACATTTTCATTAACTATACTTTTAAAAGTTTACTTGCAAGCATTCATTATACTAGTGGTTATTTATTAGATACTGATATTAATCATTGGATACTAATAACTTTTTAATAGATACTAGTATTTATTTGTTAGGTGGTAGTATTTAATAGACACTAGTATCTTTTGAAATTAATTCTGTAATTAATAATTTATATCTTTTAAGTCAGATCTGCTTTTAAACTTGTTTTATGAATGGCCACTTTACAAGCAACTACTGAACGCACTAGCTGAAGGTACTAAAAACTTCATGGAAAAGATACTAGTATCTAAAAAAAAGTACTAGTATGAATAAAGATACTAGTATAGGTTAAATGCTAAAATGATTTGCCATGATACAGCAGCATAAGACTTACCTGCACAGATGGCATCTTTTGCATCAGAGTTCAAAGTCTACATCAACACTGTGACCCACAGTCATCCACAAAGAGATGCAAAACCAAAGCACAAAACAAGACACATAATTTTATATTGCTGCTAGACGGCCAAAAGTTACATAGCGCACCATTAAAATATTCTTATTTGTATATAGCCTAATTAAGAACACGAAATAATGGCTCGGTGGCCACAGCATAGTTTTAAATCTATGCGACCTTCAACTCTGACAAGGTTTCCAGTTCCTCTGCTTGCCACACATCCGCACAACATGATGGACCCTCCACCATATTTTACAGTAGGGAGCAGGTTATTCTCCTGGAATGCTGTGTTCTTTTTCTGCCATGCAAAACGGATATGGTTGTGGCATTTGTCCAAAGTATATTTTTCCAAAATGATTCAGGCTTGTCCAGATGAGCTTGTGCATACCTCAAATAACTCTTCTTGTTGGCAGAATGCAGAAAAGGCTTCTTCTGCATCACCTTCCATTGAGCTGTTCTTTGTGAAGATGTGCTGAACTGTCGAATGATGTACAATGACAAAATAACCAGCATAATGTTCCTGAAGCTTTTTGGAGGTGGTCTGTGGTTTGTCTGTGACCATTCTAACCATTCTTTGCCTTGCCTTTCAGATATTTTTCTTGGTCTAGCACCTCTTTCCTAAACCAGGGCTGTTCATGTGGCCTTCCATTTTCTTACTATATTTCTGACTGTGGAGATAGAGACGTTAAACCTCCTAATTCATGTTGGTGAATTGTCCTAGTTTTTAGTTCATTAGGACGTTCTTTTGAAGTTCCCATGTTGCTACTTTCAGGTTCACAATGAGGAGAAGCAATCAGCTATCTTAAATATCCTTTTTCATGATTGGTTGCATCTGTGTCGAGATTGTTAATATTCACCGAGTCACTCAAATCAATTTTGTGTTGTAGTCAATCAGCATTAAGTGACTAAAGGTTTTGAAATCCAGACAAAAGAGAGGGTGCCCAAACTGTCGCATAGCCTATTTTTCAGTTTCAATTTAATTTCACACGTCTCAATACTGCTACACTACGGATTTGTGTCTGAAAAACATGGCATTATCTAATTTTCTCTAAAACTGAATGGCATTTCCCTGTGATCTTCTCTTATAAAGAAAAGAGCACATAACTATGCAGCCACAGAGGGGTTCCCAAATTTTTGCATAAAACTGTACATATATATAATCTCTGAAATCACTAAAATCTCAGCCTATTAATTCTTCAGAATATTTGGAGGTTATTCTTTCTTAAACAACTGTCCCAGGAGTACAATACATTTAATATAAATTTTAAAACAAAAACAATACGTTCATTATTCCAGATATCTTTTGGGTAGACAAATAATCATCATACAACTGTGAAAACAATTCAGCAATGACACTGTATACAATTCTGTCTGTATACCATTGCTCTTACAGTTGCTACTATATAGCTAACATATTTTCCCAACCATTTAGCCACACAATGTTAACTGGAAATAATTAATAATGTACTAAAAGAACCACACTAAAAATACATGTATTATTTTAGTCCTAACTCTGAACTTACACCATTAATGTATGATGTTCCCCATGATATTCCAAAAAAAATTTAAAAGGGGAATATTGCTAAATGAATATACAAAAAATGTATATTAACAGTTATCACCTTTACATTTCATTATGCCATTTGTTCAACTTATGCACAGTTTACAGTCCTAAAGAGTCCAGCAGTGGATCTGTTGAGAGCGTTTTTAATATTCCAGATCAGTGTTTTATGTTTCAGCACCATGTTTTTGTGGCTGTGCTTTCTACATTGTTTCAGAGAAGTAAGATTCTGTCAAGTGACATTCACACAGCTGTTTCACTGTGCCTACATACCAACACACATCCAAAATCCTGCATTTTACAAAGCAGGAGTCTCAGTGGTCCTGTGAAAATCTTTAGTGTTAATGTAAAGTCCTCTTCTCAAAGATGTAGTGCTGAAGCTCCTCCAGCTGTCCCCCCCTCTTTTGCTATACATCTGTGTCTTTATCAATTTTGAACACTAGTAAGTGAAGTCCCATTTATAGTATTAAAGCTGGAATCCATGAATCGCGTCATCTTCAGTAGCTTATGCTATTGTCACTCTTATTTAAAGGGTTAGTTCACCCAAAAAAAAAATTCATGTTGTTCCAATCCCCTTCAATCATATTCAGAACACAAATTAAGACATTTTAGATGAAATCCAGGAGCTCTCTCAGCCATCCACAGACAGCAACGATCCTGATATATTCAGTCCAGAAAAGGAATCAAAACACTGTCAAAACATTTCATGTGTCTTCAGTGGTTTAATTGTAATCATACAAAACTCCAAGAACACTTTTGTGCATCAAAAAACTACAAATTACTTTGTTTGACAATGTCTCCTCTTCCTCATCAGATTTGACATTGTTGGCTGCTTTTCTGGCATTTTAGGGACCGTTGCGGCCTAATGGGAATGGGAGAATTAGAGAGCTCTCAGATTTCATCTAAAATATCTTAATTTATGTTCTGAAGATGAACGAAGATCACAGGGGATTGGAAAGACATGAAGATGAGTAACAGAATTTAAGAGCTGCTTAAATGAAATACATTTTTGACATAGCTCCATGTTCCTCCCCTGGGTGGCACCGGTACAGCAAGTTTATGACGTCACCACAGTCACATTTTCATTTTACTGTGTAGTTTTGTAATGAGAAAGAAAACAGTGTTTAACAGAAGCATTAATGCACAATTACAGTATGTGAAATAAATCAACATTTTCAGCTCTACCTTTTACAGAAAGATCACGTGAATTATTTCAAATGCGATCACATTTCACACACACCATTAAAATGTTCCAGAGTAGATACTTTTTTTTTTACACATTTCACTTATGATTTGGTATGATTTACCATGGATTTCTTCTGATATTTGAGGTCTGTTCTGGACCTTAAATGTTTTAATATGAGTATGCCCTTTGGAGTTGTATAGATTACTTTAATGAAGGGTGGATGTGGTTTTTTGGAGCTTCAAAAAACTCAGGCACTATTTAATGGCATTACAAAGAAAAGCCAGGATATCATTTAACTAAATGAAGATGAGTGAATTGTGAGATAATTGTAATTTTGAATTATTCATTTAAATTAATTATGTCAAAGCAGGGCATAATGGTACACAAAAAATATAGTTCATTATGTTTTTAGTAGCAGAGTGATAAAAACAACAACCCTTTTTTATTTTGAAACAGTGGTTTCCTGGACAATATTCATTCATTCATTTTCTTTCGGCTTAGGCCGTTTTTTTTTTTTTATCAGAATGAACCGCCAACTATTCCAGCATATGTTTTACGCAGCAGATGCCCTTCCAGCCGCAACCAGGTACTGGGAAACACCCATACACTCTCGCATTCACACACTACGGCCATTTTTGCTTACCCAATTCACCTATAGCGCATGTCTTTGGACTGTGGGGGAAAGCGGAGCACCTGGAGGAAACCCACACAAACACAGGGAGAACATGCAAACTCCACACAGAAATGCCAACTGACCTAGCCGGGGCTCGAACCAGCGACCTTCTTGCTGTGAGGTGACATTGCTAAACCACTGAGCCACCGTGTTGCCCCCTAAACAATGTAAGTCATTAAATATAATATAATTATAATAATTGTATTTTATAAATCCTTTATAAGCACATCATGCATTAAAACAGCTCTCTATTTGCAACATCAAACTCATAAACTGGTATATTGATATAAAAGATTCTAAAGGGGAAACTCAAAGTTTAAAAGATTTTTATGAATAACAGATTTGTTTCTTACCTTATGATTGACTGGGAGAAGGAACAAAATTACAATGTAGACAAATCAAGACTTGCGTTTTCTCTGTACAGTATGTAAAGATTTGTGTCATACCACTGAGTACACAGGAATAAGAGTCACAAATCTGAGTGAACAAGGATTATAAGGCTAGCATATAAAGGCTAGACATTGGTGTAAATGACCAGCCCCTGCTCCACTACGCAACTCTAAGGTACTTGTTATTCCATCAGAAACTTGTCAAACAAGTTGTGTGTGCTGCACAGAATGCCACACGATCACGTTTGTTTCTGTGATGCATTTTTTTATTTATCTTGAGGTGAACATGAGGAGATAGAAGAAAAGTGAATAGAAAAGAGAGACCCATTCTCGTTTCTCGCTTCCAATCACATAATGTCAGTAGAAAAACAATAACAAACTGATGCTGCAGAAAGGTGGTGGGTTTCTTTTAAGATGTAAGATCAAACCATGAACCAGATGTGGAAAAAAGAAATGTAATAAAATGTAGAATTATTAAAACGCAAAAACATAAAGTTAACCAAACCAAAATGATCAGAAAGTAAGTCTATAGGTAGCAATTTATAGGACTTATCATATCTAGCCCTAGTAATTATGATGGGTATTTTTTTTATTATTTCAATTTTGGTCTAAATTTTTTTTAAAAGGTTTAAACCAACAAAAAAAATAATTATAAAAAAACCATGCTACTAAATGTTGGAATTAATCTGATTAATTGTGAAAATTGTGGTTGCTTTTAAAGGCACAAGATAACTTAATGAGACATGGTTTTTTTTTTTTTTTTTAATCAAATGATCTTATACACAGAAAAGATAGTAAAATCTCAGTAATGTATCTACTTTAACGGTTAAAAAAATTGTAAAATATGGATGACATAATAGTAGTTCCACATAACAGATAATTTTATGCATGTGAATAACTTACTTGTTCCTACCTGTACTGATTAAGTATATTAAATAATGAGTGGTCATATTACATGTTATTACATTTTAAATAATTACAATTGCTGACATTAAAACTGATGAAAAAGCTACTCATTTTAAGGTTATGGTTGCAAAATATAAACATTTTAAATGACAAAGAATAAGTGTTTTGGGTCTGCACTGTGACCTTTACATTTTTAATTCCCTTTAATATGTCATCAATTTATTCTAGTTCTATATATGCTTGACAAACGTTTTTGTTATAACTGTTATTAATTTGTTATAACACTGACATTTTAGTGGATGTTTTCTATAATTCATTAAAATGTATAATAGTAATTTATTACAAAAATAAAAATTAAACAAGACACTTTCTAATGTATGGAAAACAGATTCAGCCTTTTCTTTTTTTGATATGGAAAATAAGAACATTTACCAAACCTGATATGAATCCACCACAACATGTGTCCTTCAGTCTTCAAATTACTTTTTTATTAAGCATTGCCTTCATTACATTCCAGATTTTCCAACAATTACCTTTTCAATCCACTTTTCATTGTTTTTTTTTTATTTGCACAGTACTTGATTCACACTCTTCAGAGATACTAAATACATAATACATACATAGATACATAATTTTTTATTTATTTAACAGATATGGTGGTGACTGTGTTCAATTTCAGACACAACAATACAACTGTCATTACAACTGTTAACAATACAACTGTCATTAATGCAGGTAATGCAGGTTGAATATCATTGTCAAATAAAATCTTCAAAATTGAACAACCTGTGGTTGATGTGTGTCCTCACCATGAGCGTCGCTAGGCCAATATTCGAGGGGCTTTAGCTTTCAACTTGTTTTTCACTTAATCACCAAACCACAGCTGTGCAGCGCGAAAGAACAAGGTGTGTGTTTATCGATAATGTTATAATATCCACATATGTGCAGTTCTTTGCTATAGATACACTTAAATCACTTGTACCCCAATGTCATGGAGGAGCAATCAGGTTTCCCATCTACTGTTTCCGCGGCATTCGCCTCAATGAGTCAAAGAGTCTAAAGAGTCTAAGAGTCTAAAAGAGTCTAAAAACTTATTTCATGACATTTTCAATTCAAAAGGTCATGATTCGCACTCATCAATTAATTGCTTAATATAGTTTTTCTTTTCTTTTACATTCTTCAGGTGATACAAAAACACAAACGTTTCGGCACAATGCCTTCCTCAGTGTGTGACACAATCCTCTCACTCCACCCCCTTTATCCCACAATCAATCACACTACGTCATTAATGATCTCATTTTCATTTCAAAAACTATAAATTAACCTTATATAAATATTTACCTTCACCTACAAAAACACCACTTTACAGGAAAACAGCATATCAATGGTCATCATTCACTTTTTCATATCTACATCAATGCAATAAAACTCTGACAGTTCAAAACATCAAAAATACACTTTTATCACATTATTTATAACTTCACATGTTCACTATCCATGATTCACACACTATCACTGAACAACAAATCATTAAAGAAACACAGAAAGGTCCAATTCCTGACATTTTCAATGACACAATGCAAGAATAAAAGGCATGTAAGGAGAAACAAAAAATCCATGAATTTGTATTTGGACTAGTTTCATGCTAAATGTATGATTTGAATTATGTAAAATAATTATTTTTATTTATGTGGTCCAAATATTATAATTATTATTTAATCATCAACTACTGAAAAAAAGTAGGCTTTTGTTGTTCTATTGCTATATTTGATCATTTTTCTATGTCCAACTAGAAAACATAATGTCAGTTTTCTTATTGGTTTAAAAGAGACGGAGACTGATGTTTGTTTACTTGAGGTTTTCCAGTGCCTGATCTTTTGTGATGTCATTCCAGGATGAAGGTATATCTGCAGGCTTAGCATCATACTCTTTTGCAAACGGCTCATTGAGATTTGCCATCACATATTTCCAGTACGCTGACGCATCTATGCTGAAGTCTGGGTCAATTCGCCAGTCTGAATAGATTTTATTATAATCTTTATATGGGTGCCAGTTATGATTTGTATCTTTGCACATAAAACGTGCCTCACTGTGCACTAAAGTTGAACAGATGTCAGTCATTAGTTTTTTAGACTGATCCCACCTGTAGCGTCCGAGACCTTCTGGTCTGTGGATTGAGACAAAGTGTTTAGTGTGGGCTTCTCCTCCAGCCTCACATGGTGCTTTACAGAATGGACACTGTTTCCCACAGCCTTGCACTCGATTGAACAGCACATCCTGAGGTTTGGTTTGAAGATCTTTTATTCTGCTTCGAAAATCTATTCCTTGGCAATTTGCTATCAGTGATTTATCCAGGTCCTTCACAGAATATTGAAGGCTCTCTGCAATTTTCTTGGGATTTGCATTGTTCAGTGTGCTGATTTTGTCCACAGCATCCATTGGAATGACAAGCCTGTTTTCGAGTTTCCTGCAGATCGCCTGGATGAACCCTTTGATGTCTTTTTTCTCTGGGTCTTGTTCTGCTGCTTCGATGGCCTCAGTAATTTCACTGATGACTCCATTGATGAGCTTTTCCTCTAATTTGAACATTCTGTCCTCTGCTGAAATGTACTTCTCGACTTCGTCCAAAATAAAGCCTTTAACACAATCTTCATATAAGTTGATGAAACTTAAATAAGATTGAAAGTCAAATTTCTGCAGTAGATTTTTCAAGATTGAAATCTGAAATGTCGTCCTTGTTCCAAAAATTGCAGAGTTTTCACCAGTCACCATCTTGTCCGCCATTTCCATGCCCAACTTCTCAGAAATATACCTTTCAAAGGCAAGTTGTAGGCAGTTTCTCATGAACTCATCAGCCGTCTTCTGACACTGGTCTCGTTCATGGTAAAGGTCTATGAAGTTAGAGCGATATGTTTCTTTCAGGTTCTCCAAAGCTGTGAGTGGATTGTTGACCTCAATGAACTGATTGTGAATCTCTTGAAATTCTCTGCTTGCAAAGCCACAAATGTGCAGTTTAAGAGAAAGCTCAAAATCTTCTTTTAGATCTTCATGAACCTGAAGTTTCTCATCAATCATGTTAAGAAATTCCCTGGTGTACGTGTCGTCATAATCATCCTTGCTGTTCTTTTTTTTAAAATAAATTCCCCACAATCTCTGATGAGGTTATCTGACATCTCCTGAATGATTTTGATCTGATTTTTATAATACAACCTGACTACAAAGCTTTTATTTTTGTCGACAACAAATTTTTCATGGCCATGTTTGTTTAAATCCTTCACTTTGTCTAAGTTTTGAGCCATTGAACTTCCTCTAGATTTAAGATTTTTTCTCAAACAATGAAGAACCTTTGTCATGATATCTTGTTTTTGGGGCCTTGTGCATGGCAGTGTCCTGACCGTCTCCTGCCATATATTTTCAAATGCTTCATCCAGCTTGGTGTCTGACATGTCGGACTTCTTCTCATGACAGTCTTTCAGCAAGTCCAGCACTTTTGTCTCCATTCTGTCCATGTACGTCTTTTTGATTCCTTCCACCTTCATCATTCCATTTCGACATGAAAGAGCCGCATCCAGTTTCCTTCTGATGGAATTCAAAAGCTCTGTCTTCAATGACTTGGCCGAGTTTATAAAGTCCTGTCGATAATTTTCCACAAGTTCAACATGACCTTCTCCTTGTTCAAAGTATGATTTAATCTTGTCAATAATTTCATCCTGTCCTTTTGAAAGCTCAGTTTCTGCTTCTTGTAGTAAATTATCATGGATGTCTTCAATGGTGCACCTTTCAGAGTTTTCAAATTTTCCATGGTTTAAGATCTTTGTTTCTGCTTCTAATGCCAACGTGTGCATTTGTTTTCTCAGTGTCCAGTCCCATCTGTTGTACTCTGTGCACAGTTTGATGTATGCATCAGCTACTAGGCTGTTTCTGAAGCTGAAGATGAATTTCTCATATTTCACAGCAGTCCACAAGTCTTTGGTCCAATTAAGAAATTCATTGATGTCACTGGGCTTGTAGCATCTGAAGATCTCCATTATATGCTTTTTGAGAGCATACACAGACTCACTGTAGCCAATACTCACTGGTGCCATTGGGGGGTTTCCATGCCACAATCCAGGGATGTAGTGGTCACCTGTATCAGTGTTGTAATTCATCACATCAGTAAATTTATTGAACTCCAGTTTGTTCTCCATTTTGGCTGCAGCTTGTGTCATTTCATCTAGTTGCTCCAAGAGAAATTTACGATCTCTCATGTTTGAATCATGAGCTGAAACATCAGCAACATTCTGGTGTACGAACAAACACTTGTGTTTCTTACCGATCTCCTTCATCCTGAGGAAGGCATGGACAATGATCTGTAAAATGTCCTTCATCTCTGTGGAGTTCTCCATTGCAATGTTGACAATTGTTACATCACTCAATCCAACAACGAGAGTTGCCAACTCATTGTCATGCTCATAGCTGTTGTCCAGTTGTGCGAGCTCAGGGGATTTGAGTCCTTCAGTGTCAATAATCACTATATAATCACAGCAGAGTTTACAATCATCTGTTACTTTAATGAGCTGCATAAAAGCTCCTCTGGTGCATCTTCCGCTGCTCACTGCAAACTGAACTCCAAACATGGTGTTCAGCAGCGTTGACTTTCCTGAACTCTGAACGCCCAAAACAGTGACAACCACAATCTTGTTTCTGGGATTTACCAGTGTGTTTAATTCAGAAAACACACTACTGATCCAGTTAACAGGGATATATGAAGTATCTCCATCAACAAGTTCAAGTGAAAATCCATCCAGCAGTAGTTGAGCACAGAGCCTAGGTAAGTGTTCCAGCTGTTTTCTGTAAGGATCGTCTTCTGGAAGTGAGACTGCAGCCTCATAAAGCTGGCTCATCTCTCGAATGAAGTGCTCCACTCCTAAAGAACTGTTTGAAATCTTTTTATCCAGCTCAGCAATTTCTGCCTTGTTCCCACAAGCGTCTTGACATTTCTGTTTATATTCTTTTCTAAGTTCAGGAAGTACTTTTTGTGAGTGATTCTCCAAATTGATTTTCAGCCATTTTAAGAAGTAGGCTCTTTCTGGTGTCGACAGTGCACTGATAAAGCAGCTCATAGTAGAAGACATGTTCAGTCTGCGTTGCTCTTCTCTGAGTTTATTTTTTTCCATCAGAAGGTCATTTTTGTAGTCCTCAACAGCCTTCTCCCCTAATTTCTTCATTCGGCATTCCTCCTTCTCTAACTTGGCCAGTTTCATCAAGATCTCACCCTGCAGAGAAAGCTCCTCCTTCTTGAACTGAACTATATCTTTTATTTTTGTTGTGATTTCATCCGCACTTTCTTTGGCTCGCTGACATTCTTCAGCATTCTCATCCACCAAAATTCCCAGATTTTGTGCAATCTCAGCTAAACGAACAACTGACATTTTGTGATTGTTGTTAGTAATTGCATCCTGCAACTTTTTCTAAATTTTGTCAACAAAGTCTACATCATTCTGCTTCGCTTTAAAGATGAAATTACTTTTGCTTAGGCTGTACTTGCAAATGGTAGATTTTACGCATTTATTGTTAGAGTCCCCCACAAAAAATAACTCAGGCACAGATTTCTGATTGGGGACTGAAATGAACTTTGTATCCAAGAGCTGGTCTTCAAAAAACACAAACACAGCAGCTGAAGCCTCACAGATAAATGAGTACTGTGTTTCAAAGTTCTGGATATCTCCTCTCAGGTTCGCTATTGCTACAGGCTTAGGAAAGACATCAATGTTCTTGTTTCCACAGGGAAGATACCAGGTCATCTCAACCAATCCATTAGATATTTTCTTTCTGATGTTTCCACAATCAGTGTTGAAGTGCACGAAGGTGTCAGTGTACTGCTGTGGATTGCTGAGTAACTTGTTGAGAATTTCTGACTTGGAAATGTTGCACCTACCAAGTCTCACAAAAGACACTAAAGGCAGGTCTGACAGAGCAATTCTCTCTTCTACAAATCTATTTGAATCTGACAGGGAGTGTGGTCTGTATTTTTTCACGATATCTCTCATTGCCCAAAGCATAAGAGTGATCTGGTTGTCTTCATTGTTTGGAAGCAGCAGGGGAACTGCAAACTGGCACATGGACATTTTCAGGATGATTTCCTGCTGAAGAAAACTGTCAGAACAAAGGAGCACAGCAGTTACGATGTCTAAAGGATTTACTGACTGAGAACAGCCAGATTCAGCACTATCCTGGTCATCATCCCAGTCTGAATCTTCTGCCTGATCTGATGTGAAACACTTAACACTCCTCGCTGTCCTTTGTAACATCATCAGTCTCTTCAAGAAGAGCCATGGCATATCAGAAAGCGACTGAACTGGCACATCTGTGACACTCTTCTTGTCAATCTGCAGCACTGTGTAAAGAGTAAGCTTCTTATCATAGAACTCTGCCAAACCCAAACTTTCCAGGAGATTCTTCATTGTTGAGATTCTTCTTGTTTCCTGTAAACAAAAATAAAAGTAGTTACAAATGCTGTCCCTTGCCCAGTCAGCACTGCATGATTTGTGACACTACATGTCAAGATAGTGGCTGGACAAGTAATTGTGGATAATGAAGAATCCAACTAAGGATCTGAGAATCCTTGTAGCAAACTTATGTGTGTGTTGTTTCAAGAAAGCAACCATTCATTTGTGTTGTGTTTTATTGTCATTTGTTTATATTCATTTATTCTTCATTTAATTATTTTATTTAATCATACGATCATTAGTCATTTATATATCTATAAAATATACATATATAACATCTATCATTTTATTGATCATTAGTTAATGATTTGATTATTATTTGTCATTTTATTATGTTTTTTATATTTTATTATTATTATTTTCCTATAATTATTGCTTTATTATTATTTCCATTTTTCCATATTGTTATAATCTTATGACTGTGGATTCAAGCGATACTTGTTTTCATGAGTAAGAGATAAGAGAATGTCTCCATTTTAAGGTCTGTATTGCCTCTGGACAATTGTGAAGCAGTAATTTTCCATTGCTGTTGCTTGTGGTATAATAACACTTGTTGGATTTATCCTGGCAACTAAGATTATTCAATTTAAAAAAAAAAAAATTCAAAACGTAAAGTTTTTCGCTACAACGGCTGATTTATGGTCTAGCCGTACGTCAGAGCCGTATTTAAGTCTGACGATTCACTTTATTCATGAGTGGAAGTTGTGCAGTGCGTGTCTAGAAACAACATATTTTCCACAAGACCACACAGGCGAGGTCATAGCGCAAGGTCTTAGGGACGCGCTTGAATGTTGCGGACTGAAAGAAGCAAACATGACCTGTATGACGACAGATAGTGTGGCCAATATGGTGAAGGCATTGGAGCTCAACAGCTGGACTCGTCTGCAGTGTTTTGGGCACAGACTCCACCTAGCCATCGGTAAGTGCAACTAAAAATAATAATGGTCTCCGATATTCAAGTGATTATATTCAGCTATTATAATAAATAATTGCAAATTACATTAGGAACTTTGAACATAGTAAAATCATGAGATTAGTTTGCTATAATTGCACTGGTCAGGGGCGCCCCCAAGGGGTGGCCGTGTGTAAACTCTGGCCACCCCAATATGATTTTGCTTTTGATATTATTAATTTAAATTTAGTTATGTAAATTCAAAGTATTACAATAAATTACCTTTGTAATTTGCAAAATATTCTTAAAAAACCAACTTGAAAAAAAATCGGGATATTCCCAGAAAAAATCGTGATATTTTTTACATATCGCCCACCCCTAGATTACGGATTATACACGATAGATAGACACATTTTACATTATTATGGTCAGATACAATTAATAAATGCACAGTGCATAATACTAAAGCATTAGTGATTTTTTTCTTTGAGATTAAAAATGAACATTTGTCATATTAAACTAGAAACAGTTTAAATAATGTATTTTGTTTTGTGGTACAAATTCATAATATACTCACAATTCGGCTTTATCAATGCTCTCCTGGTTTATAGGTCTATTAGATGTTTTCTATTAGACCATTATTTACTTTATATCATGGTCAGATACAGAAAAAAAAATGCACAGTGCATAATACTAAAGTAGTGATTTTTTTTCTTTGAAATGAAAAACTCACAATTTGGTGCTTTATCAATGCTCTCCTGTTTTATAAGTCTATTAGACTGTTTTCTCTCTTTTTTCTCGTTACGTTCTCAGTCCTGTAGTACCATGTTTTAGGTGAAAACTGACAAAAACAGGTGCAGAGATTGGAGCAAAACAAAATGCTGGTCTCAAATTAGAAGTCTAAAATTAGAAAAATATTCCTTATAGAAAAATTTGGTGGATTTTGGTGTAACAGAAAGGGATTTTTATTTTATTAAACTTTTTAACCAGCCCTTTTTGTTTGAACCAGAGTTTCATACATTATATGTTTTTTAAATTATTATTACAAGTTTTGTTAATATGGATAAGCCCACTGGAGTTGTATAGATTACTTTAATAAATGGTGGATGTGCTTTTTTGGAGATTCAAAAACTCAGACACTATTTAATGGAATTTTAAAGCTGTGAAAAGCCAGGATATCATTTAAAAAAACTCCAACTGTGTTCAACTGAAATACAAAAGGCATATACAACTAGATTGAAGGTGAGTGAATTATAGGATAATTGTAATTTTTTTGGTACACAAAAAAGAATAGTTAATTATGTATTTAGTACAGCAGAGTGAAAACAACAACAATAACCCTTTTTATTATTAAACAGTCCTGAACAATGTATGTCTTTTAATAACATAATTATAATTATTTTATTTTATGAATCCTTTATAAGCACATCATGTTTAAAATCTTGATTGTGCATTAAAGCAGCTCACTCTCTGTTTGCAACATCAAACTCACAAACCGGTTTATCGATATAAATTATTCTAAAGAGGAAATTCAAAGTTTAAAAGAAATTACATGAATTACAGATCTGCTTCTTACCTTATGATTGACTGTGAGAAACAAAATTTAGACAAATGTAGACAAATCCACTTTTGTTTTCTCAGTACAGTACAACTCTGAGGTATTGTTATTCCGTCAGAAACTTGTCAAACAAGTTGTGCGAGCTGCACAGAATGCCACACGATCACGTTTATGTCTCTGTCACGCATCTGTTCTTCTTGAGGTGAACATGATGAGATAGTAGAAGAATACAGAGACCCATTTTTTTTTCTTTAGATTGTTTCAGCTAAACGTCTAGTTTTCATTCACATAATGTCAGTATTAAAACAATACCAAACTGATGCTGTAGAAAGGTGCTGGGTTTCTTTTAAAGATGTAACATCAGACCAGACATGATGACCCAGATGTGGAAAAGGATTTAAGAAACAATAAAATGTAAAATTATTAAACTCAAAAACATTTTTACGAAAAGGAAAATGATCAGTAGATGTAGGTAGCCATTTATATGCATTATCATAAAGTAATTTGAAAGGGTATTTTTTTTTGCTATCTCAATTTTGGTCTAAAAGCTTCTCTCTCTTCTTTAAAGGTTTTAGACATCATATTTCATAATATACAAAACTGTGGCCTATACCAGCCATTGATAAAATAAAATAAATTAAGAATCATGGCACTAAGTTTTGGAATCTGAAACCATAAACTGCAGTTGAGGGCTTAATAATTTTAAAAGCACAGGATAAGACATTGCTTTGTTGCATCAAATTAAATAAAGGTGATTATAGAAAGGATCATTAAAATGGTAGTAAAGTGTCTACTTTAATGTTTCAAATAAAATGGCAAAATACGAATGACAATTATGTCATCCCTAAGTGAAAAAGCTTATTGTGACTTTAGTATATGAAACTTAAGTATATGAAATAATGAGTGGTCATACATAATTTTATTGACATTTAAATGATTAAATCTTCCTGCTGAATAATGGGTAACACCTACTGGTTTTAAGGATAGTGAACAAGTACAAAGATTTGAAATGACAGGTAATGAGTATTTTGGGGCTGCACTGTGACTTTTAAATCTTTAATTCCCTTTACTGTATCATATATTCATATCACAATTATATATGTCATCAAATTATTCTAGTTGTAAATATGCCTGACAAGAAGCTATTGTTACACTGATTGACATTTTGTATAACATGTCTTTGCCATAAATCAATCACCATTCCCCCCAATCTATACCTCAGGCAGGGTTAGCAAAACAAACAATTCAAACACAAATTCACACATTTCAGAACATCACACTTTCAAAGCTTAGATTTTTGTGTTTTTAACTTCAAAAACACCTATATAAATATATTGTGACAATACAGAAACTTTCTGTACTGCCCTTCTGTGTGTTTATTTATTTTTTTGTCACTGCCTTCTACGAAATAAGTTCATCACCATTGGATGTGGGGACTAATTAAGATGAGGTGAAATTATATAAAAGAGGTTTTGTTTTGTTTTTTGATGGAAAAAATTCTGACCTCCGGTGTGGGATTTCGGTTGACGTCATTCAGTCTGCGGGTGTGGCTCCGACTGGGTGTGTGTCTGAAGAAGCTGAGGAAGAGATTCGGGTGATGCTCACGTGTACACATTGAACTGTCTTCTATAGCCACCGTACTGCAAGTTACCTGGTAACTCCTGACATGTACCAGTCCTTTCTCATCGTCGTGCTGCAAAGTTACCTGTGTCAGTGTGTGAGGACAACTCTGACAACTGCTGCATATCTGTATCTGTCACTTCTCACCGTCGTACTGCCAAGTCACCTGCCATTGAACGTGACGTGTAACCTCTTCTAACCACCATACTGCAAGTTGTTTGGGTCAGTACACACACATACATGCATGCATTCATCACACAACTTACACTTATTTTCATTTTATTATATCTGAGAAAATTGCAAGTTCTATCGTTTGTTGGTTTATTTGTTGTTTTTTTAGGGGAATTTTTGTTTTGTATTACTTAAAGTTATCGTGGGATATTGACTTTATTTTTTTATTTTTTTTGTTGCTTGTAGTCGACCTTGCCATTTAATTTAGTTCATTAAACATTTCTGAGTTGCATTCTATTTTCTTGTTCTATTTTTTTGTGTGTGTTTCTATATTTTGTTCCGAAACGTTATGTAACAATGTGGTCGAGTGGTCAGCACGTTGCGTTAGGATGCCGCCGACCCGAGTTCGAATCTCGCTTGAAGCAAATTATTGTTATTATTATTTTTTTTTTCTTTGTGTCAAGGTATTAGATATATACATATATATTTTTGTTGTGTGTTTTAGTGTGTGTTACCACCGTTACATAAATGGAAAAAATAACCTCTTTTATATAATTTCACCTCATCTTAATTAGTCCTCACATCCAATGGTGATTAACTTATTTCGTAGAAGGCAGTGACAAAAAAATAAATAAACACACAGAGGGGCAGTACAGAAAGTTTCTGTATTGTCACAATATATCTATCTTTATCTATCTCTATCTATCTATAAATATATATATATATATAGATAGATAGATATGCATGTAAAAAAAATAAATAAGAAGTTTTCTATTTCTATGTAAGCTTTTTATGTTAAGTTTCTTAACTATTGTCCAATGGACAGGCAACTAACATTTTTCCAGTACAAAGCAATAGAACACCTTGCTTGTATTAAACAATTCAAACCTGACGTTTTAGTCAATGTTTTCTATAATTCATGGTAAAAATGTATGATGATAAAAATAAACAGCACACATTTTAATGTATGGAAAACCGATTCAAGCTGTGTTAGCTGTATTTCTTTTTTGACCCATGGACAAGGTAACTACGTAATGAAATGTACTAAATTTGGTGAGAATCCACAAGGTGTCAGTAACTCTAAAAGAGCGATGGAGGCAATGGTATCTGGTTGCAGACTTGCATACCATAGCTAGTGCAATCACTTGAATCTTTCAAAAATTAGACAGTCATTTTGAAATTATTATTGCAATCATTATCCATTAGCATCAACTACTGAACCAAAGCAGGCTTATGTTCTTCTATTATGATATTTGATATTTTTTCAATGTACAGCTACATAAGATCTCAAACTAACTGAAACCGAGGACAGAGAGCTGATGTTTGTTTACTTGAGGCTTTCCAGTGCCTGAGCTTCTGTGATGTCTCTCCAGGATGAAGGTATATCTGCAGGCTTTGCATCACACGCATCTGCAAACTGATAATTGAATTTTACCATCACATATTTCCAGTACGCTGAGGCATCTATGCTGGGGTCTGGATCAATGTGCCAGTTTGGATAGATTTTGTTATATTTTTTAAATGGATGACACTTATCTTTTGTGTCATCGGATGTAAATCTTTTGTTGCTGTGCACCAAAGATGAACAGATGTCAGTCACTAGTTTTTCAGAATTGATCCACCAGTAGCCGCCGAGACCTTCTGGTCTGTGGATTGAGACAAAGTGTTTAGTGTGGGCTTCTCCTCCAGCCTCACATGGTGCTTTACAGAATGGACACTGTTTCCCACAGCCATACACTCGATTGAACAGCACATCCTGAGGTTTGGTTTGAAGATCATTTATTCTGCTTTGAAAATGTATTCCTTGGAAACTTGCTTTCAGTGATTTATCCAGGTCCTTCACAGAATATTGAAGACTCTCAGCAATTTTCTTGGGATTTGCATTGTTCAGTGTGCTGATTTTGTCCACAGCATCCATTGGAATGACAAGCCTGTTTTCGAGTTTCTTGCAGATGCTCTGGATAAACCCTTTGATATCATTTTTTTCTGGGTCTTGCTCTGCTGCTGCGATGGCCTCAGTAATTTCACTGATGACGTTATTGACAAGCTCTTCTTCTAATTTGAACATTCTGTCCTCTGCTGAAAAGTGCTTCTCGAGTTTGTTCAAAATAAAGTCTTTAACGTTATTTTCATATAAATTGATGAATTTTAAATAAGATTGAAATTGATTTTCATGAAGTAGATTTTTCAAGACTGAAATCTGAAATGCCATTCTTGTTCCAAAAATTGCAGAGTTTTCACCAGTCACCATCTTGTCTGCCATTTCCATGCCCAACTTCTCAGAAATATACCTTTCAGAGGCAGGTTGTAGGCAGTTTCTCATGAACTCATCAGCCGTCTTCTGATACTGGTCTCGTTCATGGTAAAGGTCTATGAAGTTAGAGTGATATGTTTGTTTCAGGTTCTCCAAAGCAGTGAGTGGATTGTTGTCTTCAATGAACTGATTTTGAATCTCTTGAAATTCTCTGCTTGCAAAGCCACAAATGTGCAGTTTAAGAGAAAGCTCAAAATTTTCCTTTAGATCTTCATGAGCCTGAAGTTTCTCATCAATCATGTTAAGAAGTTCCCTGGTGTACGTGTCGTCATAATCATCCTTGCTGTTCTTTTTTTTGTAAATGAATGCCTTACAATCCCTGATGAGGTTGTCTGACATCTCCTGAATGATCTTGATCTGACTTTTATAATACAAACTGTCTACAATGTATTTATCTTTGTCAACAACAAATTTTTCATGGCCATGTTTGTTTAAATCCTTCACTTTGTCTAAGCTTTGGGCCATTGAACTTCCTCTAGATTCAATATTCTTTCTCAAACAATGAAGAACCTTTGTTGTGATATCTTGTTTTTGGGGCCTTGTGCATGGCAGTGTCCTGACCGTCTCCTGCCATATATTTTCAAATCCTTCATCCAGCTTGGTGTCTGACATGTCAGACTTTTTCTCACGACAGTTTTCCAACAAGTCCAGCACTTTTGTCTCCATTGTGTCCATGTACGTCTCTTTGATTCCTTCCACCTTCATCATTCCATTTTGACGTGAAAGAGCCGCATCCAGTTTTCTTCTGATGGAATTCAAAAGTTCTGTCTTCAACGACTTGGCTGAGTTTATAAAGTCCTGTCGATAATTTTCCACAAGTTCAACATGACCTTCTCCTTGTTCAAAGTATGATTTAATCTTGTCAATAATTTCATCCTGTCCTTTTGAAAGCTCTGTTTCTGCTTCTTGTAGTAAATTATCATGGATGTCTTCAATGGTGCACCTTTCAGAGTTTTCAAATTTTCCATGGTTTAATATCTTTGTTTCTGCTTCTAATGCCAACGTGTGCATTTGTTTTCTCAGTGTCCAGTCCCATCTGTTGTACTCTGTGCACAGTTTGATGTATGCATCAGCTACCAGGCTGTTTCTGAAGCTGAAGATGAATGTCTCATATTTCACAGCAGTCCACAAGTCTTTGGTCCATTTAAGAAATTCATTGATGTCACTGGGCTTGTAGCTTCTGAAGATCTCCATTATATGCTTTTTGAGAGCATACACAGACTCACTGTAGCCAATACTCACTGGTGCCATTGGGGGGTTTCCATGCCACAATCCAGGGATGTAGTGGTCACCTGTGTCAGTGTCGTAATTCATCACATCTGTAAATTTCTTGAACTCCATATTGTTCTCCATTTTGGCTGCAGCTTGTGCCATTTCATCTAGTTGCTCCAAGAGAAATTTACGATCTCTCATGTTTGAATCATGAGCTGAAACATCAGCAACATTCTGGTGTACAAACAAACACTTGTGTTTCTTACCGATCTCCTTCATTCTGAGGAAGGCATGGACAATGATCTGTAAAATGTCCTTCATCTCTGTGGAGTGCTCCATTGTAATATTGACAATCGTTACGTCACTCAATCCAACAACGAGAGTTGCCAACTCATTGTCATGCTCAAAGCTGTTGTCCAGTTGTGTGAGCTCAGGGGATTTGAGTCCTTCAGTGTCAATAATCACTATGTAATCACAGCAGAGTTTACAATCATCTGTTACTTTAATGAGCTGCATAAAAGCTCCTCTGGTGCATCTTCCGCTGCTCACTGCAAACTGAACTCCAAACATGGTGTTCAGCAGCGTTGACTTTCCTGAACTCTGAACGCCCAAAACAGTGACAACCACAATCTTGTTTTTGGGATTTACCAGTGTGTTTAATTCAGAAAACACACTACTGATCCAGTTAACAGGGATATATGAAGTATCTCCATCAACTAGTTCAAGTGTAAATCCATCCAGCAGTAGTTGAGCACAGAGCCTAGGTAAGTGTTCCAGCTGTTTTCTGTAAGGATCGTCTTCTGGAAGTGAGACTGCAGCCTCATAAAGCTGGCTCATCTCTCGAATGAAGTGCTCCACTCCTAAAGAACTGTTTGAAATCTTTTTATCCAGCTCAGCAATTTCTGCCTTATTCCCACAAGCATCTTGACATCTCTGTTTGTAGAGTTCTCTGAGTTCAGGAAGTACTTTATGGGAGTGATTCTCCAAATTGATTCTCAGCCATTTTAAGAAGTAGGCTCTTTCTGGTGTCGACAATGCACTGATAAAGCAGCTCATAGTAGAAGACATGTTTAGTCTGCGTTGCTCTTGTCTGAGTTTATTTTTCTGAATCAGAAGCTCATTTTTGTAGTCTTCAATATTTTTATCCCCTACTTTCTTCATTCTGAATTTCTCCTTCTCTAACTTGGCCAGTTTCATCAAGATCTCACCCTGCAGAGAAAGCTCCTCCTTCTTGAACTGAACTATATCTTTTATTTTTGTTGTGATTTCATCTGCACTTTTTTTGGCTCGCTGACATTCTTCAGCATTCTCATCCACCAAAATTCCCAGATTTTGAGCAATCTCAGCTAAACGAACAACTGACATTTTGTGATTGTTTTTAGTAATCGCATCTTGCATCTTGTTCTGAATTTTGTCAACAAAGTCTGCATCATTCTGCTTCGCTTTAAAGATGAAATTGCTTTTCTTCAGATTAAGCTTCTTGACTGTAGCTTTTATGCTTTCATTGTTAGAGTCCCCCACAAAAAATAATTGAGGCACAGATTTCTGATTGGGGACTGAAATAAACTTTGGATCTAAGAGTTGGGCTTCAAAAAACACAAACACAGCAGCTGAAGCCTCACAGAGAAATGAGTACTGTGTTTCAAAGTTCTGGATGTCTCCTCTCAGGTTTGCTATTAATACAGGCTCAGGAAAGACATCAATGTTCTTGTTTCCACAGGGAAGATACCAGGTCATCTCAACCAATCCATTAGATATTTTCTTTCTGATGTTTCCACAATCAATGTTGAAGTGCACAAAGGTGTCAGTGTACTGCTGTGGATTGCTGAGTAACTTGTTGAGAATTTCTGACTTGGAAATGTTGCACCTACCAAGTCTCACAAAAGACACTAAAGGCAGGTCTGACAGAGCAATTCTCTCTTCTACAAATCTATTTGAATCTGACAGGGAGTGTGGTCTGTATTTTTTCACGATATCTCTCATTGCCCAAAGTATAAGAGTGATCTGGTTGTCTTCATTGTTTGGAAGCAGCAGGGGAACTGCAAACTGGCACATGGACATTTTCAGGATGATTTCCTGCTGAAGAAAACTGTCAGAACAAAGGAGCACAGCAGTTACGATGTCTAAAGGATTTACTGACTGAGAACAGTCAGATTCAGCACTATCCTGGTCATCATCCCAGTCTGAATCTTCTGCCTGATCTGATGTGAAACACTTAACACTCCTCGCTGTCCTTTGTAACATCATCAGTCTCTTCAAGAAGAGCCATGGCATATCAGAAAGCGACTGAACTGGCACATCTGTGACACTCTTTTTGTCAATCTGCAGCACTGTGTAAAGAGTAAGCTTCTTATCATAGAACTCTGCCAAACCCAAACTTTCCAGGAGATTCTTCATTGTTGAGATTCTTCTGGTTTCCTGTAAACAAAAATAAAAGTAGTTACAAATGTAGTTCCTTGCCCAGTCAGCACTGCATGATTTAAAGACAAACAACCCCGAAATAAACTAATATTACAGCTACACTAACCAGCAGATACTGGACCAGAAAAATCCAGTATTGCCGGTAACCAGCATAAGGTATGTTTTGCATGCTGGGGCCAGTATGGGATGATTGTTCGCTGGCGTTCCCAACATGAGAAGTTGGTGTGATGGTGGACCAGCAATATTATATTATGGGTGCTGGTATGATCACAGCAAAACCACAACAAAACTCACATATGTATTAATTTCTTATCACCTTGGAACCTGGTCAGTCTTCTCCCTTAGCTCAGTTTGTTTAGGTATATTTTATGAACAAAGCAGTTATGCTTAGGTGGACAACAACACTAAACATGCCATGTGGCATTTATTGTCTCGAAAAAACTAATTAAAACCTATGCGCAGATCTTGAACAATGGTGAATTCAGTGGCACCAGTTGCCACTGAACACAATCTGATCACCTGGTTCCTGAGAGGCTCCAGCTGTTTGACCCCATCTAGGCCACCTCTCATGCCCTCTTGGGACCTTTCTGTAGAGCGAGGAACCTAGAAACAGAAACCGGACAATTGTTTTTCTAAATTTTATTTCAGTTTGGAGGATCTCTGTCTGGAGTTCCACACAAACTGCATCGCAACAACTTTATACTACAAAGTCTAAAAGCGAAATGTTAACAAAGATCAGAGAAACTGAAGATGGAGAACAGTTGCGAAAAACAAAAAATATTCTGCATTCACTTCAACAAATTTTAACTTTAACCTTAATTCATTTGACCTTCATATAACATTCATTCATCACCTTCATAACATTTTCAACACTGTACTGTATTCATATTCCTGTGTTTGGACAGTTTTCATTAAAGCTCATTTTTAGGCTATCACTTTTTTCACCCATGAGCCGCTGTATGGCATGTCAATGCCGCCACCATTTTAATCCAGTTACCCAGCCTTGCATCTTTGTTATATCTATAACCATCATTGAGTAAAATACCTGAATCGTTTGCTTATTGAGGTTGTTTAAATTGTTGCACAGTAAAACTTGTGAAATGTAATTCCCAGAGACAGGTAAGAATAATTTTTTTACCCCGTTTGTAGTGATTTTAACACTTAATAATTTACTTTATTGTCTGAACAGAGGTTCTGAGCAGTAATTCATATTTGACACTGGCATGAATGCAATACAGCATACATACAATTACATATCTTTCAAACAAATAAAACACATATTACCCCACCCTGACCCTATAAATAATAATAATAATAATGATGAGGCATAATCTTATCATATTTACACACCTAAATGCGCACACTTACCTGCAAAACATCCCTCAACTGAAAATCTAGTTTAGCACAGTCACTGCCGATGGAATAAATTACATTTTATACATGTTACTTTTAGCTAATTGTGTGTTAGTATTATCATGCTCTAATTATAGTCTTTTACAAAAGCACACATACTATTTAATATTTTATTTGTTATTATTAATCTTTTCAGATATAATGTATTTTATTCTATATCATGGTATAGAACTTGTACTGTTATAAAAACGTGGGATTCATTCCTTTTTATTAACTGTTTTTATTCACGAAGCAACGGACCGAAGCAGACCATGAGGGCACCCCTGCTGTTTCGAGACAGCAATTACTCTATTACAACCCCACTGTTTCCAGATATTAATGGCTCTTTAGCTTCCTTATTGTTTTCATAATGACTCTCCAGCCCTAGAGCACTCCAGGCCCCTAGATGACTCCAGGCCCCAAACATGGCCCATTGTCAGTGCTACCCAAGCTTACCCTGCCAGCCCCAGTCCGGTTCCTTGCCCTGCTGGTGATGCCCAAGCACTTTGCCAGGCTGGTCCCAGCCCTTTTCTGCCCCGCCCCGCCCCAGACAGCATAATCCTGACATAAGCAGTGTTTTGTCTGTTTTGGAGAATGGCAGAAGGGAAGGGCCAGTCCTCAGCCCCCTCCATGAGCATTTTATTTTCTTATTTGACACACAAGGTTCAGTTCATGGAGCTCTCTACTAATAAGATGATGTGAATCAGGTGTTAAATAAGAAAGACATACATAAAATGCAGGGTGAGTTATGGCCAGGGTGGAAACCACTGAACTAAATATGTTTGCACTTTGGTTTAAATAAATGATTTACTACATTTATTGTTACATTTTGCTAGCCAGCTTCCAACACCATTCATCGTATGTGCAAAATTAAAGTGCCATGCTCTTTTTCTTTTTCACATAAAGCAGATCAACTGAACAGTTCATTTTTAGAAAAATAAAAAATAGATGATTACAACTAGTTCATTTCTTTTTTTACAGTGTTATAATATTAAATGATTAGCTGTAAACAGATATTGCATAGCATTAGAGAAAACAGTGGCCATAAACAACAGCAACCCACAATGGAAAAAAAATTTATTAAACTATACCCATGTTACATTTATTTATTTATTTTATCTATCTAGCGGTCAGTCTGCTACAATTTATTTTCTCTTTTTTGCATTACGATCATCATACCCTACCTCTTCATAAGTCTTCATCTTCTTTACAGGACATCCAATGGAAAGAGCCAGGTCCATTTTAATTAAGATTGTGGAAGATCTGAGAAGAATTAGACCATTAACAGATGTGTCTTTCACCCACATTCTCCCCTAGTGCTGGTCCTCCCTTTACACAAACTATGCAAGTTCTGTAGGACCCCTGTAGGGGGAGTTAAAATAAAAACTTAAACCACGCTGCAGCATTTTTTTTGTCACATTTTAACAGTTAAACATAACATCATTGAATGAGTGCAAAGGTAATACAGTAAGAAAATTATAAATAAATTACATAATTTTATCAAATTACATTAAATAATCATTATGTTTTACACTTTGTTCTAAACATTTTGTAGTTGCAATTAGGTAATTAAAAGTAAAATGTACATTTATGTATATAATATTTGTCAAAGAAATTACCTATATAATCTATGCATGTTCATCATTAGAAAAATAATGTTGCACATGGATAGATTAAGGTTGTAACATTGGGTTGGGGGCAACAGAGGTGAGGATCCACGTGCAGTTTATTTAATGCTGCGTTCACACCAGACGCGGAAGAAGCGTCAAGCCCGAGTGATTTACATGTTAAGTCACTGCAAAGCCGCGAATAGACATCCTGCGGTGCGATACGTGCGAATGTGGCGGCTCGAATGACGCGATTCGCACGAATGAAGCGGCGCGAGTTGAGCATTTTTGTGCGAGTGACGCGCTTATCGCGCGAATCGCTTAAGTTGGAAAATCTGAACTTCAGCGAACATTCGCACCACGTTAACCAATCATGAGCTTTGTTTTGTAGGGCCGTGATTATGACGTAGCGCCTGTTGTTGGTGTCCCGAGGGGAAATCCTCTTGCCGAAACCTGACAACAGTTCATCAAACTGGGCTCGGCTCAGTTGCGCTGAAAGCTTCTATCATCTAGGTATAGTTTCTGGAGGAGTTTATGAATTTACAGAGCTAGGTGCACCTCAGAATGGATCTAGTGGACTCAGACACGGCTCAGGCACGGTGTGAGTGAATGAGTGTGTGTGAGGGAAGGCTGATTTTTACTTCTGCGTCAATCGCACGCGTATGCTCCGGTGCAGATTTGGGGCAGTCACATAGCCCACACCGTGGCTATGACGTGCACTTCTCAAAAACTTTAACTACACACCGCAACTAAGCATAGCTCAAGCTCTGTGATTGGTCGGCTTAATAGCTGTAACAAGTGTGATGGAGTGAGTGTTTACAAGTGTCGAGTCCCGTGAAGGAGCTCCAGATGGAGACTTTTGTTTTGTGTTTACCTTTATGATTGAAGTTGTTGCACGTCCACCGTTTTCCGCCTCTGAATGAGCGAGTTTTAGCTACTTGTAGCGTTCAGAAAAAACAAAACACCCACGAAGAAACTCGACATAGAGGAACATAAAAACCTACTGCCAAGCTAGCGTTTCGGAAATGTTATTGCAGAGCAACACGAACGGCATGCAGAAGTATAAATGCACAACTACGTGCAAGGCAGGCGCCGTGGGTCATGCCGATTACTCAACGCAGAAGTATAAATCAGCCTTTACAAGCTTCATCTGTGTGTGTGCAATCAGTGGTAATCTGGAACTGGTGTGTGAGGTGCATGATGGGAGTTGTAGTTTGGTAAAGTGGCAGATGTGTAGTTCTCCAGTGATCTGCAAACGCTACATCGCTGGTGAACATAATAACAAATGTTACGAGGGTGCAGTGTATCCCAGATATTTTTGTAATATAACTAACATTCTTCCATGACATTTTTTTCCATGAATATTTAATACTACATAAGAAATAAAAATTCAGACACTTACCCAGGGCTTGCCATGTTTCTCTACTGTCAGAAGGGTATGACAGTCACCCTGAGCCCCTCTCTGTTTTATCTTACTGGACTGTACCACTACAGAAAGGGGGTGACATGATCTCAGTTACAAATCTGATGGTTGGTTAGATCAACACCTATTATGCTGGAATGAATAAAAAATTGCTAAATGTAGTAATAATTGTGTAATTGATTTCTGTTAAAAATCATGAAAACATCATTAGACATCATGTGGTTTCCAGGAATCAGTAGAGCTGTCAGGTTCTAGTGTTTGTGTCATGTGATATCCCTATGTGCTGTGCTCCATGTGTGTTCTGTTTTGATCATGTGATTCCTTTGTTCTGTTTTCCCGCTGTTTCCTACGATCATGAGTTCCACCTGCTGTGTCACCCATTTGTGATTTGTGTAATCATATCCAGTGTATTTAAGTCCTGTGTTTGGTTGAATCCAGCGTCTGGTATTGTATTGCCACACTCCCAGTCCAGTGTTTGATGCTTTCTGTTTTTATTCCAGTTCCTAGTGTTAATATTGTGAATAAATATGTTTTGATAATTCCTGCGATCCAGTGCATCTCTATATAGAGGGAAAGCGTGACAAGACCTCAATAAATAAGGTCTACTGATTCCTGCAAGTCACATGATTAAAAGGAAAGCAATGGAACATATTGAGACCATTGCTTTCACCTAATTGGCAAATATATGTTAATGAGTAGCTATAGCTTTTTTTTTTTTTTTTACCTTTTATACCTTTACCTATTTTCTCACATAAAACACACAAAAAGAATTTTACTTACCTTCATAATATCGTCCAAAGTATTTAGTTACAGAAAATGTTTATTTTATTAATGCATTTTGTGACCTAAACAAGAGAATGGGAATTAATGTTTTGCCCTTTGTTCACAGTGTATGTGTGTTTGATTACTGCTGTGTTTGTGCAACTGGATCATGGGATAAATTTAGGAACAAATTCTTAGCGTGTGTTACCATACTTGGCCAACACTTCAGTCACACACTCTCTTCAGTTTTCCTTTCAGTTTAATTTTTCCATCCTGTCAAGCGTTTTGCAGGAAATGGAGTGGCTACCCAGCAAACATATGGAAAGCCAAATGGGTCAAATTGCGCCTATTACCAAACGCGTGTCATCCTCGAAACGCCGGTATTTTCGGCGTTTAAGACGAAAAGACGGCGAAAATCACGGCGGTTTGCAGTGCAAACGCCGCAATCACGGCGTTTTTCAGTGCAAAAACGGCGCAAAAACGACAGTTTTTGATCCAGCCAAGAACGCCGTTTTTGACGCCGTTTGCTTTCCATATTTCGCCGTTATTTTCGGCGTTTTTGTATGTCAAAGACGGCGTAAAAAACGGCGTTTTGTATAATATTATAATCAGCCCCTCCCATTACTTCACAGTTCAGCCCACGAAGTAGCTAAAAAGACCTGTGTAGTGGAGTGTCGATCTGAATGACGATCCACGTTCAGGGTCCTCTTAATCAAACATTGTTACAAGGTGTGTTATGTATGACATTGTTGCGAGGTGTGTTATGTATGCCATAGTTCTGCTCGTGCATATTATTCCTTTATCATATATGCAAATACATAACGTGGACTGTAGTCCGTGATCATGTGTATATCTATGAAATATGATGGATTACCCTATTATGCTGTATTCCTCGGTAAGTGAGTGGACAATGTGCATAAGCATGTGCACTATATTGCATTAGTGACAGGGGTTCGAATCCAAGATCCAAACCTGGTAATTTCTTTGCGTTTGGATTTTTTTTTTTTACTTTTATAATGTAGCTGACAACTGACTGATTAAGCGATGCTTATTAAAGCAGGTAGAATTATCATTCGTTTTATTTTATCAATAGGCTTTTAGGCCCTATCATTATAGATTAATTTATGCCTAAGTTAGTATTTGATTCATTGTTTAATGGACATTTCTCTGTCTGTGAGAGTTTAGTGGAATTTGAAGTTTGGTCTATATTAGGCTATATGTTTGTAAAAGGCAAAAAAAACAACAACAACAACAAAAAAAAAACTTAACAGCCTATATATCATAGGCCTACACATTTAAGAGAGAACCATAATAACATATTAGGGTAAAAAAACTACAGGCTTCTCACAAATCTTTATCAGTCCATAATAATATAGGCCGTGTATGGTTCGTATCAGTCGTAATCGTTGCATGCATATCCGTAAAAAAAAAAAAAAAACGCATTTATTTATATATATATATATTTTTCTGTTTATTATATACACCATAAAAAGGCGAAGGGCCACAAATTAGAGTTTACAATATAATAAAACTTTGTTTAAGATAATTTAAGCAGTTTCATTGACTTTAAAATGCAGTTTATTGCCTGGATTCTTGTTCTATTAAAACTAATAATGACCATTATAATAAAAACCTGGGGAAAAATAAGGTAACTCCTTGAAAAAAAATAAAGTATATTCAAACTGAGTATTAAACTGTGGGCAGATATGTTGAGCGCCAGGGTCAATGTTGTATTTTAATATTTAATAATTCAGGCTACTGTATAAACTGATACATTATGTTTTCTTTATGGTGCATTGTTATAGTCAGGGTCTCTGTAGGTTTTTGTTGTTGTTATTATTATTATTACAAATATCATCATTATTATTATTATTATTATTATTATTATTGGTGTAGCCGACGGGCTTATTTGCTCTCTCGTAGACTCGTAATAAATAAAATCTGCTGTATAGCATTTTGAAAGTGTAAGCCTATTTCAGTTTACATACTGATTGTGGTTTTTCTTCTTACGTGCGACGTTGTGAGGTGCTGCCTGCGGGTGTTGCTGGATTGTTTGACATGGATGGCATGGCAAAACTGGGAGGAACTGGTTTTCCAAACCAGTCTTGCCAAATTTTAATGTTGTATATATTTTTTCACTCGTCAGGGCGATGCGATTAATAGCCTATGCATTGAATTCCCTTGTAAGTGAGGGCTATTTTGAAATTTACTTTCGATGAGGGCAACACATTTAAGCAATGAGTTCACTGGGCCTATCTGTTAAGCATATAATAATAATAATAATGAAATCTTAAATTATTTTAAATTCTTTCCATCGTGGGTTAAGGAACATTTTAATGTCACGTGAATTACATTTGACAGAAGTTCTTCTGGGCCTATTGAAATATTTTGCATTCTGTTTGTAATAAAGTGCTCTAAAAGTGTTTTCTTTCTGTCTTTTTTTCTTTATTCATTTATTTAGCCTATTAATTTATTTTGAAGGACAAGAAACAAGCTTATGCAAAATGTGCATATAAGGGAAAATAGGCTAGACAATTTGAACAGTTTTAAGCCATTAAATCGTTTAAAGGCCTTAAAATAATAAATCCAGTTAAATTGATTGATTGACTAATATACTGCAACAGTCCACTCTGAAAAATATAAATATACATAGCTATTCAATTCAATTCATCTTTATTTCTATAGCGCTTTTACAATGTAGATTGTGTCAAAGCAGCTCCACATAGAAGATTCTAGTGAATTGGAATGGTGTCCTTTCAGTTTTTAGAGTTTAAGTTCAGTTCAGTTCAGTGTGGTTTAATTTCCACTGCTGAGAGTCCAAACACTGAAGAGCAAATCCATCGATGCGCAGCTCTACAGGTCCCGAACCATGCAAGCCAGTGGCGACAGCGGCGAGGAACGAACTTCACCAATTGGCAAAAGTGAAGGAAAAAAAAACCTCGAGAGAAACCAGGCTCAGTTGGGCACGACCATTTCTCCTATGGCCAAACGTCTTGTGCAGAGCTGCAGTCTAGTCAGCGAAGACTCGTCTAAAAAGAGTTTATCACCTTCACTTTCCTTCAGCGTAGTCCCTGCTTTTTAATAGTTTTAATTAATTATAAAATATATCTTTAGACATTTTAATACCATCTGACCACACTTTCAGGTATTACATTTTAGGTGCCCGCTTTATGGTCTGAGAGTTGTCTGGGTGGAAGTAGCCTACACTGAAAAAAAAAAATGGTTCATTGCAAATTCATTCATTCATTCATTTTCTTTTCGGCTTAGTCCCTTTATTAATCTGGGGTCGCCACAGCGGAATCAACAGGTTAAGAATCAAAAGTTTTAAATTGTATATATTTACCAATAACATTATCACAATATGTAAATTAGAGAACAAGCCACAAAGAAAAATATATATTTTGTTCATATCTTTGATATCAATAAACTTCATGTGATAAATGTGTTGCTTAAAACTCTTTAAAGTTGACATTAATCTAAGTGAATAAGACTACCAACTGTACGATCAACCTGGAAAACGCCAACCCTAACACAGCAAACATTTTTTTAAAAACTTTTCAGCTACACACAGCTAAAGAATAAAGGACTTTAATTAAATGAATTACACATAATACGTAGCTCGTGGCGTGCACTGCACTGTAATTTAACAATTTACACGACATAAGATGTGTACTCACCATGCAGTGATGAAAACCGGAATCGAAAGCATACATTACGTCAACGTCAATGTTTCCGTTAACCAATGAAAGACTTGTAGGCGGAGCGACATGTTTAGTCCCGCCCACTGTTACTTATGGGCGGGGCTGCACATACAACCCCGCCCCAATCTGCAGGCTGCAGATAGGTGTACTTGGAGAGGGACAACGCGCAAGGCAGGCGCTGTGGGTCACGCCGATCACTCGACGCAGAAGTATAAACCAGGCTTAAGGCTGATTTATACTTCTGTGTCAAGCGCACGCGTATGCATCGGCGCAGCTTTTGCGCGGGTGCATAGCCCTCGCCGCTGATGTGCACCTCTCAAAAAATGTAACCACACACCGCAACGACGCATAGCGCAAGCTCTGTGGTTGGTCGGCTTGGTACCGGTGACAAGCGTGGGCAGCGCTGAGAGCCCGATGGAGCAAATGTTTACAAGTGTCGAGTCCCGTGAAGGAGCTCCAGATGGATACTTTTGTTTTGTGTTTACCTTTATGATTAAAGTTGTTGCACGTCCGCTGGTTCCCGCCTCTGAATGAGTGAGTTTTAGCTACTTTTAGCTACAAAATACCCGCGAAGAAACTCGACACAGAGGAACATAAAAACCTACTGCCACCTAGCGTTTTGCTATAAATGCACGACTACGTGCAAGGCAGGCGCCGTTATGGGAAGCCAAACAATCCAAATGTAGGAGGAGGCAGCGCGGTTTTACAGTGCTCGCGCTGCGCAGGCATGTCATCTGCGCGGCCGACTCGACAGCGCAGAGAAGACGTGTTCACTATCGCCACCCAATGGGCAGCGCGGCGCTGACAAACAAGGACGAGACTGCGCGGTTTCACAGTGCTCGCACTGCGCAGACATGTCATCTGCGCGGCCCAATGGACCTAGCCGCGCGACCGACTCGACAGCGCAGAGAAGACGTGTTTACTATCGCCACCCAATGGGCAGCGCGGCGCAAACTAATCTCATCAGCGCTGCGCTGACCAATTTAAACAGCGCAGCGCAATCCAAACATGCACTTAATGTAGCCTACACTAAGAGTCCGCTCACTACTTCGGATCCTTCCAAACATTGGTGCTTTGTCTGCTCTGTTTAGGAAATCAGTATGAAATTTATAATACAGCACTACTTATTTGTACTAAACTATGTATCATCACACTACATATAATGAGAATTTACACACACGACACAAGAAATCAGTTACAAACTTTATTTCTATACTGTAATTTTCAAAATCCAGTAGATACATTTGGAATTGTTTTCCAGAGTAATCCATAAACAGTAAATCTAATTCAAGTATTTTATAGAATAAAAACAGTTGTGTTCTCGTTATGTCCTCTGTAAATTGTTAAACAATAAACTATTGAAATTGTTTGTACTTTCAGGCAAATGTAGTTTTTCCACCAGAACAAACAGGTCACTAAAACTGCATTTAAAAAGTTAAAACTATGAATAATGTGAATTTTAGTTAGAGGTGAACTATAGCCTTTGGACAAACAAGGCTACATTTGTAAGGAATAGTTAACCCCAAAATGAAAAATAACCCATGATTCACTCACCCCAAGCAGTCCTAGTTGTATATGACTTTTTATAGGCAAACGCAATCAGAGTTGTTAAATAATATTCTGGCTCTTCCCAGCTTTGTAATGCATTAAATAGTACCAGTTTCTGAAGCTCCAAAAAGGACATCCTTCTAGCATAAAAGTAATCTTTACAACTCCTGGTAATCCTTATATGGATTTCTTTTATGATGGATGGATGCGCTTTTTGGAGCTTGAAAACCTCTGGTGCTATTCAATGCCATTACAAAGCTAGGAAGAACCAGAAAATGATTTAATATTACACTGATTGTGTTCGGCTAAAACAAATAGTCCTATACAACTAGGATGGCTTGAAGGTGATTTTATGGGATCATTTTCATTTTGGGGTTAAATAGGTGGCGCCAATCGCGTCGCCGCCGCGCTAGCACATTAGGTGGCGCTAGCTACACGTCTTCCCTGCGCTGTCGATACGGCCGCGCAGATGACATGTCTGCGCAGCGCGAGCACTGTGAAACCGCGCAGTCTCGTCCTTGTTTGTCAGCGCCGCGCTGCCCATTGGGTGGCGATAGTGAACACGTCTTCTCTGCGCTGTCGAGTCGGTCGCGCGGCTAGGTCCATTGGGCCGCGCAGATGACATGCCTGCGCAGCGCGAGCACTGTAAAACCGCGCTGCCTCCTCCTACATTTGGATTGTTTGGCTTCCCATAGATTTGGATGCTATTTTAACGTCAGGAAATTTAAAAAAAGAGACTTATTGGCTTTATATCACCCCAATATGACTGTGGACACCCTATACCTACACACAGTTCTGTCCAAACAGCTTACAAAAGATGATTTTCATCATAGGTGCTCTTTAAAAGGGTTTAGATTGAATACCTGATACATTGATTATATTATGTATTATATTACCATTTAATTATATAACATATTATATAATCATTCTTATTATTAATATAGCCGCAAGTTTCGATTGGCAGGGTTCAAGTGTTTTACAGGATTTATGACAAGGCTATAAAAAAATATGCAGATCTAAGACAACCCAAAATGTATGGCTTAAAATAAAACAAAAAATAAAATACATCTACGATACATAACGCGCACACACACACACACACACACACACAAATACGAAAGTTTGCTCAGTGTTAATTGGCTGGTGGCCATGTTTTTTTGCCATGTCATGCCACCTTAGACAGAGAAACTGGGTGGCAAATTTCAAGTTGATTGGACAAACGGTTGCTTAGATACAGTGTTTTTCACTCTATACTCATATATTTATGATAATTATGGCTGACAAAAACACATCCACAATAGACATAATGTTGACACAGAGAAAAAAATAAACGGAAAACTATTATTTTAATTACATTAATCATGCTTATACACATATTTGAAGTAAATAATAGGTAATGTTAACTAGACTTTTTGTTTAAATTTATATAATAATCAGCTTTCAGTGTAATTAATATATAATAATCAGCTTTCAGTGTAATTAATATAATTTCATAAGTGGAAAAAATAATGTGTAAATTAAATGGTAAGATTGCACTAAGTTGAAGGACTTTTTAAAATGTTGTTTATTTGTTTAGAATCATGTCACATGTGCTTGAACTGAGATTTTGATTCCATCTGCTACTTGCATATTGTAGTTGTTATTATATCAAATGTTATATATGTATATATATTTATATATATGGGGTGGCGCGGTGGTGCAGTGGGTAGCGCTGTCGCCTCACAGCAAGAAGGTCATTGGTTCGAGCCTTGGCTGGGTCAGTTGGCACTTCTGTGTGGAGTTTGCATGTTCTCCACGTGTTCGCGTGGGTTTCCTCCGGGTGCTCCGGTTTCCCCCACAAGTCCAAAGACATGCGCTATAGGTGAATTGGGTAGGCTGAATTGTCTGGTGTATGTGTTTGAATGAGAGTGTATGGGTGCTTCTCAGTGATGGGTTGCAGCTGGAAGGGCATCCGCTGCGTAGAACTTATGCTGGATAATTTGGTGGTTCATTCCGCTGTGGTGACCCCAGATTAATAAAGGGACTAAGCTAAAAAGAAAATGAATGAATGAATATATATCTATATATATATAAGTATATATAATATAGTATATATATATAAGTATAATATAAGTATGTAAGTAATTTCACTACTATTATAAAAGTAGTAAAGACTATAATTATATTATGAATAATACTATAGTAACTAATATGGCCGATCAGACACATAATTATTCTGCTTTTATTCAACAAATAATAAACCGTCAGTTTCTCCCACCCGGAAAAGACTGGATGGTCAGTTGTAATCCGATTCCAAGGTATTTACGACACAAAGGAATGCTCAGAACTGGACACAGAGAGAACTTCTATAAGCTCCTTGCTTAAGACTGATGTTTTTAATATAAACTTTTATTCTCTCTTTATGTGTAATCAGGTGTTTTGCAACAAGTCTCTTGCTCATGTATTAAAGGTGCAGTAGGTGATTGTCTTCAGAAACATTTTTTATTGTGCTGGTTGAAAATCTCTTCACATTCCAATAGTAATGATTAAAGTAAATGATCTAAATGTATTTATATGTATTTTTATATTCTGGGTAAGGCATAAAACTAAAAAATGTTCGTCCAATTAAATATTGTCAGGCCGACAATTCCCATAATACCGATAAGTAGCCCAAACTGTCTGTCAGCAAATGTAGATTTGTACATCTGCGCATGTCTGTTCACGCAGATCCGCCATTGGCGCGTGCATGTGCACACGAGACACAGTCGCGGTAAAATCAAATGCTGAATCAAAACTTTTTAAAATCCTGAATCAATATTGGAGTTACTTTTGCACGCTGGAGGAAGGATGACACCATGGCTGAAGTATTTCTTTTAGACAGGTAATGTTATGTTTTAAAACTATTTAAGTCAGGCAAAGCTGATGTAGATTGTGTTGTGTTATGAATGGGTTATATGCACAGAAGTGTTGTTCAGCCACTGAAATCTCCCGGCGAAAGATTGATGTGACTATAAAGTTTCATAAGGGACCTTTTACAGCATCGATAATGTAGATTTTTATTTAGTTTAACAAAAAACATAAGTAAATAACGCTATTCCGCCTAGCCTGCTTTACTGAGGTGAAGTTGGTTTTATATTCACATTGGTTCATTTTTTAACAATGACAGCCTGTGACGCGCTCCCTATATTGTTTACCGTG
This sequence comes from Danio jaintianensis, assembly GCA_903798115.1. Lineage (NCBI taxonomy): Eukaryota > Metazoa > Chordata > Actinopteri > Cypriniformes > Danionidae > Danio > Danio jaintianensis. The sequence continues at coordinate 2,761,633 of CAIGQV010019090.1, forward strand.
CTACTCTGAATATTCGGTCTGAAATAGCATGTAAGTATGGCTTAGTAATAAGTGTAATTCCTGCACGCCGCCGGCCAATCACTAAGCATGACATATTGCACATTATGACGTTTTGCTTGCTAACTACATAACTGAAAACGTGCTAGATATAATACAGTTTTTCATTCAGAATTGTAGTTTTATAAACTTTTCTAACTGGCGAATGACATGATCTAGTGGGTTGTTTGGCCTTCTTTCATCTGAGAAATATTGCTAAGTTACGAAGTATGCTATCCATCTCAGATGCAGAAAAGCTAGTTCATGCTTTCATGACTTCTAGGCTGGATTAATGTAATGCTCTGTTCGCTGGTTGCCCAGCATCCTCTATTAATAAACTTCAGCTAGTACAAAATGCAGCTGCCAGAGTTCTTACCAGGTCTAGAAAATATGATCATATCACCCCAATTTTATCCTCCTTACACTGGCTGCCTGTTAAGTTCCGTATTGATTATAAAATATTGCTTCTTACCTATAAAGCGTTAAATAATCTAGCTCCTGTTTATCTAACCAACCTTCTGTCTCGTTACAATCCAACCCGCTCTTTAAGATCTCAAAACTCAGGGCTGCTGGTAGTACCTAGAATAGCAAAGTCGAGTAAAGGTGGTCGAGCCTTCTCATTTATGGCTCCTAAATTCTGGAATAGCCTTCCTGATAATGTCCGAGGCTCAGACACACTCTCTCAGTTCAAAACTAGATTAAAGACCTATCTTTTTAGTAAAGCATACACTCAATGCATCGCATAACGGTATGATGCATGAATGCGCTCCAAGCAGGTTTTGGTATCTCGTTTATATACACTATGAACAGCAGCTACGCTAATTATTCTCTTTATTCTCTATTTCCACCTGGGGATGCTCATCCCGAGGCCCCCAGAGACTATGCAGCGCCACTAATGCAATCCAAGACCTGTGAAGGGATGATCCCAAGGTTTCCATAATCCCGGACCAGGCCGTATCCTGAGCAGCTGCTGTGGTGGTCATGGAGGAGTGGAGAGCATGAGACTGATTCCTATGAGACCCCAGTAACAGACGAGTCTTCGCTGACGTCCAGCCTTCTCCAGCCTCCGGCGCCTAGACTGCAGCTCTACACAAGACGTTTGGCCATAGGAGAAATGGTCGTGCCCAACTGAGCCTGGTTTCTCTCGAGGTTTTTTTCCCTTCACTTTCGCAAATTGGTGAAGTTCGTTCCTCACCACTGTCGCCACCGGCTTGCATGGTTCGGGACTTGTAGAGATGCGCAACGATGCATTCGTTCTTCAGTGTTTGGACTCTCAGCAGTGAAAATTAAACCACACTGAACTGAACTTAAACTCTAAAAACTGAACTGACACCATTTCAATTCACTATAATCTTCTATGTGAAGCTGCTTTGACACAATCTACATTGTAAAAGCGCTATATAAATAAAGATGAATTGAATTGAATTGAATTGTTTGCTTTCATCTTTAAGGTGCTCGCGTTCGCGATTTCAGGAGGCGTGGCTTTGGACGGCAGGGGTGGGAGTGAGTTTCAAAGATATTATGCTGGAAGAATGGAAAGGTGAGAAAAAGCTGGAAGGAAGGAACATATACAAACATGTACAAGCAAATACAATATATATATATGACCACCAGCCAAGCCACACCCCCTCAGCTCACCATCCCTCCGCCATCCTGTGGGGGGACGAATGTCTGCTTTTAGCATCTTCGTACATTGCAACAATGAAGCAATCGTACAATGCATTAACAAAGGGCGGTTCCATTCACCGTTGGACATGCCCTTATTAAGACGCCTCGCATAAATATCAGCTAAAAAACAATTCATTATGACTGCTGTACATGTACCATGTTGTAAAAATTTTATTGCTGATTCTCGCTCTCGTTTCTCATTTCAGAGATTATGGCAGCCGGCTCCAGAAGCTGTCCCTCATCCAACACCTGTCCTCCATTATATAGAAATTATATTTAGAAAAAATTATATTCTCTTAATCTCTTTTGTCCTAATCTGCAGTCCGACCACCGACCATCTAATTAAAAAAGAAATCGATAATAACTTATGATCGGACCATTCTCTGCTCCACCCTTCAACGTCCCATGTATTAGTGCTATAGGTGTTGCAACTCATAAATTCTCTGGCAAAAAAGTCTTATAATTTACCTTTATTCCCCGCACAATTCCTTTTTTTTTTCTAGCATTAACAGCTCAAATATTCGCTTAATTACCACGACATAGATCAAGCTATCTCCCTCATTAAAATAGCCGGTCGCAATGCCTGGCTAGCTAAAGTGGACATCTCCTTTGCCTTTAACTCATGCCAATCCACCCAGATTTCTGGCACCTTTTTGGCATCCACCGGCGTTCCCAATTCTACTTTTCTCCCAAGTTGCATGCAAAAGTAGCCCAAAAATTTTCGACATGATGTCAGAAGCACTATGCTGGATTTTGTCTAATAATTACGGAATCCCGCACCTCATTCACCTTCTAGATGATTTTTCATCATCTCTCCCCCATCATCGCCTCCAGCTAAACACCTAGTGATCACCCAAAAGGTTTTCGCCAATTTAGGAATTCCTCTCGCAGAGGAAAAAACTTACGGACCCAGCACTTCAATCGAATTTCTGGGCATTAACCTAGACTCACATTAATTCCAAGCATCCCTTCCCAAAGAAAAAAATCGACCAAATCATTCTCTATCTCAAATATTTCTAGTAAAACAGACATGCACAAACCGTGAACTCCTATCTATTCTCGGCCAACTAAATTTTGCCATGCGCATCATTCCACAAGGGCACTCATTCATTCACCTCATTCAGCTCTCCACCACAGTTCATGGTTTAGAAGACATAATTCTTCTCTCTAAACCCAGTCACAAAGAACTCAGCTTATGGATTTCCTTCCTTAAGCAATGGAACGGCTGTTCCTTTTTCTACAGCGGCGTGATAGCATCCCCCATAGACATTATCATTGTGATAATGAAGCTACCGTGCAATGCATTAATAAAGGGCGTCATCTGGATATCTACTGAAAAACAATTTACCATGACTGCTGAACATGTACCAGGTTGTAAAAACCAAATTGCTGACTCTCTTTCTCGTTTTTCTTTCCAAAAATTCTGGCTATTGGCTCCGGAGGCGGACCCCCACCCAAAGCCTGTCCCTCCATATTCAGAAATGATATTGCCATAAATCACCCCCTTTATAACCTCCGCCAAACCTCCATATCTCTCATCTTACAAGCAGTAGCCCCCCAGAACCCTCCATTCATACCTCACAGCATGGAATACATTCTAACCCTCTAACCTCCATAAACTTCATTTCCTCGATTGCCCTTTTCTCCGTCACTTCCTTTATATCCCACCTTCACATGGCAAAACACATCCAAGCAGGCTCAATCAAAAGCTACCTCAGTGGTATCCAATTTTTTCATAAATTAATCCACGGGTCCCTTTCTGACACTATCACTAATTCACAAACCTCCTTTGACTTCCTCCTTTGAATGCCTTTTTTGAAAGGCATTCAAAAAACCCACCCCATCACCTCCGATTCTAGACAACCCATCACACTCAACATTCTTTCCTCATGCATTCACACCCTACCCAAAGGTTATATTTCCTTCCACACAGCCCGCACCCTAGATGCCATGTTCACTCTAGCCTTCTTCGGCTTCCTCAGATGCTCTGAACCACCCCCTATTTCAGATCTAACTTTGCAGGATAAGGAAACCATTTCTTTCCTTATCAAACAAAGTAAACAGATCAACTCCATAAAGGACATTTTATTTACATTTTCAACATTTCCTCCCCTACCCGCCCTTTCCAAACCGTCCTAGCATTTCTATATCTAGGGAGATCACAAGTGGCTAATCCACTAGCCCCTCTTTTTACTGACAACGCTAACTGTCCAGTAACTAGTTTCTGGTTCCAAAAACACCTTAAAGAAGTTCTCCGCCTCTCAGGTTTTCCCCCTGAGCCATTTTCCAGCCACTCATTTATTATTGGTGCTACCACCACAGCAGCCCTTAACGGGCTTTCCCAGCATCAGATCCAGACTCTTGCAAGAGTCTCATCCTGGCCACCTTCCGCAGGAGTTTTTAATTGCCCCCTCCCTCTCCCAGACTCCCATAAGGCAAAAAACCACAACAGCTCTGACTCCCGCAGGAGCCACTGTGAGCTCAGAAAAAAAAATTTCAACTTCAAAATAAATAAAAATGTCCAATAAAACTTTTTATTTTTATCACCAAACTTTTTACCTCAAATTTTAGATTAATGTATCTTAGATAATTATTTGTTATTTTAGATTAAAAACCTATTTAGTATGGTTTAATCTCTTTGTAATTCAAACTCTAATTCAAACTTCACTTAAATGTCTATCAAAACAACATAATCATAGCCATACAAAATTATTAAACAATCCAAATAACATTTTTCAAAATGAAAAATAAGATAACTTGAAACTAAAATTCACACTACAACATTTGATGTGAATTGACCTCAGTCCTGGAATTTGAGTTCAGAAAATACCTCCAATTCTCAGAATTTCAAATGAACGTAATCCCCATCAGCCAAAAAGAAGATGAGAAACCCAAAAAAAAACGAAAGGTTGCAGGTTCAAAGTCTATGGGTGGCTTGCCATCATCCTCTTCCGTCAGCGCGACTTGACACCCAAAATGTTCAGCAGAAAATCCAAATTTAAATGAACGCAACAAATCTGGCCGTTTCCTCTGAATTATTATTAGTTTAATACACCACAAACTCCAACTCCAACTCGAAATGTCGAATCATCTAGGTCTTTTACCAGGTAAGTTTTATTTCTTAGCTCACTTTTGACTAGCGTTTTAGCGGTAAATAACTATTAAATCATCTGTGTATGTTCAGTTATTTTACTTTAAAAAAAAAAAAAAGAATATTTTCCTGAAGATCTCTTAGCTTTTTTATTCTCTCCTTTCGGTCTCCTCCGCAACTCCGGTGGGCGGAGCCAGCTTCATTCTGAAAACTCCACCCATTAGGTAATTTTCACCTGCAGTGCTGATTCTTTCTTCAATTGGGTAAATTTTTCTGCAGTGATTTGCCATATCACTTACATGCTTAAAGGAATTAAAGGCATATCTCTCTCAAATCATTTCAGTGTCTGTCTTTTTTCTTTCATGTATAAAATATACAGCATAGACATGTAATAAACTTTTTTTTTTCTTTAGACTACAAATTTTAATTTGAGTCCAGGTTACACTTATCTTCTCCATGTTATATCCAGCAGCCGGATATAGCTCCATTATCCTTGCTTTTTGGGGTGTTTTTTTCCGTTAAATACGCGGCTGCTGTCCTGAGCGTTATATTACTGCATTTTGGGGAGTTTTTGAGATCTACTTGAGGATCCCTTGAGCTCAGGGCTCTCTTCCGGGACAGCATGCCAAACAAGATTATGATAAATCATCAGCTAAGTGTGAATTCTTGAAGTGAAGTTTATTTATAAACTAATTTCAAGAGGATCATGTGCTTATGATTTACCACAGCCGGTCCCGCATTAACTAATTATGATCCTCCAATCATATGATTCCTAAGTTTCTATATATAACCACAGTCTTCATTCCACATTTATCTTTGTCTGGAAGAAACCCCCCCTTCTTCTCCTTTTCTCATAGATTGGGTGGCACGGCGGCCCAGTGGTTAGCACTGTTGCCCCACAGCAAGAACACTGATAAATCATCAGCTAAGTGTGAACTCTTGAAGTCTATGCAGTGTTATTTGACATTTTACGTTACGATTGATTATTTGATTTCTGTACCTGAATACTGTTTGACTCTCTGGAAAACCATAACGTTCTTTGTTTTACTTTTTTCATTACTCTATTGCATTTATATTTGCTTGAAATTTGTTTATTATTTTTCATCCATGATTTACACACTTACAAAATCACCACGATCAGTCTAAATTCAAGATTACTTTCCGAAATAGTGCTATTAAACCATTTGGTGAAATTATATTTATATATATATCGCAGAAAAACAAAATGTCGCAATGTCAATTGTAGCAATGTTCGTTTGTAGGGTGGGAAGAAGAAGACAGGGTCGGCGATATAAGGTAAGTAGTAGTTTTTATTATTTCAATAATGGACACCACACGTAAAGCTGTGTGTGTGTGTGCTCTCTCCTCTCCCGGCTGCTCCTTCTCTCCTCCTTAAGAAGGGTGTCTCTCCGGTCCAATCACTAGAAAAACAGGTGTTATCTATTATTTCTGATTGGCCCGCTGACTAGCCGCCGGGCTCTGAGCATGCTCTCCCCCCTCATTGGGTGTTCGATCATGCCCACCTCTCCACATACCCCCACCGCCCGCCTCAGGCCGGGGAGCCGTCCGGCCTGCAGCCCTCCCCCTGTCTCACCTCCTTTTTGGTCTTAGGTCTCGGACAGGTTGCAATAGCTGCAGTCTTATAAATTTGGGGCTGCACCTGCCCGTGACCCAAGTGGAAGCCCAGATACCTTACCTCCACTCGCCCAATTGCGCACTTCCGTGGGTTGGCCGTGAGCCCAGCCCGTCTCAGCGCTGACAATACTGCCCTCAAATGTTGCATATGCCGCTGCCAATCATTACTGAAAATGATGATGTCATCTAAATAAGCAGCGGCATATGCCGAGTGAGGGGCGAGTATTTTGTCCATCAGACGCTGAAACGTCGCCAGTACCCCTGAACAGCCCGAACGAAAGTGTCACAAATTGGTGCAATCCAAACGGCGTTGTGAAGGCTGTTTTTTCGCGGGATATTGGAGTTAAGTGGATCTGCCAATATCCCTTTGTCAAATCCAATGTCGAGTAATATCGAGCAGCACCTAACCGGTCGAGCAACTCGTCAATACGCGGCATTGGATATGCGTCGAATTTCGACACAGCGTTGACTTTTCTATAATCCACACAGAACCGGACCGAGCCGTCTGTCACTGTGTGACTCTTCTACTACACCCATTTTCAGCATGTTACTCAATTCTTCCTGAACCACTTTTTTCTTGTGTTCAGGCAGGCGATACGGCCGGGTCCTAACGACTACGCCCGGTTCGGTGTCAATATGGTGCTGAATTAGGTTAGTACGACCGGGTAGTGGCGAGAACACACCAGAGTATTCACATTGGAGGTGCCGGATGTCGATGAGCTGGCTCGCAGAGAGATGATCGCCCCCGGTGACCAGAGCGCCCGGCCGTTCCCGGTCACAGGTTATTCTCGTTGGTAACAAGCGTAGCCAGCGACACCTCCTCCGGCTCCCTCCACTGCTTCAGCAGATTTATGTGATAAATCTGATGTGAATCTAATGACATCCAGCACCCCTCGGGGCTGTCTGCCATAGAGTCACTCGAAGGGGGAAAACCCCGTGGAGGCTTGCGGAACCTCCCGCACAGCAAACAACAAGGGCTCTAACCACTTATCCCAATTTTTCGCGTCCTCGTGTACAAACTTACCGATCATGGATTTAAGAGTGCGATTAAATCGTTCCACCAGTCCGTCTGTTTGTGCGTGATAGACGCTGGTGCAAATCGATTTAATGCCCAACAATACGTACAGTTCGCGCATGGTGCGTGACATGAACGCGGTGCCTTGTTCAGTGAGAATCTCCTTGGGGATTCCCACTCGGGAGATTATATGAAACAGCGCTTCCGCAACACTCTTTGCTGAGATGTTACGGAGAGCTACTGCTTCCGGGTACCAGGTTGCATAATCCACTAGGACTAATGCAAACCGGTGCCCGCGTGCGGATCACTCTAATGGCCCGATGAGATCCATACCAATTCTCTCCAAGGGGATCTCCATAACTGGTAGCGGGCGCAATGGCGCTTTTGGAGTGGCCAGTGGATTCACCAACTGACATTCACAGCACGCAGCGCACCATCTGCTGACATCCCCGTGAATGCCCGGCCAAAAGAATCGGGCCATGAGGCGATTTAATGTGGCCGCTTGACCTAAATGTCCGGCCATAGGATTAGAATGAGCCGCCTGGAAAAGCATTTCCCGACGGCTCTTTGGTACTAATAATTGGGTTGTATCTTCTTTTGTCTGAGCGTCTTGGGTCACTCGATACACCCTGTCATTAATAATCGCAAAATATGGATAAGAGAGGGGTCTATCAGGCTGGAGGTTTTGCCCATCTATGACCTGTCTCAGCGTGTCGTCACGCGACTGCTCCAGAGTAAAGTCTTTGCACTGGGAAATTCCCGGCCCTCCCCGAGTCAGCGCGTGACGGCATCGCTTGGGATTCCCCCGGCTGAGCGACCCACTCCTTATCCAGCGATTTCTTCTTCCAAGAAACACCCGCACATAAGACCCCTAATAATCGATTAAATCCAGGCCAATTAGTTCCCAGAATTAGCAGGTGTTTGAGGTGCGGGTACCTCGACGCTATGCTTTTTACCCCTGAATTGGATATCTATAGCCGTTAGCGGGTAGTGAATTACATCCCCGTGCACACACCTTACCCTGCTCCGGGTGTGTGTTCACGGTATGTGTGTGTTCACTAACTGTGTGTGTGCACTTGGATGGGTTAAATGCAGAGCACAAATTCCAAGTATGGGACACCATACTTGGCCACACTACACTTCACTTCACTTCACTTCACTTACTGTGCGGCTCGTTTCCAATGCCGGGTCTTGAAGCATGCTTTGGTGGATGGAGGTCTGGTTACACCCCGAATCCACCAAGGCTTGATATGTACCCCCTTTTATACTCACAGGTATCCGGTATAGCCCGTCACAACCGGGGGCGACGATTGGCGTGGCGGGGACGCGGATCAATGCACTCACCTCCTTCGCGGAGCAGCTTTTTGGTGCGCTATCCTCGCCCCCGCGGCGCCAATGCATCGGCCCAGACCTTCCCACTACACCCCCGGGGCCAGCAAGACCAACCGATTGAACCGGAGAGAGACCTGGTGCTGTCTGAGAAGCAGCCAGGGGTCGAAACTCCACCCCTCCGTCCTGATAGGCGCCCCCCTTCAGTGGGACCTGCTGCGGATCCGCCTCCTTGCAGCGCCCGTCTGGGTGCTGATGTGGGCGGTCTCCGCACTCTGGGCCTGGGAACAGGACGGGGGAGAGAGAGAGACAGAGAAAGAGGGTGAGAAGAGAGAGAGGTTATTTCGCCGACCCTGGACCTCACCACCAGGTGATCCTCCGCCAGCCGGATGGCCGTTTCCAGATCCTCGGGCCGGTGGCACTGGACCCACTCCGATGTTCGGGAGGGGAGGCAGGCGATGAACTGCTCCAGCACCACGGCATCCATTATCTGGGCGACGGTCCGGCCATCTTGTAGCAGCCATTTGCGGCAGGCGTCATGGAGCTGCTGGGCGAACACAAAGGGCCGGCCGCTTTCTGTCCATTCCATCGAACGGAACAGCTGGCGTTGCTTCTCCGGGTTGCGACCGGCCCGCTGGAGAATGGCTCGCTTCAGGTCATCATACTCCAGGAGATTTTGGGTCAGTAAGTGCTGTGCGGCGAGTTGGGCTTCGCCCGACAACAGCGGAATGATTCTTACTGACCACTCGGCCCGCAGCCAGCCACACGCCTCCGCCATCTTCTCGAAGAGACCCAGGAACGCTTCCGGGTCATCCTGCGACGCCATTTTGGAGAAGGTAATGGGAGGGTGGGCGGCAGATGTTGGAGCGGGCCGGATCTCCTGGGTCTTACCGCTGGGCCTCCATGAGGACTTGGAAACGTTGTTCCTGAACTTTCTTCACTTCCACCAGCGCGTCATGTTGTTGTTGGTGGAGAACCCCAAGGGCCTGGATGAAATTTTTTTCAATATCGTGCAGCCCTATTAAAAATGTATGATAATAAACAGCGCCCATTCTAATGTATAGAAAACAGATTCAAGCTATATTGTGCTTTCTTTTTTGGCCCATGGAAACTACATAATGATATTTATGAAATTTGATGAGAATCCACCACAAGGTGTCAGTAACTCTGAAAGAGCGATGGATTGAATGAAAAGTCACAATTTCCTCTTTTTGTTTATTATTAAGCATTACCACATTAAACATTTTCCACCAATTACATTTTTTTTTGTTTTTTTACATTGTTCAATTTCAGAAACAAAACAGATGATTAGATTTTAAGCTTAACAATACAACTCATTTATTCAGGTTCACTGATTGCATATGATTGTGAAACAAAATCTTGAAAATTATTAACCTGTGGTTGATGCTTGTCCTCACTTATATATATTTGCTTGACTTCACCAAAGAACAAAAAAAAAAACATCTTGAAAAAACACCAAAAAAAAGTAGCTAGAGAATAATATACTTGATCATGATTTTAATCAATCAGCTAATTTCACAACAACATTTTCACTGACACAATGCAGGCCTGAAAGGTATGTTGAGAGAACCAAAGTTTCCATAAATTTGTAGGTGAAATAGTTTAATGAAGAATGCATTATTATGATTGTCATTTTTGCCTTATTAGATAGAAAAGTAGATACCAACAGGACTCAAACTTGGAATGACCGCAGCACACACTGATGGCACACTGACCAACAGGATGTCAATGCTGACTTGAATGATGGTTTTATTGAAAGTAAAAACTATAGCTAGTGCAATCACTTGCATCTTTTAAAAATTAGACAGTCACTTTGAAATTATTATTGCAATTATTATCTATTCATCAACTACTGAACCAAAGCAGGCTTATGTTCTTGTATTATAACTTTTGATATTTTTTCTATGTACAGCTAGATAATAAGATGTAAACTAATCTTAAACTAACCAAGGCCAGAGAGCTGATGTTTGTTTACTTGAGGCTTTCCAGTGACTGTGCTTCTGTGATGTCTCTCCAGAATGAAGGTATATCTGCAGGCTTTGCATCATACTCACCTGCAAACTAATAATTGAATTTTACCATCACATATTTCCAGTATGCTGACGCATTCATGCTGGGGTCTGGATCAATTCGCCAGTCTGGATAGATTTTGCTGTATTCTTTAAATGGATGGAACTGATAATTTATATTTCTCCACTTAAATAATGTATTGCTGCACACTGAAGTTGTACAGATGTCAGCCACTAGTTTTTCAGAATTGATCCACCTGTAGCTCCCGAAAGCTTCTGGTCTGTGGATTGAGACAAAGGGCCCTATCATACACCCGGCGCAATAAGGCGCAAGACGTGTTGCTATTTTCAGACCAGCGCAACAGTAATTTTCCCGCTTTGCGCCACGTTGTTTAAATAGCAAATCCATTTGCGCCACTTTGTGGACTCAAGGGTGTGTTAAGGCGCATTGTTGGCGCGTTGCTATTTTGAGGATCTAAAATAGACTGTGCAATAGACCAGCTGAAAGCAGGTCTAAAGTCCAGCGCAGATGACTTCATTGACCAGCTTTTCCTCTAATTTGAACATTCTGTCCTCTGCTGAAAAGTGCTTCTCGAGTTTGTTCAAAATAAAGCCTTTAACATATTCTTCATATGACTTGACGAAATATAAATAAGATTGAAATTTAAATTCATGAAGTAGATTTTTCAAGACTGAAATCTGAAATGCCAATATTTTTCACCAGTCACCATCTTATCCGCCATTTCCATGCCCAACTTCTCAGAAATATACCTTTTAAAGGCAGGATGTAGGCAGTTTCTCATGAACTCTGCTGTCTTCTGACACTGGTCTCCTTCATGGTAAAGGTCTATGAAGTTAGAGCGATATGTTTGTTTCCGGTTCTCCAAAGCCGTGAGTGGATTCTTGTCCTCAATGAACTGATTGTGAATCTCTTGAAATTCTCTGCTTGCAAAGCCACAAATGTGCAGTTTAAGAATGAGCTCAAAATCTTCCTTTAGATTTCTTGAGCCTGAAGTTTCTCATCAATCATGTTAAGAAGTTCCCTGGTGTACGTGTCGTCATAATCATCCTTGCTGTTCTTTTTTTTTAAATAAATTCCCCACAATCTCTGATGAGGTTGTCTGACATCTCCTGAATGATCTTGATCTGATTTTTATAATACAACCTGACTACAAAGTTTTTATCTTTGTCCACAACAAATTTTTCATGGCCATGTTTGTTTAAATCCTTCACTTTGTCTAAGCTTTGGGCCATTGAATTTCCTCTACATTCAAGATTTTTTTCTCAAACAATGAAGAACCTTTGTCGTGATATTTTTTTTTGGAGCCCTGTGCATGAATGTCATGACCGTCTCCTGCCATATATTTTCAAATGCTTCATCCAGCTTGGTGTCTGACATGTCTGACTTTTTCTCATGACAGTTTGCCAACAAGTCCAGCACTTTTGTCTCCATTGTGTCCGTGTACATCTCTTTGATTCCTTCCACCTTCATCATTCCATTTTGATATGAAAGAGCCGCATCCAGTTTTCTTCTGATGGAATTCAAAAGCTCTGTCTTCAATGACTTGGCTGAGTTTATAAAGTCCTGTCGATAAAGTTCAACATGACCTTCTCCTTGTTCAAAGTATGATTTAATCTAGTCAATAATTTCATCCTGTCCTTTTGAAAGCTCTGTTTCTGCTTCTTGTAGTAAATTATCATGGATGTCTTCAGTGGTAATCCTCTCAGTGTTTTCACATTTTCCATGGTTTAAGATCTTTGTTTCCACTTCTAAATACACAGACTCACTGTAGCCAATACTCACTGGTGCCATTGGAGGGTTTCCATGCCACAATCCAGGGATGTAGTGGTCACCTGTGTCAGTGTCGTAACTCATCACATCTGTAAATTTCTTGAACCTCCATATTGTTCTCCAGTTTGGCTGCAGCTTGTGTCATTTCATCTAGTTGCTCCAAGAGAAATTTATGATCTCTCATGTTTAAATCATGAGCTAAGACATCTGGTGTACGAACAAACACTTGTGTTTCTTACCTATCTCCTTCATCCTGAGTAAGGCATGGACAATGATCTGTAAAATGTCCTTCATCTCTGTGGAGTTCTCCATTGCAATATTGACGATCGTTACATCACTCAATCCAACAACGAGAGTTGCCAACTCATTGTCATGCTCATAGCTGATGTCCAGTTGTGTGAGCTCAGGGGATTTCAGTCCTTCAGTGTCAATAATCACTATATAATCACAGCGGAGTTCACAATCATCCGTTACTTTAATGAGCTGCATAAAGGCTCCTCTGGTGCATCTTCCACTGCTCACTGCAAACTGAACTCTAAACATGGTGTTCAGCAGGGTTGACTTTCCTGAACTCTGAAAGCCCAAAACAGTGACAACAACAATCTTGTTTCTGGGATTTACCAGTGTGTTTAATTCAGAAAACACACTACTGATCCAGTTAACAGGGATATATGAAGTATCTCCATCAACAAGTTCAAGTGAAAATCCATCCAGCAGTAGTTGAGCACAGAGCCTAGGTAAGTGTTCCAGCTGTCATCTGGAAGGATCGCCTTCTGGAAGTGAGACTGCAGCCTCATAAAGCTGGCTCATCTCTCGAATGAAGTGCTCCACTCCTAAAGAACTGTTTGAAATCTTTTTATCCAGCTCAGCAATTTCTGCCTTGTTCCCACAAGCATCTTGACGTTTCTGTTTGTAGAGTTCTCTGAGTTCAGGAAGTACTTTATGGGAGTGATTTTCCAAATCGATTCTCAGCCATTTTAAGAAGTAGGCTCTTTCTGGTGTCGACAGTGCACTGATAAAGCAGCTCATAGTAGAAGACATGTTTAGTCTGCATTGCTCTTGTCTGAGTTTAATTTTCTGTTTCTTTCTGCAGAAGGTCATTTTTGTAGTCGTTTATGAATAAAATATTTTCTCAATAAAAAAATAATCTGTTATGTTTATCATGATAAACATAATTTATGTTGCACATATAGATCAATGTAACCAGTGCATCCCAGAAACAGGCGCCCATAGTGATGTAAACTAAAATCTATTAATTACAATTAATATTAAAAGATAATTTTTCTAAGTGTAAATTCTTATTTTCTATTGACTGACTCAAAGTAAAAAATATATATATAACTGCATTCTTTTTGTAATATAACTAACATTCTTAAGATTTTTCCATGTATATATAATACTACATAAGAAATAAAGATTCAAACACTTACCAGGAACTTGTAATGCTTCTCTACTGTCAGAAGGGTATGAGAGTCACCCTGAGCCCCTCTCTCTTTTATCTCACTGGGCTGTACCGTTACAGGGATGGGGTGATGTGATCTCAGTTACAAATCCAAGATTTAGTTAGATCAACACCTACTGTATATAATATTTATATTGGAATGAACGAGAAATGGATAAGTGTAGTAATAATTGTGTAATTGATTTCTTTGTCAAATATCATGAAAACATCATTAGATGTTCAGTTTTGCTCGGTTAAATTTTTTTCCTTTTAATCATGTGGGTTTTAGAAATCAGTAGACTAAATGAAGATAAATAGTAGACCTGCAGTAAATAAATGAAGTCTACTGATTCCTGCAAATCATGTGATTTAAAGGAAAACAATAGAAGGTATTGAGACCATTACTGTACTTTCACCTGATTGGGCTGTATATGGTAATGAGCTATAGCTTTTTTTACCAGTTAAACCTTTACCCATTTTCTCACAACATGACGCAGGAACAAATTTTTTTAACTACCTTTATAACACATCATCCAGAGTATTTAGCTACAGAAAACGTTTATTTATAAAGTGAATGCACTTTGTGACCTAAAAAAAGAGAATGGGAGTTAATGTTTTACCCCTTTGTTCACTGTGTGTGTGTGTGTTTGTTTGTTTGTTTGTTTGTTTGTTTGTGGGTGTGTGTGTGTTTGTTTATTGATTACTGCTGTGTGTTTGTGCAACTAAATTACTAAATTATGGGATAAATGCAGAGAACAAATTTTTGGTGTGTGTTACCATACTTGGCCATCACTTCACTCACACACTCATTTCAGTTTTCCTTTCTTTTTAATTTTTCCTTTGTCAAGTGTCTATACAATAAGTCACCTCATATCAGTTTAAAGTTTATATATTAACCATTTTATATATTGACTATTACATTTTAAAATGTACACTCAGAAATGCATTCATTCTCATTTTATTTAGAACTTCAGGGCAAATGTAGAAATATAAAATAAATATTAATAAAATATAAAACACTTCTCAAAAAAATAATGATTACAGGTCCAACATAAAACAATAAGGTCAGTAGTTTGTGTAATAAATATGCTTGCTTCAGTGAACCAAATTCATATATTTAACTCCATTACATCTCATTGGTTATCAAACTTATTTAAGTATTCAGTGTTTTGAGGGATAATAAGCTGATTCTGACCTATATGATAACCTCTGGCTGGGTTATTACAACAGACACAGGGTTCTTACACCTTTTCCAAAGTCAAATTTAAGGACTTTTCAGGTGCATTTTCAAACTGTTCCAGCACTTTACAACTGTGGTAAATTACATATTTACATGCACGTACTTCACCACATTATATAAGATGCTATTTGTTATAATATTCTATGGTATAGCATAGCATAGTATTCAAAGGAAACCTTTTTAATGACATGTTTGCCCAAAGCCCATTATCAACACTGAAATGCTGTCTCTCTTAAATGTCATCTATTCACACCTTGTCATATGTCACCTTAATTTTATATATTATTAATTATCTTTTTTTCCAAATGTTGAGTATCGAAATATAAAATTATTTAAATTAAAAAACAGGCTTCGTTAAATTGAAACAAATGTCCACTTAGTGGCGCCAAGTCTCTTTTTTGTCACAGAATTCTTCAGATTCGTTCTAAACGGCTCATTCAATCATGAATAAGTGACTTACTATGAATGACTCGCTCAAAATATACAACAAAAAGTGAATATTGTCCATAAAGTTCAGGCAAAGCCAGGCACTTATGAGTTATCAACATAATGTTTGTTTTATGTGACTCGAAAATGCAGCCTCTCCCACACTATTAAGCTGAACATCCTTTCTGCTTACTCACCTGTGGTACTCAGATGAGGACCGAGGACTTTGAGGCTGAAAATGTATTTACAGCTTTAGTGTTCAAGCCAGCCTTCGTGAAGCAACAACGTCCACAAATTTATTTTTATTTTTTTCCACCCACTTCTCAAAGGGCGCACAATCAACAGGGCACAATCATGCATTCGCAATAGTATGAACCGTTATAGGGGTGGTCAAATGTATATTTATATTATCTTTATTTCTATATTTTATTGTTCATAATATTATTTAAGAAACAAATCAGTGCGAGGTCTTTTCCACTATTTAAAGAGCTGACCCCCACACGTGTTGTTTTGACGCCCTTTTAGGGGGTATCAAGGGTTAATTTGCACCTTGGCTGCAACTACTTTGTCCAAAGTGCCACCCATATCTATGAAGGAAACACATTTGAACATTTGCACGTAAGTGCATAATATAGTAAGTATAGTAAGTATCCTATAAATAAAATACTTATAAGATTACTTATATAGTAATAGTAAGTATCTTTCACATTTTTTTTCACACATGCATGCATTCATACAGTAAGATCCAAGTCCTCATTCTAAACAACTGCCTTGTGGACCGCTGCTGTCAATCAATTTTTGTCAATTAAATGCCCATGTTAGATACTTATAATTCTTGAACAAAATGTGGAAAATGTATGCAAAGTTTGACATTTTGAACATTTCTTTCAAATATCAAACCAAAATAGTCCCTAGAAAATTACAGTTGGTCAGAAAACAAATGTTTTCAATTGTTGTGACTGAAAATTGGTTTTATTCCACCACATATTGATTTTTCAACTTTCTTAAGCTGGTGATGTTTCTTCCAAGTTTAATGTATGTATATTTTTGTCATTTAGACGCATTTATAGAACAAAATAACAAAAAAAGTTTTCAGACATGTTGTGGGATTCATTTTGTGGAACAAATTGGATGCCGTCATGGACCGTATAGTGCTGGTAGGCTTGAAAGCAATGCACCCTCCCGAATTTTTAACACACTCTGTGATACCCATTCAGAGTATCTGTAATGAGCCAATTTCATGGCTTTGATTAGATGGGATTAACTTTGCAAAAGCTTCAAGGGCAAACTCCCCTGTCCTTCTCACCTTCCTTTTCAGCACTAATTTTTTTTTCTTTATTGCATAAACGATCACCCTCAACCTGAAAACTACTGACCTAAGCATGGCTACGTGCGGCAGGAATGTTAACTCATGAGAGAGAGCCATTCTCCACGTTGATTGGCTGAGAAGATGTAACATAAGATGAGATTGAAAACCTCACAGACAGTAGACAAAAGATGCAGCTAGATCAATAAGTATAGAAGCCCTAAGATTACAAATACAATGATTATCGTACGTCTGGCAACGCTGTTCCGGTGTTCTGTCGATTTGTCCTACCTTGTCAGATTTTCCTACTGTAGCGCAAAATTACAGCTACATCTATCGGTTTATCCTACCTTGTTGAAAAATCCTACAGCGGGTTACTGCTTCGCATCTGTGGCATAGCTAAATTATTTGATTGTCCTAACAGTATGGAATGAAGAGGGAGATGAGTTATAGTGTAAAAAACTTATTAAAGGGGTGGTCCAGAGTGTAATTTTAAGGCTTGGTTGTGTTTATAAGATGCAAAACAATGTGTGCTCATGCTTCATTTGTAGAAAATCACGTTATTTTTTCATATATCTTACTTTGGTTATATACAGCTACTCTGCTAAGGCAGGCACTTTTTTCCAGGGGTTTCAGTACAGCGTAACCGCTACTACGTCATGGGGTGGGCGTGGCCTATCTGTGAATTTGCATAGGTCACGGATCATGCGCAGATTGTGAAAACAGCAGTTAGCTACAGATACCTGTACGCGATCGCAGGGGCTTCGTGTCCAATGCCTTTTATATGCAGTACTTTGAAATAGCTGTCCTGATCACAAGTGTTTCATGTGAAGTTAGTGTATTTTATATTAAACAAAGTAACTTAAGATATGTGTCAGATTACATTAATACTGTTATAACTTCAGATACCTGTCCTGATTCCAGGTGTTTTATGTATGATCACTTATATATTATTTACAGTAACACCACATACTTGTCCTGATCCCAGCTGTTTCATGTATGATCACTTTTATTAACATCAGATACCTGTCCTGATCCCAGCTGTTTCATGAATGATCACTTTTATATTATTTAACATCAGATACCTGTCCTGATCCCAGCTGTTTCATGAATGATCACT
>CAIGQV010019090.1:2780161-2811985 GCA_903798115.1 Danio jaintianensis
GGTGTTTCATGTATGATCACTTTTATATTATTTAACATCAGATACCTTTCCTGATCTCAGGTGTTTTGTGTATGATCACTTTTATTAACATCAGATACCTGTCCTGATCTCAGGTGTTTCGTGTATGTAAATAAAATTTAAAATAATTACTCTAATTTCATGAAAGTAGATGAATTGCCATGTCCCAGGTCATGTATGCTCATGTTCAGTTACAAATATAGCTTAATAATATAATCTAATAAATACTATACTTTTCATTGATTTTGTATTGTCATATATACTACATCTCACCAAATGCTATCTTTTAAAATAATTAAAATATATTAATAAAATCTTTAAATAAAAGTGTGTCCCTGAGATGAATGTCCCCGTTACTTTAATTGTAATCTGCATGAACACAACCCCTGATTGCTCTTCTAGTCACATGATTCTCAGAAATTCTCACAATTATGGAGAGAAATTGTCAAGAAGCAGCGTTAGTCTCACTCTTTTATCTTCTCTTATTTTTTTAACATTTTAGAGTAGTTTGTAATTTTGAGAAATACAGTTAATAAACATGTTTAAAATCTTCCTCAGGTCATCATGTGATAGCTCGTTGTTCACCATATAAGTAGTAATGCCTGAGTTTTGCAAAAAATGTCACTCCTGTTACTCTCCACCCTGTTACTGTTTTGCATAAATATTGCACTGCATCCATGGTATTGCTATTTATTATTATTATTAACCTATTTTAAACAATCAAAGAAGATCAGTTTAAACCATGTGCATGATTTTGTCAGAGAATGGCACCTTTGTCTGCTGCAGAAAAGCAAAGATGATACAGGGCACATCATGGTGGCAAACCTAAACAAAAAATCTAATTTAAAATAATAGTTTTATCTGCAATGTTTATGTTTTTACATTAGAAATGCATTTACTTTCACTCATAAACTATTTATTGTGATAAATAAAATATTTTTATGATACATTTGAATGGCATTGTATGTCTCCCAAACTGACAACAACAACAACAACAACAATAATAATAATAGTTTCTTCTTGTGCAGATCATGATAGTACAATATCTGAAAAATTGCGTGAAACTGAAGATTAATCTTGCTTAAAATTCAGCTTTGCTCCCTCAACAATTAATGATTTTTTTAAAAACTTCATTCAGTAAAATAAGTTATATAATATTGCAATAACATGTAATAATTTCCCTATTTTCACTATTTCACTATGTTTACTGTACTGAAATTTAAAATGTTCCTTGTATTTCATTTGGCTTTTTTGACAATTGATGTGATGTCTTAGATGTGACATTGAAAAATGTTGCTGTTTTTTTCTTTTGATAATTCAATAACCATCATTTTGTTATTGATAATTGAATGAGGGTGTGGCAAAAAAGTTGCTTTAGTTCTTTATTGTAATGTCCACCCTGTTACTTTGTGTCCACCCTATTACTCCTCTCTCCACCCTATGAACTATGTAGTTTTTTCATATTAATGAAATAAAATCAACATATATTACAACACATATTTTTCTGATTACTTGCATCCAAAGAACTGACAAATTTAAGTCACTTTAAAATGGGATTTAATTGCATTGTAGTCTCTTTTTATACTAAATGAAATACATTAAATTTACAATGTGCCATAAATCATAAGTCTTTTTTAGATAATTCTTGTTTAGTAATACCTTTTTAAAAATATTGTTGCAGGGTAAAGTGAGGGACATTTTAGCTCTCAGAAAATGTATATATTACAGTAACTATTTATTTTAAACACCTTTTAAAAGATACGAGAATGTTCTGTAACGGGGGACATTTGGCCTGTGTTACATGTGAAAATTCTGTAAAAAAATGCTAAACCATAATATCCTGAGCTGGACCAGTATAATTTTCTTATAGTTTAATAAATACTCCTTCAACTGAAATGATAAAATCTTGGAAAATGTAACATTTTTTCAGGGACAGTTACTACCCTGAAATGGCACTGAATAGTAGGAATGACACAATTATAACATTAAATAGAAAATATGAGCACAAATCACAGTATTAGTAATAGTAATTAATAATAGTAACTTTAATAGTCTCTCGGCCTCTCTCGCGCGCATTCGGTCTCTCTCGCGCGTACTCGGTCTCTCTGTGTTTGCTTGACTTTTGTCCACTCCGGCGCCTCATATGTGTGCGCGGTAAATGCGTGTAACCGGAAACCCTTGTGATCTCATCAGCCCTGATGTATTTTTTTGTAGTCCCCAAACTTCGTTCTCTGTTGGCTTTGCTGAGCTAACTCTGTAAAAGCCAATGTCTCCCTTTGCATTGAACTTTGACCGTCTTACATTCAGAGATGTTGTTTATGTTCACACAGCTACATTACACATCAACTAAAATTTAAAATATGATATCGTAGTGGACCACCCCTTTAAATAAACAGGTAGGGTGATTTTACAGCGCAAAATACCTCACCGGACTGTCCTACCACTATAAAATAGTCAGGTAGGATGATTTTACAGCACAAAATACCTCATCAGATTGTCGTACCATTATGGTTGGCGGTTCATTCCGCTGTGGCGACCCCAGATTAATAAAGGGACTAAGCCGAAAAGAAAATGAATGAGTTTAGAATGCAAAATACCTTATTAATATCTGGGTAGGATGATTTTACAGCACAACTGTAACATTGGCTGAGCGCGTACTCGCGCAGCATTAGCGCAAACAGCTGACGGACTGATCCACTGTCATACATGGGTGACAATGTTACACGATTGGCATAATTTAATTGAGACATAATACAAATATTCGTGATACAGCTTTAAAATATAATTTTGGAAGTAAAGTTATTTTTTTAATTACCATAGGATAGCCTGAAATGGCGCTAAAGTAGTATGCCATGTTCACACTTAAGTGTCATTAGATGGTTCAGTCCGAGGATGGCCGCTGCTGTCGGTGTAAATAAACAGGCGTCGATGGAGCCGTGTGTGAAACACGGCCGCGGAACTGCCGCTAATGCGGTGAAGGTATGGTGCATATGAAATAAATAACAACTATGCTAGATGTTTAGCTAGTAACGATCATGTAAGAGACGTTATTTTTAACCTGTCTAGGTGGAGTTCAGTGAGATTCAGCAGGGCGTTAGCAGGCTAATGATAGCATCATTCAAAACTGTCACAGCGTTTCTTACATTAAATACAATGTCACACACTCATTTCAAAACTCCTGGCACGATTAAAAACAAGTTGTTAGTATGAAAAAATGTGTTGTATTGATAACTGTACCGTTATTAAATGAGTTGTGCAGAATGGGTTAGCCGGCTACTTGGCTAAATGATCAACTGGTTCACAGAAAGAGTGTGAGCTGCATATCTTCAACTCTTTAATCAATTAACGTTAGCTAGGTTTATATAACTAGAAAGCAATTAAGAGATATAGTTATGAATTAGTTGTGGCTGAACACAAGGCAATAGGTCTGAATGTTGCAGAATTAACGTCATACGTCATGCTAGTACTCCCAAGTTTATTACAATATTCTTTCGATATTAAATTAAATGTTAGCTTTTATAAACGTACGTATACATTTTGTGAAGTTGATAGTATAATTAAACGTTTTATAATTGAGTTTTATGCTTAATTTTTTCAGAAATATTTTTTCAAATAACAAAATAAATTGTAACAAACAAGAAGCTTAATTGGTGTTTTAAATGAGAAATTAATACTTTAAAATGACAGATGTGATGGTATTTTCTTCACTATTGTTATGTGCATATACCAGTGAATCAGCATGGTAAAAAATGTGGGATGGGGCTTGATTTTGTCAGTCACAACTGATTGAACGATTGGATTGTTGTTATTTGCTATTTGTGAACATTATAAGTGAAAGGCCTGACTTGGCCTTTTACGGAAAGAAAATTCACTCAGAAATGTTTCCTGAAAGAAATAAGAAATGTTTTTGTTGACTTTAAGGTGTTGGAGTGTGGTGTGTGCGAGGATGTGTTTTCACTACAAGGCGATAAGGTACCACGGCTGCTGCTGTGCGGACACACTGTGTGTCATGACTGCTTGACCCGTCTGCCTCTTCACGGCAGGGCAGTTCGCTGCCCCTTTGACAGACAGGTCACTGAGCTGGGTGAGTTTGCCATTCTGTTCTCTATAATAACAATATAACTCAATATTTAAAAATGTCCATATTGGGAAGAATCATTTTCTTGTTTTGCTCTCCAGGAGACTCGGGTGTGTGGGGCCTGAAGAAGAACTTTGCCTTGTTAGAACTTCTTGAACGGCTACAGAATGGGGCAACCAATCAGTCAGGCATGTCAGAGGATGCGCTTCGTGAGATGGGAGAGGTTAGAAGTGTACATTTTTTTAATTTATAATAGTTTTGTATATTAGCAGTATAGCTACAAACAAAAACTGAAGTATAAACATGATCTAAAGTGCTGCATTTCAGATTCCATGCCATCTGTCCTAAATAGAATTTAAAAGCTCTAAATGAATAAAAAAAAAAAAAATGTTGGCGATGGTTATGGGGTACAGAAACCTCTGTCCAACTTGTCCCCCCTTAAACTTATGATTAAAAACCACACAGTGTGTTTTCAAAATGACATTTTTTTTATGCCTTTGATAACTGTAAGTCAGTAGCTGCACAACCACAAACAAGGCAAAAATGTGTTTTAAATGCATTCGAAATATTTTGACTTTTTTTCACTGCAGTGCTTTGGTACAAATGGCCGCTTTCCTCTCTTATGTGCATGAGTCTGGTAGTGAGAGAGATTAAAGTCAATAATTGTTTTACTTGCAAGTTAAGGATACATCATAGAAATTTTACTGACTTAAACATGGAATGAAGTGATTGTTTTCTCTTTCATACAGATGATGTCAGTGTATTTTTTTAAGAGACTGCTGTGTTAGCAATAGGCATGGGACAATAACCGTTTTCAAGGTATACCGTGGTTTGAAAAAGTCAAGGTTTTAAAACCGCCAAAATTAACCGTTTCTACGGTGTATGTAAGTTTGTTTTTTTACATTTTGTTTTAAGTTTTTTAAAACAATAGTATCTCCAGCAGAAAAGATCTCCAAACATGCCTTTTCAAGTTAACACAATAAATCTGTGTTTTTGAAACTAATGAAGACAGCAGAAGTCAATGATTTATTTTAATTATTTAGCCTGACATGTTTACTGCTCCAAAATATTTTAAAAGTTTAAACTATATTGTGTTCAAAGGGGAAAAAGTTTTTGTTTTTTACCCAGACATTTAAAAGAAACATATTTTAGAGGTGTAATCACAATGAAACTGTGAAATGTGATATTTATATCCGTGATATTTTTATACCGCCCCATGCCTAGTTAGCAATAATAACATTGCCTACTTGTTGGATAGTTATGTCTACAAAAGACACACTCACTTGTAAACTTGAAGTTGTCTACAGTAGTAAATCTTTTCCTATTTATATCCTAGTGTAAGTGTTTACTGCTGAAATCGCTGGTTTGAGCCCAAATTTTAGCTTGTTATATTTATTTAGATTGTCTTATTAATAAGAGTGAATGCTAAGGGAATTAGGACAAAATGTATATTCTTTTTTGGAATTAAATGAATAAAGAAAAGCAAAAAAAAACAAAAATGTGAAGCTAACAAGTGTGAACACACCTGACTCTGAAGTCATGTGTGACTGTAAGATGTACCAAAAATTACATTGTTGAGAGAAAATAAAAATCCAAACAGTTAAATCAAAGTATGAATGTACTGTGTGCTTGGTATGCTTTACGTTAATTGCACTTTATAATATAAGTTGTAGCAATAAATGCAACTTGTATTTAAAAAAAAATCCAGTAACAATATATCCATTAAATTCAATATACGATGCTGGCCTCATAATGAGATGCTTTCATGTAAGTTAAAAATGTATGTTTTAAAATGATTTAACTTTATTATTTTAAAAGCATATGGTAAACAGTTGATGAACATTAAAATGTTTAATTTGAATTACTTCAGGATAGAACTTTTACAATTATGAAAAAATAACTAAATATCTAACTATTTTTTGTTGCCATTTAATTGTAATTTACAAGGGTGTTTTTTGCCATGTCTCCATCAGTGCATAATCCGCTGTGACGAGGATGAGACTCACACTGCCTCCATGTACTGCACGGTTTGTGCCACGCATCTGTGTGCCGAGTGCTCCCAGCTCACCCACTCCACTCGAACACTGGCAAAGCACCGGCGTGTGCCGCTGGCAGACAAACCCCATGAGAAGATGCTCTGTCCGCAGCACCAGGTGCACGCCATCGAGTTTGTCTGTCTGGAGGACGGCTGCCAGCCTGGACCGCTTATGTGCTGCGTCTGCAAGGAGTACGGGAAGCATCAAGGGCATAAGGTGCACAATTTAGTTCATAACACAATTCAAAGTCACATGTTAATGTTTAATCCCTTAATATATTGCATATGAAAGCATGTTAGCATATTCAAACAAAGGTGTTCAACACATTCAATTCAATTCATCTTTATTTATATGGTGCTTTTACAATGTAGATTGTGTCAAAGTGGCGTCACGGTGGCGCAGTGGGTAGCACGTTCGCCTCACAGCAAGAAGGTCGCTGGTTCGAGCCTCGGCTGGGTCAGTTGGCATTTCTGTGTGGAGTTTGCATGTTCTCTCCGTGTTCGCGTGGGTTTCGTCCGGGTGCTCCGGTTTCCCCCACAAGTCCAAAAACATGTGGTATAGGTGAATTGGGTAGGATAAATTGTCCGTAGTGTATGTGTGTGTATGGATGTTTCCCAGTGATGGGTTGCAGCTGGAAGGGCATCCGCTGCGTAAAACATATGCTGGATAAGTTGGCGGTTCATTCCGCTGTGGCGACCCCAGATTAATAAAGGGACTAAGCCGAAAAGAAAATGAATGATTGTGTCAAAGTAGCTTCATAGTTAAAGTGAACTAGTAAATTGTAACTGCTTCAGTCCAGTTTTCACAGTCGAAGTTCAGTTTAGTTCAGTTCAGTGTAATGTATATGTCACTGCTGAAAGCCCAAACACTGAAGAGCAAATTCAACGATGCGCAGCTCCACAAGTCCCAAACCAAGCAAGCCAGTGGTGACAGTGGCGAGGAACAAACTTCACCAGTTGACAAATGCACACTAGAAACATTCATCCTTGCCTGTGCTTGTAAAAATTACTCATTGCTGATATCTTTTACTCACTTCACAAATTTACTTGTCAACATAACTGTCTGTTGATTTTGCTGTCTTCAGTAGATTGTTGTTATGTCTCAAAGTTTGTTTTTGGCATTGTTTAGTGTTGACAGTGACACCTTGTGGTGGACAAGCTCTATTCATATCAACATGATTCATAAATCATTTTGCACTCTTACTGTACTGATGACAAATTTTTTCATCATACACATTGTTTGCATAACCTAGCATACCTGTAAAAACGGAAGTATTGTTTGGACTTTAGGGTTAGATATTGGCTTGTATTCTTTGGTTTAGGATGGCTCTTATTCCCAATTTCAACACATATTTGTAAGGATTTCCAATATTATAGAATTTTTATTATCATAAGAATCCATCATTTTTTAGATGTATTGGTTAAGTTTTGCCTAGTGCAACTACATTGAAATATTCAAGAAATAACTTAAAATGTGACTTTAAAGTAATCATTTATGTTGGTGTTTCTGTTGTAATAAATCTGAAGCAGGTTTACTCAAATTTTCAAATGTGACTTATAAGTAGTAATAAAAATAATAATAATAATAGTAATAAGAGATTATTATAAAAGAATAATAATGAATTCTTCGTATTAAAACAAGATGTAATTTCCTAAGACTGGTCTTTTTTGCTTTACTTCGCCAATAACGATTAAGGGTTACATAATCAGTTGCTCATTGTATTGAATAAAAATGAATTGTTTTTAACTTGATGGTTGAATCAAGTTTAGAATCTGAGAATCTATAATCAATTCGATCTCCCAATTTAACGTGAGGAACTTCAGCTGAAACCATAAAATATTTGGTCTGCTCCGTATAATATACACAAATCTTATCACATACTTTGTAAAAAATAAAACTTTGATTAATACACCAATCTTTCCTTTTCAAACCAGCATGCTGTACTAGAGGCTGAAGCCAACCAGATTCGAGCGTCTATCCTGGATATGGCGCACTGCATTCGCACGTTCACAGAGGAAGTGTCGGAGTACTCCAGGAAACTAGTGGGCATCGTGCAGCAGATTGAAGGAGGAGAGCAGATTGTGGAGGACAGCATGGGCATGGCTCACACTGAACATGTTTGAACATGTTTTTGAGTATTCATAGTCTTTTTCTTAGTGCATTTACATCAGAGGAGGTTATCAGCAAACTTCTCATTGGTTTCCACACAGGTTCCAGGAACTGCAGAAAGCGCCCGGTCTTGCGTGCGTGCCTACTTTGCAGATCTGCACGAGACACTGTGTCGCCAAGAGGAGATGGCTCTGAGCGTGGTGGACGCACACGTCCGAGAGAGGCTGATCTGGCTTCGACAGCAGCAGGAGGATATGACCATACTGCTGTCTCAGGTGTCCACAGCCTGCCTGCACTGCGAGAAAACACTGCAGCAGGTACAGACGCAGTCATAAAGCACAATCAGCTAGATCAAAAGATCAGGAATTTGAGTTTGTTGTTGTTGTTTTTGTGATAGGATGATTGCAGGGTGGTTTTGGCGAAACAGGAGATCAACCGGCTACTGGAGACGCTGCAGAAACAGCAGCAGCAATTTACAGAGCTGGCCGATCACATTCAGCTGGATGCAGGCATCCCTGTTACTTTCACTAAGGTACTGTGGATCTTATAGATCATCGTTGAGAGAAAAATAAATGGATGTTACAGTCAGTGATGTACAAGACACATTCTATAATTTAATTTTTAAACATAAAAAAATTGTTTAATGGTATTTGTAGCTGTATGGCATTTCTTATGAAAAACAGTAGTCTAAGTAAAATAGTTTATTATGAAGCAAGGTTATTTATTTATAGTTAACTAAAACAAAAGCATACAATTAAAAGTTATAAATTATGTTTCAGCTAGTTGCCAAGGAAACATTATAAACTAAAATAAACATTTATAAAAACCATATAGCCCTAACAATGAAAAAAAAAAAAAAAAAAAAGACAATTGTTGGTATTGTTTATTTATTTTAATTAGTTTATTTTCAGTCATTTTTGATTAATCGTTACTTTTTTCAGTTTCAGGTTGTTTTAGTTACAGTCTTCTGTGGGTTTACCCTTCTTTAATGAAAGGGTACCTACAATTTTGTCCACGTCTGTACATAAACTGACTAAAACTTTAATGTAAACTAAAAATATAAACACTAATACAACCTGTTAATAAAAATATAATAAAAAAATAAAAATTTGCAACAGACAACAATATTGCTTGTGAACTAGCTAGCTATCTAAACATTAACAACCTTATTAATGTCTCATCCAGCCAAGTTTGTGCTATTGGAAGTTATTGAATGAGTTATTCCATGTTCACATGATTCGTTCCCGCCTATGACATGATAATTATGTAATGAATAATCAACTGTGTTAAAGGAGTTTAAATGTATGACATGGAGTCAAAGAACCGCCCGACACAAAACTAAGGCAATCTGTTGATTATCCCGCTTATTCCATGGTCATTTGCCCAGTTGTAGATGAGTTCAAACAAATTTTGCTCTTTTAAGCTCAGTATTTGACCGAATTTTTGTCAGTTATGACATGTTAGATATCCTAGTCTCCACTTTTGAATCAGTCAGAAGCAAACAGCAAGGGAGATCATGTCTGTGTGTGTAAATGACAAGGGCATATCTAATAGCTCATATAATGTATTAACTACCTGCATATATTTTTGAGCATATTGTGAGTTGCTTGATCAACATCGGCTTTCTAATGAAGCACTGGAGCATTTACATGGACATTTTAATCTGTTTAAATGTCCAATCCAAATGGAAATCCGCCATATAAATACTTTAATCAGAATAAAAATGCTCAAATCTAAGGAAATTGTAATCTTTTTGAGAGGGGTTGGTGTTGTGATATGTTAAGGAAGGAACTGCTCTGCTTTTTCCAGGACAACCGTGTGCACATTGGCCCAAAGATGGAGATTCGAGTTGTGACTTTGGGTTTAGACGGAGCTGGCAAAACTACTATTCTCTTCAAACTGAAGCAGGACGAGTTTATGCAGCCCATACCAACCATAGGTATCCACATCTTACTGCTATACATGAAAAACAAACATGCATTTACAGTTGGAGTCAAAATGATTAGCCCTCCTGTGAAATGTTTTCTTTTTCAAATATTTCCCGAATGATGTTTAACAGTGCAAGGAATTTTTCAAACTGTTTCCTTTAATATTTTTTTCTTCTGGAGAAGGTCTCATTTGTTTTATTTTGGCTATTAACCTGGTTAAACCTTTAAATTGCACTTTAAACTAAATACTAGTATCTTGAAAAATATCTAGTAAAATATTATGCAGTGTCATCATGGCAAATGATCATTAGAAATTAGTTATTAAAACAATTGTTTAGAAATGTGTTGAAAAAAAATCTCCTTCCCATTAAACAGAAATTGGGGGAAAAATATAGAGGAGGGCTAATAATTCTGACTTTAACTTTATATCTGGATAATAAATGATCCTCTCTCTCTTTTGTAGGTTTTAATGTAGAAACCGTTGAATACAAAAACCTGAAATTCACCATCTGGGACGTGGGTGGAAAGCATAAACTGCGCCCGCTGTGGAAACACTACTATCTGAACACACAAGGTAATGCGCTGCTCATATTCTTGCAGTATTCAGTGTGGATATGTTCCTAAGGCAATTCATGGATTAATGAGTGTGTATGACTGAATCTGGTGATTTTTGTTTTGTCTTTCAGCGGTGGTGTTTGTGATTGACAGCTGTCACAGAGACCGGCTGATGGAGTCTCACAGTGAGCTGGCCAAACTGCTGACGGAGAAAGAGCTCAGAGATGCCCTGCTGCTCATCTTCGCCAACAAACAGGTGAGAGACGTCAAATCCTGAGGCTCATCTCTTTTGCAGTAACTTCATATTTTTGTGCTTTCTTTTGTGTCCTGATTTTGAAGGATGGATCAAGTGTATATTTCGCACCCTTTTGTCATTTGTACGCATTGTATTCATAAACTATAATTAGCTGAAATGTACAGTCGTGGCCAAAAGTTTTGAGAATTACATAAATATTGGAAATTGGAAAAGTTGCTGCTTTGCATATTTTTGCATATACTCCAGAATGTTATGAAGAGTGATCAGATGAATTGCATAGTCCTTCTTTGCCATGAAAATTAACTTAATCCTGAAAAAAACTTTCCACTGCATTTCATTGCTAACATTAAAGGACCTGCTGAGATCATTTCAGTAATCGTCTTGTTAACTCAGGTGAGAATGTTGACGACCACAAGGCTGGAGATCATTATGTCAGGCTGATTGGGTTAGAATGGCAGACTTGACATGTTAAAAGGAGGGTGATGCTTGAAATCATTGTTCTTCCATTGTTAACCATGTTGACCTGCAAAGAAACGCGTGCATAAAAATGGCTTCACAGGCAAGGATATTGTGGCTACTAAGATTGCACCTGAATCAACAATTTATAGGATCATCAAGAACTTTAAGGAAAGAGGTTCAATTCTTGTTAAGAAGGCTTCAGGGCGTCCAAGAAAGTCCAGCAAGCGCCAGGATCGTCTCCTAAAGAGGATTCAGCTGCGGAATCAGAGTGCCACCAGTGCAGAGCTTGCTCAGGAATGGCAGCAGGCAGGTGTGAGCGCATCTGCACGCACAGTGAGGCGAAGACTTTTGGAAGATGGCCTGGTGTCAAGAAGGGCAGCAAAGAAGCCACTTCTCTCCAAAAAAAACATCAGGGACAGATTGATCTTCTGCAAAAAGTATGGCGAATGGACTGCTGAGGACTGGGGCAAAGTCATATTCTCCGATGAAGCCCATTTCCGATTGTTTGGGGCATCTGGAAAAAGGCTTGTCCGGAGAAGAAAAGGTGAGCGCTACCATCAGCCTTGTGTCATGCCAGCAGTAAAGCATCCTGAGACCATTCATGTGTGGGGTTGCTTCTCATCCAAGGGAGTGGGCTCACTCACAATTTTGCCCAAAAACACAGCCATGAATAAAAGGATGGTACCAAAACACCCTCCAACAGCAACTTCTTCCAACAATCCAACAACAGTTTGGTGAAGAACAATGCATTTTCCAGCACGATGGAGCACCGTGCCATAAGGCAAAAGTGATATCTAAGTGGCTCGGGGACCAAAACGTTGAAATTTTGGGTCCATGGCCTGGAAACTCCCCAGATCTTAATCCCATTGAGAACTTGTGGTCAATTCTCAAGAGGCGGGTGGACAAACAAAAACCCACTAATTCTGACAAACTCCAAGAAGTGATTATGAAAGAATGGGTTGGTATCAGTCAGGATTTGGCCCAGAAGTTGATTGAGAGCATGCCCAGTCGAATTGCAGAGGTCCTGAAAAAGAAGGGCCAACACTGCAAATACTGACTCTTTGCATAAATGTCATGTAATTGTCGATAAAAGCCTTTGAAACGTATGAAGTGCTTGTAATTATATTTCAGTACATCACAGAAACAACTGAAACAAAGATCTAAAAGCAGTTTAGCAGCAAACTTTTTTGAAAACTAATATTTGTGTCATTCTCAACTTTTGGCCATGACTACACATGAATAAAACATTCACAAAGCTGTATCTTATGAAAAGTAACTGCAACGGATGCTGCAAGAGCTGCTGTTTGAAGACAATGAAGCAGATTTCAAAAATCTAATTTGCAGTCAAATACGTATTTATTTTCGCAAAAGAAAAAGATGAAACCTATCTGGACTGGTAAGAGAACATTCTACTTTATACATTTTTTTTCCGCCTCCAATACAAAACCTAAGATACCCTATATAGGGGGGAGATAGGGATGAATTCGAAAGTGTTAATTACAACAACAAAAAAAACCATCACCACCTATTGGCTTAGCATGCAGAATATTTATTTATTTATTTTTTTAATCAATCTTTTTGAACGGGGACATTTTGACAGCTAGTGATGGCTGATGTGAAACTGACGTTTTGACAGTGTTGAGATCCCGAAGCTCAAGTGTTTCGAAACACTGCACCGACTCATGATCCGAAACACCCAGGTCACGTGACTAAAGCAATTCAAAGCATTGGTCATTTTCAGAAGCGTTTCGAGACCTGGTGAATTTGCATTTGATTGACGGTCGGGGAAAAAAACTCTGGTTGCGTTTGAAATCACCTACTACTAACTTTTTTTTTTTTTATAAGCTCAAATGGATTTTTAGTTCATGTAAATTTTGAACTCATGATCAAGTTTTTTTTTGATCGGTGTCTCTGTAGGACGTCCCTGGCGCAGTGTCTGTGGAGGAGATGACGGAGCTCTTGAGCTTACACAAACTGTGCTGTGGGCGCAGTTGGCACATCCAAGGCTGTGACGCCCGCAGCGGGATGGGGCTCCATGAGGGCCTGGACTGGCTCTCTCGCCAGCTGGTGGCCGCTGGGGTTCTGGATGTGGCCTGAAGGACTCTTCCACTCAATAGACTTAAACCTGAAGCGTGTCCATGTCATTTGCACAGTCACTCTGCTCATGTTTACCCACAATACCATGCCATCATCCATTAGTAGATTTGCTACTGTGCTCGTGCCTCAATGGTGTACATAAATAGGAGTGCTTTAAGGGGTTTGTTCACTCCAAAATGACAATTGCTGTTTCAAACACATAAGACATTTTATGAGGATGGTTTTAATTGGATTTATCAGATTTCTGTCTCTCCACTGAGTTTTGGGTGAGTAGAATTTCAATGAAGATACAGAAATGTCTCAGATTTGATTAAAAAAATATATGAATTTGTGTTCTGAAGGCGAATGAAAGTCTTATCGGTCTGAAACAATATGATGGTGAACAAATATAACTGCAGAATTTTCATTTTGGAGTGAATAAGGCAACATGCTGCTGGTTACAAAATATGATTTTGACTGCCCACTTTGTAAAAATGTTTGTTTTTACTAAAGAGAGTCAAAAATTATATTTGCAGATGCTGTCCTTAAAGTTTAAGCTGCATGATTCTTTTTAAAACAAGTTAACTAATCAAACTTACTGTCAACGTCTGGTTAAAGGGATAGTTAACCCAAATATTAACATTTACTCATCACTTACCATTCTTTTTTCCTGTTGAACACAAAAAAAATTATTTTGAAGACTGGTTGACATTGACATCCATAGTAGGAAAAACAAATACTGTGGAAGCCAAAAGCGGTGTTTTCCAACATTCTTCAGCATATCATCATTTGTGTTCAACAGAAGAAAGAACTCAAACAGGTTTGGAAGAAGTGGAGGATGAGGAAATGAGGATATTTTCATTTTTGAGTGAACTATGCCTTTAATGATGCTCGTTTTTATAGTCAGTTCACTCATTCTGGTCATTTAATAGTTACTAAAGCGATATTTTAAGCATATATAGTAGATGTGCTTAAGCAAATATTGGTCAATTTTGTACAGATGCCCTCATGAAATCCCTACAGTATTGCGTGCAAACGGCACATGGTTTAAATAGGTCTATCAAATGTTTTAATCGTAGGCAAATCCCCTTAGTACAGATGAAACTAGGCATCAGCCTCCAGATTTATGGTTTCAGCAATGTGAAGTGCCTGTTGACGTGTCTGATTAGCTACTCAAATACTAGGAAAGGTCATGTGGTCAAATCCATTGCCATTGTTCAAAGGTTACATGGAGTGACTTCTCATAAAACATGTATATGTCCCCTTATTTTCAACTTTTTTGCACAAGAAAACTTTTTTTTTTTTTGTGGAAGCGTTAATAATTTTTTCTTTGTAAACATTATTACAAAGCACAGTTTACTCTTATATTTTATATTCCCTAAGGATTATTTCACCCCAAAAAAGAAAAGTCTTATTAAATACTCACCTTAATGTTGTTTTATTCGCGAGACCTTAAGTTAATTTTCAGAACACAAATTAAGATATTTTAGATGATATCCAGGAACTCTCTCGTCCTCTAGACAGCAACAAGCCTGATATGTTCAAAGTCCAGAAAAGGAGCCATAAATATTGCTAAAACATTCCATGTGACTTCAGTGGTTCAACTATATTCATACAAAGCTCCAAAAACACTTTTGTGTGCCAAAAAACTGTGATGTAGGTAACTTGCACCATGACCTGATGCAGCATAAGAGAAGATCTTAGCAAACAAAGTTGTTCTAACAGGTCTTTTGCCACACAAAATTGTTCTTGGAGCTTCATATGTTTACAGTTGAACCTCTGAAGTCACGTGAACTTTTTTTTTTTTTTACAATATTTTTGGTTCCTTTTCTGGACTTTAAATGTCTCGGGACCATTGCTGTCTATGGAAGATGAGAGAGCTCCTGGATTCCATCTAAAATATCTTAACTTGGTTTACAAAGATGAACGGTCTCGGGATTGAGATGACGTGAGTGCGAGTAATTAATGACAGAATTTTCATTTTTGGGTAAACTAACCCTTTAATCTAAAAATATCCTTCTTATTAATGTGAAATGTAAAATATTTAGGCATTTTATTAAAACAAAATTATAGAGCAGTAATGAAAGTGATCACTAATAATTATATACATACTTAATGGTTATGAAAATGTCAGTGACAGAAAAAAAAACAAGCTTCATTTTCATTTCTATTATGCAAAATAACATGCTTTTGATTTTGGGGACCTACACATTTTTTTTTGTGAGATTCACCCATTATTCTCAATGTCCTCAGCTGTTTTTTATAGCTTTTGTGAATTTCTTGAGGCTTTAAATGAGCCTGTAAATATTTATTTGTGGTCTTAAGACTGGTGCATGGGTGTAGGTGTGTTTTCACCGTGTGTGGAGAGACAGATGTGTTTGTGGCAAGAAACGTTGTTACTGATTATTTATATTTTAAAAGGAGGATTGTAGTCGTCATGGAAAAACAGATGTTTCATTTCATCAGCTTAATATCCGGCTATATCTTCATTTCCGGCTATATCTTCATTTGTTGGAACAAGCCTTTCTCGTCTTAATATAAAAAAAAAACAGCAAATATTGTTACCTTATATTAACTCGTTCATCGATATAACGCAAATGTGGCCGTATGCAAACGACAGATTAGTTTTAGGAACCATCATTTGGTTTGAAACATTGCTCCTCATTGCTATGTAATGTTAACTAACTGTATTTAGGTGAAAAGCATGTGTGAAGATTTCCCCCCGTCCCCTGCTGCAGGACCCTCTGAAGTCGTGAAAGATGTTGTTGTAAATGTGAGATCTGGAAGCCTCTCGAGAAGCACAGTGCGCACCCATTTGTTGATAGCTTTTTGTATAACCATTCATAATGTTATGCTATTAAAAACAAAGCTGAAAAACACTGATTTGACTGACGCAAGTTTTAGTTTTTTTTTTTAAAAAGGTGCTTTATTTTACAAAAAAATCTGGCTACACATCTATTTGACAGTGATATTAATGATGCTGATGTCTTCATATGGTTTGTCAGTTTTGGGGTTGACTTTTATGTTGGAGATCCGCTGGACCACCTCCATCCCTTTAGAGGTCCTTCCAAATACTGTGTGCTTGTTGTCCAGCCAGGGCTAATTGGAAAGGAAATGAGAGAGAGAGAGAAAAAAAAAAATAATAATTTAATCAAATGTCGTTTCTCCCTACTGTGAGCGCACACACCAGCTGATTGGTGGAGAGGAGACAGTGTGATGAAGCCAATTATGATATGGGGATGGTTAGGAGGCCACGATGGACAGAGGCCAGTGGGCAAGTTTGGCAAGGATGCCGGGGTTAAACCCCTACACTTTTTCGAAGGACATCCTGGTATTTTTAACAACCACAGAGAGTTAGGATGTCTCATCTGAAAAACGGCGCTCTCTGAGCAGTATAGAGTCCCCATCAATATACTGGGGTGTTAGGACCCACACAGACCCCAGCCCCCTGCTGGCTGAATTCTAATATCTAATATTGAATTCTTTGATATTTAAATCTAAATGATGAAAAACTAAAAGAATGGGGAAAAATATACACTAAAGTACCATTCAAATATTTGGGGTCAGTACTTTTTTTTTTTTTTTTTAACGAATACTTTAAATTAAAAATGTAATAAAACAACATTAAACGGGTAAAATGTGTAAAGATGTAACAAAAGATTGATTTAAAATAAATGTTTTTTTTTTTTAAACATGTCTATAAAAATATGGATTCCATAAACCATTCTAAATTCCATATTCTATTCCCAAAAAAACTGACAATAACAAATATTTATTGAGCAAGAAATCGTTTTTTGAATAATTTATGAAGAATTATGTGACCCAGAAGTACTGATGCGAAGAATTTAGTTTTGCATTAACAAAAACTATTTTAAATATTGAATTTGAATGGAGTTCTACTGTATTTTTTTAAAACATAAAAAATGTCTTGGTAATTATATAAGGCTCCACAATGACTTTAATCTTCAGAACAGTGGCGTACATATTAACTTATTCTTGCATTCTAAAAGAAACCTTCTGTATGGAACTGACTAATATGTTGGTCTTACGGTTGGGACAACGGTGATGAAGAACTGCGAGCCGTTGGTTCCTGGTCCTGCGTTGGCCATGCTGAGGGTGTAGGGTCTGTCGTGTCTCAGTGTGGCATGAAACTCATCCTCAAACTCTCCACCCCAGATGCTTTCTCCACCCATGCCAGTCCCTGTGGGGTCTCCAGTCTGGATCATGAAACCCTGCATGCAGAAACATAAAACAATAAATAAATAAAAACAACCACATCCAAGGGGTGGGAATCTTTAGGGACCTTACAATCCAATCCAATTCCGATACTGGGAGTCACAATTCAATTACAAAACGATTCTTGACTTGCATTGTTTCCTATTTCTTCAGCTTTGAAAATACATCTTTTGAACTTCACATTTTAACCAGAAAATGGAGTTTGTATAGTTTTGTATATGATTGGAATACATGTATGACTACTGCCATCTTCAAAAAAGTATTTATTTTATTAACAGTAATATTTAGCATGAACAAGCTCTAAATGTAACGTAGAAAACATCGGATTACAAAAAGCAATTATACAGAACTAACAGTTCTCATTTCAAGAACTGTTCTTTTTTTTTAGTTTATTTATAACCTTGTAAGCAAAAATGTTTATATAACAATGATTTTTGGATATTACATTAGAATTGCTTTTAGCTCAGAGCCACAGAGAACTCGCTTTAAAACATTGAAGTACACGATGCTTCTTTCATTTTTAACAATTTCAGTCATAGTCTGCGTTTGCATTCAATTCTGGTGTAATCAGTGTCCATCATCATGTTAATGCCACCCTGTCCACATTCTGTAATGATCCTAAACCCGGTTGCATGCAGAACAAGAAACAATATCACGCCACGTCTTTAAAATTCAGAAGTTTGTCCATCTTTGTCCACATTAAGCGAATTCGGCAGCATACATACATGCGCCCGTCAATGCTTATTATTTTTCTGTTTCTAGGACAGACCTGCACCATTGCAATCTAATCTGAATACATAATCGATTCTGAACTTTTGAGAATCGATTCAGAATCGTTAGAGAAAAAAGTTGATTCATCACGATCTATCTCCCACCCCTACTGTTGATTGCGGCACAAGAAGCTCCTACCTTGATGACGCGGTGAAAAATGTGGCCGTTGTAATAACCGTTCCTGCTGTGGACGCAGAAGTTCTCCACAGTTTTGGGGCATCTGAGGTGAAAGAAATAAAAAATAAAGAAATAAACATTGTGAGCAAAACCAGAACCCCCTGACACCTCTCTGTTATGGATGTGACAGATGAGAAATTGGCACTTGTGTGACTTTGGTAAATCAAATATAATAGTTTGAAAACACTGACAGAGACATTTTGAGCATTTTTAAAGTACTGTAAAATACTTGCTAACACAAACGAATCTAGAAACGGTTTCTCTATTTTGGTGAAAACTTATTTTTTTTCATGGCAAGGTTGACATTTGCATGGAATTTCTCAATTCTGAGGGCGTCTCACACGTGAGTGGGCTTGACAAACCACCTGTAGAAAACACTCTTTCATCTCTCTGACACTTTAAATCGACACGTGCACAAGTTTTGCATCTGACACTTACAATCACTAAACATCTCAAAAAACATTGCGCATTTCTGAAGTGAGCTTCACACAGGTGAGTGGGTTTGACAAACCACCTGTAAAAACACTCTTAAAAAAACAATAACAAATAAAAAAAACTCCCCCCTCCTTACTTTAGCACTAAATTCTCTGAGCACAAACAGTTCCTTTGTATAATTAGCGCTTCTTGTGTGTATTGCCTCTTCTTGTTCAATCGCTGAATGCCTCCTCAATTGTAAGTCGCTTTGGACAAAAGCGTCTGCTAAATGACTAAATGTAACCCTGCCTTCATCAACAATGGTTTAAATTGTATTTCCGTAACATATTACGGTATTTTTATGTTTTAGAATAGTCAAAAACTTACACTGAGCACCTTTAAAGCAATTTCATCATTACCCTTAATACTGATAACAGCTCCAAGATGTGTATATTATTAATGGACTACACAATATCATTATACATTATATTATACTGAAATCTGTAGTATTGAGAAGCAACTTCTGGAAAATACTTATAGTATGGACAGAGAGTGTTGTCAAACATAGCCAAACAGCTATCAAATAATTGCATATATATATATATATATTTACATACTCGACAGGAAAGAGTTTGATGTGGATGTCACCCATAGTGGTGTGAATGATGGCACTGTCTGACACCCTTTTGGGTCCTTCCGCCTGTGTGGCTGCCATTACTTCCTCTTTAGACGGCTTCTCGTTGAAAATATCACGGTCAGAATCGGCACTCTTTGTGTCCTCGGGCTCTCTCTTTGTAAACTGCTCAAAAACACAACACAGTATTAGAGTCTTTATCAGAAAGTAAAAGAGGGAATGAGCGCGGGGTGGATTTTGCACCATGTAAAAGCGGTTCTTCTTGAAGGCGGTGCAGAAGATGGTGGGGTCTGGGTCAGAGCTCTGCAGTGCTGGGTTTTCGGAGGCCTTCATCTCAATGGTTGGTGCCGCTTGCATGGCCTTCGCTACTCCCTGAAACAGACTCAACTGCACCACACGGATGTTTTCCTGCTTGCCCAGGATGCGTACACACCTTAACAGCCATAACAGTTCACAACACCACACACACAGAGACACAAAACAGAGATGAATTCAGAATGGTTCATGTTTTTATTTGATGTAGGCCATAGTTGTAGCTTTGTGTAATTTTGAATCTAATACATTTTGCTTCTGTAAAGTGACCTTTCAGAATGAAGCTATATATTTGGGAATAAAATATTTGTAAAAATGTGACAGGAAATATATTTTTAAAATATATTTATTACAATCCGACTTTCACAAAATGTATATATACACAGTATGCGTTTTTTTAACATTATTTTAGCTTTTTGATAATAAATCTTTACTACCACTAATAAAGCTTATTATTTTTATTTCAGGATCATTTTAAACACACAAGTACTATGTCCCTTCCTTCATATGTTTGTAGAAAGTGTAAACCAGTGTCAGTTTTCTATCATTTTAAATTATGTTTAAGTTTTACATTTTTATACTAACTGTATTTTGAAAACTTTATTGTGGTCATTTCTGTTTTTTTTTTCACCTTGTCATTGTTGCAAAATCTTTTCATTTTTATTAAAGTTCAAGTTTTTATTTTAGTTTATTAAGTTGAACTAAATGAAAACAGAAAATGTTGTCTTCACTGAATGAAACTGAAATTTTTGGTTTCAGTTAACATTCATTCCTTTTATGACCGAAACATGTTATTATTTGGCTTTAGTTTTAGCCAACTATAACCAAGAAAAGAATAGGAAAATGTTCATTATTTCCTAGATAAAAGGTTAAATAAATTACTATTAAAAAATACGTTTTAAATTTAATTCTAGTTACCTTCATTTCTATAGCACTTTTACAATGTAGATTGTGTCAAAGCAGCTTAACATAGAAGTTCTAGTAAATTGAAACTTTGTCAGTCCAATTTTCAGAGTTGAATTTCAGTTTAGTTCAGTTCAGTATGGTTTAATTTTCACTGCTGAAAGTCCAAACACTGAAGACCAAATCCATCGATGCACTGAAATATGTTTGTTTAAAAGCTGTTTTTTTTCCCACATATTAAAAATGTAGTCATTTAATTTTTGTTAGGTTTAGTCACATCACATGACAACCTAAACTGTAATTACTATATCATCTAGTCAAATTATCTGATATTTTAAGAAACTAATTTTGTTAAAGTGGTCATGAATGTTGAGAGTAATCTAGATCATCACTTTACATATTAATCATCAGCTGGTAAAATATTTTATAAAGAAATTGTATTAAAGAAAAAAAAAAAAAAAATCTTATTATAAAATTGAGATGGTTGTTAATAATAATAATAATAATAATTCCTTACATTTATATAGCGCTTTTCTGGACACTCAAAGCGCTTTACACATTGGGGGGAATCTCCTCATCCACCACCAGTGTGCAGCATCCACCTGGATGACGTGACGGCAGCCATATTGCGTCAGACTGCACACCACACACCAGCTGATTGGTGGATAGAAGACAGAGTAATGAAGCCAATTATGATATGGGGATGGTTAGGAGGCCATGAAGGACAGAGGCCACCTGGCAAATTTGACCCCTGTTATAGGTATTTTAAACCTGTTAAACCCCTGCTCTTTTTTGAAGAAAATCCTGGGGTTTTTAACGACCACAGAGAGTCAGGACCTCGGTTTAATGTCTCATCTGAAAGACGGACGCTCACTGAACAGTATAGAGTCCCCTTCACTATACTGGGGCATTAGGACCCACACAAGCTGCAGGTTGAGCACCCCCTGCTGGTCTCACTAACACCACTACTGGCAGCAACCTGGCTTTCCCATGTGGTCTCCCATCCAGGTACTGACCCGGCGCAGCCCTGCTTAGCTTCAGTGGATTACCATGTGAGAGTTGCAGAGAGTTAGCTGCCGACAGTTCCACTTTGACAGATCTGACCTAATGTTTCCCCCCTCCTCAAGATGTATTCTGCTTTAAAAATAACAAATGTGTGTATATGTTGTGTATTCTCTACCTGTTAGTCTCCACGTTGATGACTTTAATGCCTAGCATGGTGCCGTAAAGCACAAAATGTCCAGTCTCATCAAAGATGATGTTGGTCAGTCGTATGCCATCCACCTTCTCCAGCTCTCTCTCCACTGCCATTCTGCGACCAAACTCCATATCAGGCAACTGCTGTCTCATCTGCTGGAGCTCCGTGAACATCTGACATTACACACAGACCACAGATTATACCACAAGCTCTTACAAAGTGTGCTTCTTAACCTTTGAAAATGGTAAATAATCATAAAACAAAAACTTACTGTTAGCGACTCGTCAAACACCCGCATCAACTTCCCAGTGAGGAAACGGAAAATTCTCACTTTGCGGTCAACGGCGATGGTGGCCATTTTCTTGCCGTCTTGAGAGAAAGCCAGGCTGGTGAGATACGTTCCACATTTGGCAAACTCATACAAGTCTGTGTCGGTCTTAAATTCCCAGTCCACCTGCCGCGGAAATTTGAATTCGCTCGGGAGCCCCGTCCAGTATTCCAGCATTCCCGCTTTATCGGCCGATACGATGACGCGATATTTGGGATTAAGGCGGATCTGAGAGAGTGGTGTGGTGTGCATCTTTTCAAATACGTGCAGGGGCTGATTACTGCCACGTCCATCATACACGAAAATCTTTCCTGTGGATTTCTCAGAGCAGGCGACTGTTGAAATGGCATCTCCGGGATTATAAATCCACTCACACTGGCCTGGATGGAAACTGGAGAACAACAACAACAACAAAAAGTCTATTAAGTATTGAACATGTAATAAATATTGAAGTATTGAGTATAAGTATTGAACATGTTTTTTCCTGGGAATAATATTTCTAAAGGAGCTGTTGACATGGAATTGAACCAGATTTTGGTAAAAAACCAAACAATACAAACATAAAAATATCTGAAAAATGAGTTATGTGTAATAACAATGCAATGACACAAGGAGCAAGTACTGAACTACTAAAATGTATTTAATATTTTAAATAAAAGTCTTTTTTGGTAATGGCAGCTTAAAGACGCCTCTCATATGGAGACTGAAGTCACATGCACTGCTCAGGTGAGAGTTTTTCACACACATCAACAGTGTAAAAATCTTGATGGTTCTGTGGGTTCTCGTCTATCAAATCTGATCTTTATTTTGTATTTTCTATTGGATTCAAGTCAGGTGATTGTCTGGGCCATTCTACAGCTTGATTTTCTTTCTCTGAAAGCATTTGAGAGTTTCCTTGGCTGTGTTTTGGATCATTGTCTTGCTGAAATGTCCACCCTGGTTTCATTTTCATCATCCTGATAATGTAGATGTTGGAGTGAAGCAGCTAATATTAATTTATAATGACGAAGGGCAGAGGGTTGCTGAATAACTGCTGAGAAAATAACTGCTGTCTGGGCTTTCACTGCCTTTCTACACCTCCCTTTCTTCATGTGTTCAATACTTTTTCCCTGTGTCATTTAATTTTATTACGCATCACTTAATTTGTAAACTAATTAGATTTGTTTTCTTTGCATATATGGATTTCTTTGGTTGTTACCAACATCCGGGGAAATTTTCAAGTCGACGGCACATTTAGAAATATGTTTTCTGAGAAAAATGGTGACATGTTCAATACTTATTTTCCCCACTGTACATAAATCATTCAAAATGATGTTTTGAAATCATAAAAAAATTGTTACGTTTGTGGCATATGAACACAGAAAATCATTGACATGATATTGTATAAAACGACTGATCATAAAGTCATATTTGATTTCATTACAGAAATACAGACTCGGGTACAAAATACAGTTTTTTTTTCAAATAAGCCACAAATAAGTAATAACAATAATGTCTAAATAAACAAACAAATGTAAGACGCAATAAAACATATGTAAATATTCCTAATCTAAAAATGCACCCCTTGGGTTTTTAGAGATTATTTTATATGAATGATATTAAATCATCAAAAGTTTTGCAATACTTCTTGATGAAACATTCATGCAATTAAGGGTTATAATAAATAGGAAATACACAACCAATTGTTTTTCCTCACATTTGTTAAATGTTGTCTAGAACAAAGAAATTACAAAAATACAAATACTGAAATATTTTTTTCAACTATTTAAATTTTAAAACGTAATTACGCTTATCATCTGTCTGTTTGGACTGGTAATAATCAATGAAAAACCTCAGGGAGTTTACTCAAAACAGAAAAACAGATATCACAATTATTCGAACAGATATGATCTTGAGATCTTACCCAAGATTGAGCATGTTGATCATGTCGAAGTTGACTACATCAAAAACTTTCATCGCCTGATCATCACCAACAGAGCATAAAAGTGCTCCCTCCGCACTCACGGAAATGCACTCAATCACTCCTACACCACAAAGAGAAACAAAAAAATATTATTTACACATACTATTTTTCCATATTTTCTGCCCTTTATGCTAGACTGAAAGTTACTGCTGTTCTGCATTGTGAACTGCCAAGTGATTTCTAGGGTGCTGTTCAACAAACACAAACCCAAGTGGCTGCGGAAGTGCTTGACAAACTCCACTCCTTCATCTTCTTTCTTCTTCCAGAATTTCACATGTCCATCTTGACTTGCTGTTAGGATAAAATCTGTTCTGGAATGGAAGAAAATTATAATCAGTACATCTGCAGACAAATAAACTCACCACATATGTGTTTGCTTGACCAGGGCCAGTGTGAGACTCTCACACTGTGTTTCTGTCACTTAACCTGCTGGCTATACTTTTTAATAGTGTAAATGCATTTTATGTTTTGCAAACTTAAACATATGTGAATTGTATCTGTAATATATGGATAACAATCTGCCTGTCAAATCATTAAGCATCAGGTCAGTCAGTCAAGTAAAAATGAGCCTCAAATTAAAAATAATGAGCTACATTTGGGGTAGTAAATATTTTATTATAAAGGCACAGATATTTAAAAAAAAATTACAATAATAATATATTATTACAATATATTAGTGCTTTGCAAAGATTACATACAAAATAAA
The DNA here is from genome assembly GCA_903798115.1 of Danio jaintianensis. NCBI lineage: Eukaryota > Metazoa > Chordata > Actinopteri > Cypriniformes > Danionidae > Danio > Danio jaintianensis. Next base: position 2,805,319 of record CAIGQV010019090.1, read on the forward strand.
AGTTTGTTTTGACAATATATGTGTGTGTATTATATACATTTATTATGTATATGTGATATATACACACACACACAAATATATTTATATATAATTTGTTTCATATACATATAATATATCTAAATTTAAATAAATAATTTCTCAATATATGCATGCATGAGCGCATCTACATTTACACATAATAAATATACATAGTACACCCACTTAAATAATAATAATAATAACATTTTATAGCACAGTATATTTATTACAGTACATTGTAAAATAATTTATAGTATAGATTTTTTTGAGAGCAGGATTGTAATGTTATTAAATGCAACAGTAAGGGTCAGTAAATACAATAACAAATAATATCCATATAATATATTTTTTTATACACAGAAAACATTAAGATCACAAATGCTTTAGAACCAATGTAGGAAACTAATATTTTCAAACGCATCCTTATACTGTAAGTGGTTAAAACTAGAAATACACATTTTTTAACAAAATGTTAACATTTAAAACAAAACAACTTAAATAGTAAAATTTTTAAAATACATTTAGTAAAAAAAGTAAATCTAAAATTTATTTCAAAAATAAAACATGGTGGGTCTAGGTGAAAATGTGGGCAATGCAAGGAGAACTATACCAATATGTTATTTATCTTATCTGGTTATGGAGGAAATTGGTGGACACTTACTTGGAGCAAACAATGTGCGTTATAACATCTCTGTGCATGTAACTTCTTTCATACATGGAGGCAGAGGGTAAATTATCCAGGTACAATCTCTCAAACTCAAGAACTGAAAAAGAAGACATAAGATCCGTTTACAAAACACATCTCAGTGTGAACCAACCAACTAGTGATAAATTATTATGCCTATTTAGCTGTTTCAGGAATTAAATCACTGCCAGTCAAGACAAATTACAGGCAAATAATGCATAAAAGTAATGTCTAGGTCTCTTGATAGGCAGCTCACTGTATGTTTAGAAACAGCCAAGTAACAGTAATAAAATAAAGATACATTACCTTTTTTCTTTTTGGATTGTGTGGCCTCACTCGGCATAGGACCGACCCATTCGTCTTCGTCTTCATCTTCTTCCAGTTTTCGTTTATTCTCAGAACCATCACGGCTCACGTCGGACGCCATTTTCAAATAAAAGTTTATATTTTTTCTTCGATTGTGGTTTAAACGAAACACTGAGCTCTCCTGTAGCAGACCGCCCTCTACAGGATGGGCGACGAAAATACGCACAGTCAAAATGATTTCAGTGAAAGGATGAACGTATAGACCCTTTTCACAATGACGTTACTTTACTTCCCCCTATCGGCAATGCAGTGTGTTTTTAGTTCCGGTTTACCTTTGAATGAATGGGAGACTTCTCTGGAAAATTTTTTAACTGAAAATATTAACATTGCACGTTGTAATTTAAGACTATTAAAGTATTGGGCATGTGTCCAAATGTTTCTCTTTCAATACTGAACTGCTTTCTGAGTTTGAAAATGATTGTTTAAGTTATTAAGAATAGGAATAAGCTATTGCTTATCAAGGAAAGTATATGTTTGCAACCTTTTCACTTATAAATTAAGTTTATTTAATTTAGTTTTATTTTATTTAATCAATAATGGATTTATTTTTACTTTGATGCTACTGTGAATAAAAATTTATATTATCTGTTATATGTAAATGTTCCAGCATGAATTAAATTCTTTATTAAATCTTCTCATATACCTGGTATGTCATCTATAAATGCAATCAGTTTTATCATTTATTATTTACTGATCTATTAATGTTTTGTTCAGTTTCTCCATTTGAATGAACTAAGACAGTCTTCTTGGTGTTATTTTTGCAACTGTAAATTTTTATAATGATTCGTTTTATTATTAAGAGTCAAATACAACACTGTTATTCTATTTCATTTAATATGAACATTAAATAGATATAAATATTATATGTTCATAAATAAAATACCTATATAGAAAAAAATGTCAGAGAACTGAGCAGTAGAATGTGAATAATATGAATGTGTTTGTGAATCAGCTGTCCACTGTAAACAAACACAGTAAAACACCCACAGTTGTATTTATTTCTTATTCTTTGGGACACAATAAAAATTAATTTGACATAAAAAAAAAAGTTCAGCACCCGTGTAAACATCTGAAATCTTTTTTTGACAAATACTGACAAGTACATACCAACTTCATCTGCAGTAAAGACAGCAACACAAAGCAATACACTCAGTTTAAAGTCCCATTTTCTTGCTTCAAGCAGAAATCCGGCTGATCTGTACATTTTTTTTAGATGTCAGATGTCTCACCTTGAATGCAGAAAACTAAAGTCTAACCGTTTCTGTAGTAAATATACAGCTGACTGGGTGAGTTCTCTATGGGGAGTTCTGTGTAGGCGGAAGTAACGATACACTGCGTGGAGTGAAACCGGATACCGCGTGACGTCATGTGAAAAGGGTCTATTATAACTTCGTTCAAAACTTTACTAAAATGTAATATTTTTGTTTTCGTTTATAGGTGAATTCATGGTACTATATTTATGCAGTAGTAGGCACAAACACTTTTATTTCTCTGTTTGTGTGAATTTTCTCCACATGGGATTCAAAGTTTATTATTACAATATATTACAATTATTATTATTAATTTATATCACATTTGTCTACTACAAATATGTGGCTTTTATAATGTTTTAAAAAAAGAGTACATATTTTAATTTCTTTACCTCAAAAGGATTTAATATAGATTCGTTAACATGCCCAACTGTATCATCTGAAGGGCATGTTGTTACATACTCAAAAAATATTTTTGCTACTTGTTCAACGACTTAAAATGAGCTCAAACAACACAATTGTGGAGATTTTTTGAAAACGTAATTGTTTTATGTTCAGTCTACATAAATTAGTGGTGTTAACTAAATGGGTTTGTGTTGGGACAACATGAATGAATTGTGTGGAACCCTGCATTTTTTACAGCACATGACCATAGATACAACAGCTTAAAATGTTATTCAATCTAATCAGGACACAAACTTATAATGACATGGGTATGACACAGGTATTACAAGGAGAAGGTGCACTTATGAGGACATGGCCCATGTTCCCATTTTTTTCTCCAGAAAATAACAATGCACACAGTCACTTTAAAACCTCTTTAATTTACGTTAAAATCTCAAAAGGCAAAGTACAATTTTTACAAAATTTCACAAAACTATCTGATCACCAAACATCCCCCATCAAAAAATAGCATGTCCCCTTCAAATGAGTGAGTGAGTGAGTGAAGTGTAGTGTGGCCAAGTATGGTGTCCCATACTTGGAATTTGTGCTCTGCATTTAACCCATCCAAGTGCACACACACAGTTAGTGAACACACACATACCGTGAACACACACCCGGAGCAGTGGGCAGCCATGCTGCGGCGCCCGGGGAGCAGTTGGGGGGAACGGTGCCTTGCTCAAGGGACTCACCTCAGTCGTGGTATTGAGGGTGGTGGAGAGTGCTGGTCATTCACTCCCCCCACCCCCAATTCCCGCTGGTACCGAGTATCGAACCAGCAACCTTCGGATCACGAGTCCAACACTCTAACCACCAGGCCACGACTGCCCCATAACCTACATAAAGCTTCATTCACACACCATTTACATTTCAATTAAAGTAAATTCCCTGTGAGTTGATAAAAATTATATTACATTCTTATCCTGGATTAAACCAAGGCAATAAAACATTTCAGAATGTCTATCTTTTCCTCTTCGATAACCATTCTATGAGTTTTTGATCGTTCAAATTCATTCAAATTCATCGTTTTGCTTGACCAACAACAAAATGTGTCAAACTACACCTCTCTCTGTGTTCTTTAGAATACACACATAGATTAAAAAAAAAAAAGTATCTCATTAAAAATAAAACCAAGGTTTTCAAGTAATATTTTCAATAAAGCAAACAATCTTCGCTGTAAGTCCCCTGAGCATTTTGGAAGAGGGCTTTAAAAGAGCCTTGGTTAATTGGGTCAGTACTTGCATCCAAACCATAATTCACACAAGCTTCATGGAACATAGGGAACAAGTTTCAGTACTGGCCTAATTTAATTAAAAAAGAAAAAAAAAACTCTTTATGGAAGAAAATTAAACACTTAAAAAAAAATCCATTAATTAACAGGTTCCGTATTTCATGATTTACATTTTTTTTCAGTTTGTTTTTAGTTGTGAATTGTATTATGGAGTGTTGATCTCTGCTCTGTGGACATTTGATGATGAAAATGCAACTGCGCATTTTATCAAAGTGACTATTACTTAAGTTTTAGTGGTTTGAAACAATATATTGTATGAAAATAACAGAAAAAGTACTTGCAGTTTATTACCAGGTTTTTGTATTGTAATTTACAAGAATAAATCAGACAATATATCACATCAAACTATTAAAAAGGTCAGTAAAAGTCACTTTCTCTAACTTTTCAACATCAAAAGTTGTTGGAGGAAAGATCATATCACAATTAAAAAGCAAGAATAAATAATAATAATAAAAAAAACTTGAATCACAAAATATGGAAAATTGGTCATTTATGGATGTTTTTTTTTTTTACAGTGTATTATATTTCCAGTGAGTATGCTAGATTTAGTAGTTATATGGTTAGATGTTATATGGATCTACGGCCATTTCCAGACTCTCAACAATCTTTCATGTCAGTAATTTATAAACAATCTATCAATCAACAATGAGTATGTTTATACTAAAAATAATAACAATATGGAGTTGAAATACACACTGCAGGGACAGTGCATTTATTGAACATAGCAGTAAATCAATGCACTGTCACAAAATCACCGCACGGTGTCGCTGCAAACTAGTAAAAAAACGTTTCATCGCCTGACAAACATCTGTTATGACGGAGTTAAATGCGAATGAAATCCCAGATCTTCCAAACACCAGACAATAACTATTTGTTTATAGCTAACGACATAGGCTAATATTTGAATAGTATAGATTGTGATATTAACAAACAATTATTTCTTTTTTTGTTGGCTTATTGTCTGCATGTCTCATATGCGAAAGAATACACCTGGCTGCACACTTCATTTAGCTATAATATTGTCTTTAGCTTAAATAACACATTCATTCACATACAAGACAATGATCAAACAATAACGCAACTTGACCTTACAAACCAAAACAAAGTCTACCTTTCAAGCTTACCAACAATATACATAAATGATTCTAGTTTGTCTTTGGCTCATTGCCATTTTTGTGAAAATAATGTCAAAATAAGTTATGCTAAATAATTTTCGTACACATAGCTCGAAATATTATCATCCTTCCGACATGCTCATGTTCAAAGATCACGACAAAAATGTTCCCAATTATTTTATCAAAAAGTTTTAATAGTTAGGCTACCTAACTTACGTGTTTCACCTGACGGTCGGGAGGAGCGCGCCGCGGGCACGCACATCTGCAATGACGTCATGTCGGTCCTCCCCATCTCTCTCGTGCTGCGAGTGTTTGAGTTCTGGCTCAGATCCGGCTTCACTATTAAAGGCTGCAAGTCCTGCATGCGCACCGGTGAATTACTGTTATTATTCATCTCTGGTGAGTCAATAATCACGAGAGCCACCAATAAGCCATCACTAACGCTGGACACGTTGACAATTAAACATGAGCTGAGTTGCACAAACTTTTTCATATTTTGTAAATGATTTTTTTTCCATTGCATTTCTGATGCAGTAAGTTCATGAAGAGTTTTCCCCCTGTACAAGGACGCACAACTGCATTTGTTGGCATGAGAGATAAAGAGAATGGCTTGAAGCGAAACGAGAGATTTACTGAAGAATGCACTGAAGTGGATTTCAAATGAAGATTTCTACTGTCTGCAACATATGAAGACGGTAACTATCATCTCTTACAGTCTTTCAGACAGTCTGAGCATTGCGCACAGAAAATATCAATGCTTGACAATATAACGGAATCTGTTTTTAATAGTAAGTCTTTTGGGACTGCTTTATCTCAAGCGACAACTTTAACGAAATATACTTCATCAAGCAGTTAAAAAAGCAGGAAGAGTCCCTTGGTGTACATTTGTAGTCTTCTCATTGGTCTTGTGTGTTTTTATTTAAGCGGTCAGTGTAATAGTGTTGGGCAGTTGCCAGCTGTCTGGGTCAGACACGTTTTAGACTCGAGCTGCTGTCTGGAAGAAGCCGCTTTATTAAACTCATGAATGTTCGTCTGCACAGTTGCCGATTCAGCTTCTGCTGCGATAGTAAGAAACGCACGCAAAAAAGAGCTGACGTTTAGGATATCTAGCCTATCTGGTGGAACCGGACCACTCTTCTGCTGGCTGATGTAGAGAAAAGCCGGCGTTTGATTTGATGTTCATCCGGTGAGTTACTTCTTTAGTTGCCTTTACTGTTATTATTACATGTGGAGCTATGGAAGTCGTGCTGTACAATCTTGCTTGATTGTGATAGATATGGTTGTTTTTTAATGAAAAGATTTGTTGTAAGTTACCTTTTGGAAGGATACAGTCTTGTTTGCATGTAGCCTTATGCATATATTGCTGATAGATATAATGATTGATAGAATGACATATAAATTGATATGGATTGACATGAGTAGACAGATGGATAAATGGATGGATGGACTGACATTAGATAGATAGATAGATAGATAGATAGATAGATAGATAGATAGATAG
>CAIGQV010019090.1:2815038-2842911 GCA_903798115.1 Danio jaintianensis
CTGTATATATTGTTTTTCCATTGTATATATTGTTATTTGTTGATTGGCTAATTAGCTACTGGTTTAAAGTGTGTTGTGGTGCAAATAATAAAACTAAGGTTTTTTGTATTACTTGTTTGACCTGATGAAGACCGTGTAGGTTGATACGTTGTCCCATTAAACTCTTATTTTTTTGAGACCGATAGTTTTTAGCTGTAATTTTTGTTTGTTTATTATTCTGTTAATTTGATTAAGCATTGACTTCTGTTCATCTAGTATTAGTCTGATGCATTGAACTTGGAACAGTTCCTTTTGTATCTCAGTTTTTCTCAGTGAGGCTTAATAGAGATCAAATGGAGAGTATTGCTTCCTTCTGCTTCAGATTTTTTTTTCTCCTAGAAAACTCAACAGTAACAACACATGCTTTCTTCTAGAGCAGAGATTTCCAGCTCTTGGAGAATTAGCATCCTCTAGACTTTAGTGCCATCTTTAACACACTTGCCTGAAAGTTTCTAGTCAGTCTGAAGAGTAGCTGGTTCAGGTGTGTTTAAAGTCTGTGTGAACCAGAAGTTGCTAAGCCTTTTTTCAGTATGTTGATTTAGTACTTCCAACTGAAATGGAATATTGAGTATGGGGTGGGCTTTCTTTTTGTGCATCATTAACTTGTAACAAACTAACCTTAAGAGGGGCGTGGTTAAGAATATTGTGGCTTAAGCATCAAACTGACTTCAGAGAAGAACCACCAATCTAAACATACAAATGGTCAGACTTTGATTGAAGATTATCAAACTTTTTTTTTTTCAGTGGATTAAATTGCACTGATTAATTGTTCACCTAAAGTATAACAATGTGTGCTAGCAAAATAGACATAGTAAATTTTGATTTCACACAGACTTTAAAAGATGGTTAACTAAACTCTGCAGGACAGTAGCCCTCCAGAAGGGTTTTAACATGAGAATATTTCTTTTGCATTTCTTATATAATGGAGTTCTCAGTTACCCTTCCTTTCAAGTATCTCCTTGTATCAGTTGTTGCTGCTGTAATTTGATGGAAAATGTTCATGCTGAGACATCTGATTTATCCTTAATCAAAACGGTTCATAGTTTGAGACACTGAAGGGAATTACATTCTACATTTACATTTTATCCACTTTTATCCAAAGCGATTCACACACAATTACACTGTGAAGAAACAGTGCAGTTGAGGATTCAATAACTTGCTCAAGGGATTCACCTCAGCCGTGGTATTGAGGGTGAAAAAGAGTCCTGGTTATTCGCTCACTCAAACCTGCGACCGTTCAAGTCCAAATTTCTAAGCAGAAGTCTAATGTAAAAGTCTTCATTTGCTGAGTTTTCAGTGCTGTAGTCTGAAACACATGAGAAAAATGATTCTAACATTAAATTATTTTACATTAAAAAGCTATGCTATCGACATTAATTTGAATCCATATTTCATCTATTTCTGCCAGCTACTATAATTAAATGTAACATACAGGGTGGGTTCATACATTACAGTTTTGATTTGATTAAATCAACTATGTTGCGATTGCTTTGTTATTGCACTTTATTTGAGTAAGTGTGAACGCTGCCATCTGAAAGTTAGTGCACAAAACAAGTGGACCAAGACGACTGGGTCCACTTCCAAACAGTTCAGTTGAGCTTGTCCACTTTCAACCAATTTCCAGAGGTAGTCGAAAACGCATTCGACCAGATTGCTCTGTGGTTGAATGTGTTCGAACGGCTGCTAAACAATGCCTGCTCTCCGCCTGCTGAGCTCATTCATAAACCCAGTGGCTGGAGCTGCTGATTTAAACATTGACATTGATAATCTTAGGTTTTGTACTAGAAATTATTCTCGCCATATGTTCATAAATAAATAAGCCTATGTTGAAGGATCAGAGAAATACCTGCCTACAGACCCTCCCTCATCAGAGAAATGGTTAAAAGTGGACAAAAGAAACATTTAAATGTGTGCATGTGAACAGTAATGTGTCTTCTTTGTCCACTTGTGATTGGATAGACGAAAATTAATCCTAATACCAGGTGCGAACAAGGTCAATGTTGCCCATTACAGGCATGAGATTTGTGGCTCCTTACAGCAGATCTTCATGGGAATTCCTATTATGTTTTGACTCCTTTAAACATTTTATAAACTCTTCATGAGATTTCAGCTATCACATGTACTCACAACTTAACCCATCCACAAAGTATTGCTTTAGATGTTCAGAAAGTTCTGTCACAAAATATAAATCATAAAAGCAATTTACTGTATTTTCAGGTCAAGTCTTAAAAATGGCAGGCGAAATGTTAAGCAAACCAGGACTAAATGTCATAATTTATTTTTCGGTCCAGACCAAGCAAACCAAGACAATCGAACAACAAGTGTGAACACAACCTCCTAATCTCCTAATCTGTGAAAGAGCAATTAAACTTTCCTCTGAGCAAACCTGCCACTTTACAGTGCTGAAATTGCTTGGTGATTTTGGGTTTCCCTTGATTACCCTCTCCTTTGTTCACACACTGTTATCTGTTCACTTTATTTCCCACAACAACAACAACAAAAAAGCGGAATTCCTGTCTACGCTGGAGCACTATCAGCTAACAGTACCAGTGCGGGTGAATGAGAAGGGCCAGTTCATGAGTTACACTGTGAAGCATTACAGGCCTGGTCGGCGGCGACGTGGACTGGACCAGACTGAGCTGGACCACACCGAGACCAGGCTTTTTTACAAACTCTCAGCCTATGGCAAGCACTTTCACCTGAACCTGACACTCAACCCCAACCTGGTTTCTAAACATTTTACAGTAGAGTACTGGGGCAAAGATGGACTAGACTGGCAGCATTCAGTGGTCGATAACTGCCACTATGTTGGATACCTATTGGATCAATATAGCACTACAAAAGTGGCATTGAGCAACTGCAAAGGCTTGGTGAGTACAGCAGAAATCGTTGTTATTTGGTGTATGAGAAGGTAAGTAGCTTTTACTATCTTAGGATGTCGCTTTAAATTGCTGTTGTTTTTCACCAAAATACCTCAGGAAAAGGTAGACTGTTTTCTACATAAAAGAACAGACTGGAAACTGTACATTCACACAGGGGTATGAACGCACGCTGGCCAGTGACATGTGGAATATGCATTGCATTTTATTCCCCACATATCTAAAGATTTTCAGCTGAAGTGTTTACTTCTTCAAAGGGCCCCATATTTGCTGACTTAGCCTTTGTGATGTGACTGATACTCTGTCCTTACTGTGAATAATTCTTTTCTAAAACTAAGTGGCTTGTTAAGATATGCCATTTCTTTTAGTGAGAAAACTTGTGATGTTCACCTGGTAAAGATATAGGGGAAAATGGCTTACATTGTTGGAGCAAAAAGTTTTTTCAGTGGAGCAGAATATAAAGGTACAAAGGTATTTTGATTTTGGACACTAGCAACCATGCATATAGCACACAAAAATATTCATAATAACTTAACAACTGCATAGCAACACCATAGAACTTAATAATGCAAAAACTGTGCAATTATAAAAGAGAAAATCCAGTCGTCCAATTCCCTTCCGAAAAAGAAGTTTATTTAAGTTTGCTATTATCAGGATACTTCATTTAAACTAAAAATAAAAATATGTACTTTCAGTCTACTTCTTAAAGTCAGTGTGAACCGGAAGTTGCTGACACTTTTATTTCAGTATGTTGATGTATTCTCGTCTCAACCTCAGACATCATGCAAAGCACCACCCACGGACCTGTGGCTAAACGTCTGACGCATATGGCACACTTTTCTAGAAACACTTTAGCAGATCCCCAGTCATCCTCTGATTTGTTTAAATATACAGAATTTTTGTGAATCGAGTGTGCAGAAATCTTAACCAGTCCACCTGGAAACAAGCCTGATCAGATTAAAAAAGCTGCAATGTTTATCTCAGTTTGTGTCTACATATATATCCTACTGATTTTCTTTATATATTGCTGACAGATCATTAAGGATATTGATGCGTCATCATTGTAAAACTTATAGACATTCGTGAATGAATGATGCACAGTTGCATGCCGGACAGGCTGTTATTCTGTTTTCACACCCCTAAACATGACAAAACACAAGGTGATTGGTTTGTTAACCTGTCAGTCAAATAGAATTGTTGGCAGTCCTTGACCATTCAAATCGGCCAAAGTTCCCGGACCTTTATCTGTCATTCATCAGCCACGCGAGACGAATGTACTTCCAACTAAAACTGAATATTGAGCAGGGGGTGGGCCTTTTTTTGAGCATCATTCTCTCATAGCAAAGTAACGGTAAGAGGGTCATGGTTAAGTATATTAATATACCGTTGCTATGGAAGCCCTCAAGTTGATGTCAACAGAAGTGCTGCAACTCCAAAGGCAGAAGCAAATGATTTGATTGAAGATTACCAAAACAATTATTTTTTCTGTGAATTAACTTTAGATTAGCACAGATTAATTATTTACCTTAAGAATAACATTGTGAGCTAGCAAAATAAACATTGTACATTTTGATTTCATACAAACTTTAAATACTTTTCAGAAAGGAACTTCTCAGAAATACACTTAAAATTGCAATTAAGTATATTTGACTTATACTGACAGAACTTGTAAATACTTGGCCAATAACTCATTCATTGACATATAGTGATATATAGTGATTAGTGATATTAATGTGCATTTCATTTGTATTACAAATACATTACAAATAAATTATGAGTGTCTTCAAAACCCTGTGCACTTGAATGGGTTTAGTATACGTCATAAAATTAACTTAAAGTATGCATCTTTTTTTGTAAGGGTTAGCATTATCCAGTTAATGAAGAGGTGTTTATTTCTCTGCGCCAATGCCATGAGCAAATGGAAATGCATAACCAAATGTTGCTGTCAGACAGGTTTTCTGATCACAAACTGTTGATTTGACAAGCAGACAGTCCTGCCCCCATTTTACACCATTGGGGAGCAAAGCAATATTTTGTTAACACCATGATGTTTTCACTTTGCGGAGGAATCAGCCAATGATTGGTTTTCTTGCAGCTGTCTTCGCCTATAGAGTGCATTTTTGCATGTCAGCTTTTTTGTCAGTGCTGGTTCCAGACGTATTTTAAATAAGGGGTTTTTAAGTCATAAAATTAATCAACCATCTTTGAGGTGAATCACAACATTACAATCTTTGATTTGTGGCAAAAAGGAAAACAAATACAATCCCATGAAACATGCAGATTACACAATTATATTAAAACAATGTAGAAATCAAAAATATCTTAATGTAAAGATGGCCTGTCGTGGTGTTTCATAGGAGTGTTTGGAGCTAAAGATCTCTTTCAGTGCACTTGTCCTGCTGGGACTCTCTGATTGGTTTAATTTTCTGAACAGCGTCAGGGGTTCAAATCCCAGTAAAATCAGAATAATTTTGTATCCTTAATGTTAGTATCAATATGTTATTTAAAATCTATAAGCTAGTGTGCTCCACAACAGTGACAAAATTGCCATTTAAAAGACATAAACATGAAATATATCTTGAATATATTAATGCTGTAGGTTCAACAATTCTGGCAAAATGAATCAATGAATTAATTGAAGTCAACTCATACTTCAGTTTCTCATCAAATCTTCTGACCAATCAAATGCTCTGTAGTATTTGATATGTCCTTCAAGACGCTATTGCAGCTGCTGAAATTGTTAATCAATCATGTCAAAGATCGTTCAAACTGAGCGTCCAAATATAAGAAAATATAATAAATGTTTTTTCTGCACAAATTCTGCTATTAATCAAGATTGTTTTCAAAATAAGTTGAATTGATGTGAACAGATGGGTTTAGAGCTCAGATTGTCTTATTTTTATCAGTTATTCTTAGAAGTCAGTTTCTGTATCAAACAAAGAAAACAAAAGAAGTTTTTGCTTCTTGAACCCAGATAGGGTTTTAAACATTGAAAAAGTCTTGCTCAGCAGATTCACTGTAAAGCCTCAGGTCAACGTCCAGAATGAGTCAGAATGTCTGCATTGCATTAATAAAGCTTGTACAGCTTCAAGAAAATCAAGCAAGAGCTTAAAACACCCCGTCTGTGTTGCTGCCAGATTTCTTATCTATGTCCCTGTGTCTGTGTACACGGCTGCTTCTGCTCACTGTTAAAGTGACTGCTGAGTGACAGCAAAATATTAGCTTAGCTGTCTCTCCGCGTCGGGCCTGAATCCCTCCTGCACCTGCAAGCCTGCTGCCAGCTGATTCCTATCGCAATTCCTATCGCCAATGGGAGACCTCGTTTAACTAAAAAACACTCTGAACAGTTGCTGTGAAACCTGGCTTCCTGTGATACAAAATGATTATTGTAGTATTAGATCACAGTTCTGACTTTAATAAACCAGTGTGGCAGTGTAAATTGCTTGACAACGAACTCCACACCTAAAAAATTGTCATTACCCAGCAGACACGCAACGTCATAAGATGTTAATATTAGGTTAGATTTAGGTCGCCAGAGTCTAAGGACAATGTTATTTTGATGTCCAATAATGACGTAAAATGACATTGATGTTTTATTAATTTTAGGTTGTGTTGAAAAGTGATCCAACGTCATATTGACGTCAAATACTGACATTTATTTGTCAGGTATGGCAACCAAAATCCAACATCCGATACACATCATATTGGAAATGTCCACACAATGTCAAGCTGTAACATCATTAGACGTTAATATTTTGTTGTTTTTAGGTTGCATTGAAAAGTAACCAAAATGCAATGTCTGTCTGACGTTGGGCTGACGTTGGGTTCTGACGTCAACCCGATTTTCATTTACAAACAAAATGCAGTGTCCCACAATGTTGGGGTACAACGTCAATCTGATGTCATGTTGACATCCTGTGCCTGCTGGGTATCTACTTTATGTCATTCTAATGCTATATGACTTTTGTTCTGCAGAACATATTAGAAAATGTTTTGAAGGTTATTTCAACATTTTTGCAGATATTATTGAGCCCAACAAAATTAGTCATATTTTGCATGGGTATATTTTTGACAATAGGCGAAATTGTATTGGTCAAAACCAAAAATCATTACAATATTATGTAAAGATCATGTTCCATGGATATACTTTGTACATTTCCTGCTGTAAATATATAGAATCAAATTTTTGATTAGTAATGTGAATTGCTAACCACTACATTTAGACAACTTAATAGGTGATTTTCTCAATATTTCGATTATTATCTTAGCCAAATATTGTCCTGTGCCAACAAAACAAACTTTAATGGAAAGCTTATTTGCTTATTTATTCAGCAATTGTCTGATTTAGAAATGTGAATTTTGAAAAATTGACAATTATGACTGCTTTTGTGGTCCAGGTTCACAAAAAAAAAGAAAAAAGTATTTTTTAAATATATATTATATAATAAATCTGTCAAAACGATTTGGATCGACGTGAGTAAACTGAACTATTCCTTTAAATAACTTCAACGGTAACTACTTTTCCAAAGTGGTAGCTTGACTGTAGTTTAAATACTTAAAATTATGAGTAGCTTGTATCTTGGCAGGCCTCAGCTTTAAAGTAGCTTCCCCGACACTGGAAGCTAGATTGCATTTGTGCATGTTGTGTCTTTAACTTGACGAGAGATTGAAGGGAAAATTCCCAAAAGAGTCGGTGCTGTGCAATTACCTTAAACTGGTGTGTTCATGTGGGAGGACAGGCCTCGATATTGGATTCCACCCTGGTATCAGCAGCACCCTCGCATAAATCTATGAGAATTTAGAGTGGCTCTGCTGGTCCTGAGGCATTTCCTGCAGCCACGGAGTCTGCGTGCAAACACAAAACCTTCTCTCTAAACCACTTTCAGACCTATAGTTTCAGGAGTTCAGTAAATAGTGAGCCAGTAGATAGCTTTACCTGAAGTCCTCAACTGTTAAAAAAACTGTATTCTATATAGGCTCATTGGCCATTTTATTAGCTACACCTTGCTAGTGCTGAGTTGGGCCCCCTTTTGTTTTAGTATCGCTTTTGTTCTTTGTGGCCTAGATTCAATAAGGTGCTGGAAACATTCATCAGAGGTTCTGGTACATGCAGTTGCTGAAGATTTTTTGGCTGCACATCCATGATATGAATCTCCAGTTCCAGCACATCCTGAAGGTGCTTTACTGGATTGAGATCTGGTGTCTGCGGAGGTCATTTGAGTTTAGAGACTTACTGTCATCTTCAAGAAACCAGCTTGGGATGTTCTAAGCTTTGTGAAATGACATGTTTTCATTTTGCAAGTAGTATCACAAGATGAGTTGACTGTAGTCATAAAGGGAAGGACATAATTAGCAGCAATTTTATGGTAGGCCATAGATTTTCAACAATGCTTATTGGTGCCCAAAGTGTGCCAAGAAAATATCCCTCACACCATTACACAATCTTCAACAGCCTAAACCACTGATACAAGGCATGATGGATCCATGCTTTCATGTGGTTTATGCCTAATTCTGACTCCACCATGTAAATTTCGCAACAGTAATCAAGACTTATCAGATCAGACAACCCATTTCCAATCTTCTGTTGTCCAGTTTTGTTGAGCCTTGTTTCAGACTTCAGTTATATTATTTGAGTTATTAGCTATGTTTTCCATCAGCTTGTGTTAATGTGCATTTTGAACTATCACATGAGAAACAAGTGACAGAAATTCCAAATTTCCTTAATTCCCCAAAAAGTTGAGATGGAAATGCATTTGCCGAATAAACTATGACATAGTGGACATTACACCCACATGACTCCCTTATGCATGGCTTATTTCCTTTTGGTTACTAGGTTAACAATACCACAGTCACCCACTATAACAATCTGATGTAAATGCACCTAATTCGCATTTGTTTGTTTTTTTGCAAACTTTGAAAAGATTTTCTTCACGTTAGGATGGAGACCCGGCTGCTGTTTTCAGTTGAGCCAGTGTAATAATTTTCCTCAGTCATCAACAAGGCATTTTCTCCCCAGAGTACTGCCATTCACTGGATATTTTCCTATTGTTCTGTTCTCTGTAAACCCTACAAATGTTTGTACGTGAAAATCATTAGATCAAGAATTAAAAACAAAAATAATAAAAATAATAAGCTTCTTCCCCATTCTGATGCTCAGTTCAAACTTCAATTCCATCATCTTGACCACATGCCAAAATGCACTGAGTTGCTGCCATGTGATTGACTGATTAGATATGCACTATGGGCATCTAAACAGGTGTAACAATTGAAATGGCCGGTGAGTGTAAAATAAACATTCATTCATTTTCCTTTGGCTTAGTCCCTTATTTATCAGGGGACACCACAGCGGAATGAACCGCCAACTATTCCAGCATATGTTTTACGCAGCGGATGCTCTTCCAGCCACAACCCAGTACTGGGAAACACCCATACCATCTCACATTCACACACACTCATACACTACGGCCAATTTAGTTTATTCAATTCACCTATAGCACATGTGTTTGGACTGTGGGGGAAACCGGAGCACCCAGAGGAAACCCATGCGAACACGGGGAGAACATGCAAACTCCACACAGAAATGCCAACTGGTCAAGCCGGGACTCGAACCAGCGACCTTCTCGCTGTGAGGCGACAGTGCTAACCACTGAGCTGCCGTGCTGCCTAAAATAAATATGTGTGGAGTGAATTAAATACAAAGTAGATTTAGCAAAGTAGATAACTGTCATGTGATGTGCAGCAACAGTTGTTTAGATTCACTACTCTTCAGGATCCTTTCCCACGCCCTCATGGGACACTGAAGTGTCCATTAGGTTCACATTTCAGAATATTACTGGGAAGTAGTATGTCACCCTACTTTTTATGAATACATTTAATTCAGACACATCCTTTTTATTATTTTACTTTGCTCCCTGCTTGCTCATAAACCATGCAACTTCGGCTCGTAGAACGTGGTGAAATAAGAGAGAAAATGTTTGATGTAATTCGAACAAAAGTGGCCATTACAGAATATATTAATACTTGTGGAAAGACTTAGTACGTTCATTGCATGTGACTTATTTGAGTTTATTACAAACTGAGGGACAAGATGACCATTGTAAATCATTATTTGTCTCAAATGCTGTAAATTAAGGCCCAATCCCAATTCAATTTTTTCGTAACTGTACTGTGTATTTACACCGTGGCCATATTCATCTATGTAAACACAAGAAAACAACATTAGCGTTATACCAGACACTGTAAAAAGGTAATTCCTAGCCACTAGACTTTTCTGACAGGGTATTCGAGTGTCATCAAGTGACAGATGTGAAAGTATGTTGTGGGACTACTATACAGGAGTTGTTATTATGGATTATAGATAGCGAAATTTAGTGGGTTTTTTTATCGTTTTTTAAAAAGCATGACTGTAAAACACTAATGCCGTTATGAATGTATTAAAACATATGCTTGTTTGTTGTAAAAAGTCTTAATAATGGCAAAAAAATACTCATTTGTGCATCTCCTGACTCGCGTAGGCAGTCATGTTGCATTGTAGATGGTATATTCTGGGAAATCTCATTTGAAGGGCTATCTTCCCCTTCCCCTTAGCCATACACCTTCAAACTAAAGAGAATTGGGACTAAAGGGAAGTGCTAAGGGGTAGAATTTGGATTGGGCCTAAGATCACTTAAACCCTCTATGGCATGGTGTTACAACCACTTTTTTGGCCCACAAAACAACCCTTTAATTTTTTTAAAGTAAAATATCACAAACAAAGTCTAATAATAATTTGAGGTGGGTGAGGGTTTGACCTTTCTTCTGGGGGCAAAAGAGTAATTTTGGGACCATAGTCTGCTTGAGCACACTGCTAGCAGAATGTAAGATAGATTTCACATTTTAACATATTTAAAGATATTTAATATCTTCATATTAAAAAATATGTGTGATGGTCATGGATATGTGAAGAAGCATATTTGCTTGAGAAAAGACACTTTTTGTTATTATATATACTAAAATGGTAGTTTTTCATTTGTTGCCTCGGGGCAACATTGTGCTGTTAGACCACTTTTGTTAAAACAATAACATCTTATGGATGGAAATGTGCAAATATGTATAGTTATCGCGGGTAGCACGATCACCTCACAACAAGAAGATTGCTGATTCGAGCCTCGGCTGGGTCAGTTGACATTTCTCTGTGGAGTTTGCATGTTCTCCCCGTGTTTGCGTGGGTTTCCTCCGGGTGCTCCAGTTTCCCCCACAAGTCCAAAGTAGTGTATGAGTGTGAATGAGTGTGTATGGATGTTTCCCAGTGATGGGTTGCATCTGCAAGGGCATCCGCTGCGTAAAACATATGCTGGATAAGCTGGCGGTTCATTCCGCTGTGGCGACCCCAGATTAATAAAGGGACTAAGCCGAAAAGAAAATGAATGAATGAATGAATGTATAGTTATCACCATAATATTAATATTATCTGCTATACTGTATAGTATTACTCACAGGAAGTGGATGTTCAAACATTATATGGAGGTAAAGAACATGATTGAGCAGTTAGGCTCATTTCTTACAACAGAGAGCTTGAAGAGTCACATTAGCTATGTTTCCATTCAAAGATGTGTTGGACTAGGGGGAGCACATTTTATGATTGATTTATTATAAGGGACCCCTAAGCACCCAGAAATTAGGGTGAAATATTTTTTCCTCCTAAATTCATAAATTCCTAAATTCATGCCATGGAGGTTCATTCATTCATTTTCTTTTCGGCTTAGTCCCTTTATTAATCTGGGGTCGCCACAGCGGAATGAACCACCAACTTATCCAGCCTATGTTTTACACAGCGGATGCCCTTCCAGGAGCAACCCATCACTGGGAAACACCCGTTCACACTCATACACTACGGCCAATTAAACTTATCCAATTCACCTATAGCGCATGTCTTTGGACTTGTGGGGGAACCCGGAGGAAACCCACGCCAAGATGGGGAGAACATGCAAACTCCACACAGAAATGCCAACTGACCCAGCCGAGGCTCAAACCAGCGACCTTCTTGCTGTGAGGCGACAGCACTACCCACCGCGCCACCGTGCTTCTTGCTGTGAGGCGACAGCGCTACCTACTGCGCCACCGTGCCGTCCCACAATGGAGGTTTAAGTCCTTAAACATCTATTTTCCAATTTTCCAACTTTAATAGAAATACATTTTTGAAAGGTTTAAAAAATATCATTAAAACAATCGCAGATTTGTGAAAAAAAAAAAAAAAAAAAGCAGTATTTTACATGCCAGGCCAATAGAAGACAATGTTACTTTGTAATGAAACATTAACATTTGTGAACGTAAGGTCCTTTTACACAAATTTCTATAACGTTTTATTATAAATGTTGTTCATTTTCATGTCCCACTTCTGTCATTTAAACAGAAGTTTTGGATTGTACATTGTAGAAAGTTAGTAGTTATCTTTACTTAAAAAAGTGAGTAAACCTGTTGCCTTAAAATGATTAAGTAAATGAATTATGTGTATAATTGTACAAATTAAGTTAAGTCAACTTAGCAGTTTCTAGTTTTTTAAGTAAAGTTAAAACTAATAGCTTTTTACAGCGTACGAGAAATCACCATTTAGTGGGAATGGATCACTAGTCAGTTGCAGCAATGCTAAAATGTTATATTATTATTTTTGCAGCCTAAAAAAGCAATGGCTCGCCGTACTTCATAAATTGAGGTCTCTGCGTTGCCTCATTGTCATTTTATTGAAACCAAAAATGGAAAAACAATCCTTTGAATGCCTCAGCAGTTTTTGCTGTGCATCACACAACATACGGCTTATATCAATTGCTCTTTTGGTTTGTGTGTGCAGCGTTTGCGATTTCTTTGTAAAGATTTAATTGGTCTCATTGTGGAGTTTTACAGACTCGGAGAACATGCCAGAGATTTTTTTTCTCTTTCTTTTTCTATAATCACATTTCTAAGGCACTTTCTGAATTTATGTAAAATTGGGGGTGTTCAAGGGTGCAGGTCTGTGTGCTTTGGTTCCTGTCCCAGTAATTACGGTGTTGTTCTTTATGTAGTCTGCGGTTTATGAGTGATTTATCTCATTGATTTGTATTGTGGCATGTTTTGCATTTGCTTGCTTATGAATTACTTGAAATAATATGAGTTATAGTTATCTGTTTTCTGGTATGCATTTTAACAGCGTGAACTATTTGTAGAGATTATAAGCATGTGATACGGCCATTAAAGTGCATTAATTTACAACCTTGTGCTTGACATTGCAGATGGAATATTTCAAAGCTTGTCAATGAACAGATTTTCTTGTTTTTTTTTTTTCCTTTGTGCTTTTTGTGTAACACATCCTTTTCTCTTTTCTTATCAAGCATGGTGTCATAACCACAGAGGACGAGCAATATTTAATAGAGCCATTAAAAAATATATCCAGAAATTTCAGTGATGTCAACCACGAAGGACAACCACATGTTATTTATAAAAAGACATCCATTCCTTCTCCGCAAGAACCGAGCGAGGAGTTCAGCTGTGGTGTTTCAGGTTGGTAAACCTCCATTTGGCCACACTGTGACATAAACAGCTATAGATAGCAGTTTAGGAAATGATGGTCAGTGGTTCAGGTTTGGCTAAGTCTTTGCAAATAGACTCGGCATGAATGCTGAGTGAAGATCTGCTCTGAAGTGCACCATATAGAAATCTGATATATGGAATATATGACATATGACATACAAGTTCATATTTGTATTTCACATGTATAAATATATATATGTCATTTATGCAACATTTACTTATATTACTAGATTTTTTAACTTATATATTTTTATACTATATTTTATACTATATACTATTTTATACTATACTGCGATATTAATACAATTTCACCAAATATTTCTTTTTGTAAAGAATTAATCATCTTAGATTGATTGGGATGATTCTGTAGGGGAGTGCATCTGTGTAAAATCCAATAAACAATCTACAAGCATAGATAAATACAATAAAGAAAAACATACAATTGAAATAAGCAGTGTTTTAGCGTTTTTTGAGTCTAAAAGTATTCAGGTACAATAATTGAATGATAAAAATAAACATAATTCAATAATCGTTATTAAAGTTACAAACGGTTCAATTTCTTATGATTGAATGCTTTTAAAATCATTATACAGTTTTCTAAAACACATGCAAATGATAAATTATAATATCAACTCTGCATATCCTGTGATGTGATTATTACGATATCGATTCTGAAACGATATATTGCACAGCCCTAATATATATATATATAATAATAATATATTTGCATATTTGTAATTTCAATGGTAGAAAAAATTTAGATATATGTTCAAATTTTTTATTGTGAAGAAACAAACACTATTTCAGTACAAATCGTTATCTTTGTTGTTTTTTGTTGTAGTTTTTTTTTTACAAAAGAAAAGAAAAAAGGAAACAAGAGTAATAAAAGTGTACAGAAAATTACGACCAACAGAATGCAGTCATTCAACAATCACAATAAAATGTTCAGATACATTGTCAATGTTAAAAGTAAATATTTACAATTAAACAGTATAGGATAATAATAATAATAAAGACAAACAAAAATTTAATTACTACGAAATAAATAAATTAAAAAGGAAGGAGAGTGCATCTATTAAATGGATGGCAAGATGTTAAGAGAGTTAAAGTAAGTGATAAAACATTGCCACTTTTTGAAGAAATTAGTTTTCCCAGAGCATCTAACCTTTTCTAACTTTAGAAAATGCATGGTATCCACAAGCCATTGGGATGTAGCTGGAGGCTTATTTGATTTCCAGTGAAGTATAATACGACGCCTAGCTAATAATGAGGTAAAAGCCAAAATATCAAGTTGTTTAGAATTAAACTGGGACCAAATCTTTGGAACCCCAAAAATGGCAACATCAGGGGATGGGTCTATATTTACCTGCAACACCTTAGACATAATTGTAAAATAATTAATCCAGTAATTCTGTAACATAGGGCACATAAAGAACATATGACTTAAATTACACTGAGGTGCATGACATCTGTCACATCTGTCTTCAATATTGGAAAAAATTTCAGATAGCCTGGTTTTTGAGAAATGGATTCGATGAAATACTTTAAATTGTATCAGGCTAAGGTGAGCACAAATTGTACTAGAACATATTCTCTGCAATGCACCAAGCCACCATTCTTCCTCAAAACATTTTTTAATTTTAGTTAGAGAACAATCATCCAAGCTTAAAATGCACCCATAGATTTTAGAAATTTGTGATTTGTGTTGAGGGTTTAGTTGCAGTAACTCTTCCCATACCTGTAGCTTAGGCAGAAAATACCTGAAAATAAAGTAGCAGAGCAATGTCTAGCCTGTAAGAATCTAAAAAAATGGGATTCTGATAGCTCCGTTTCAGAGGAAAGTTGTGCATAGTTACAAAAAAAGGCCATCTCTATACAGGTCCTGAAAATTTCTTAAACCTTTTGCATGCCATTACTTAAATACAGGATCTGTAAGGGATGGGGGTTTCGCAATATTTTGACATTTGTTGCATATATGACATTTTATATATGTGAAACTTGAATGTCATATATGTAATTTGCATATATTTCCATAGATCAGATTTCTACAGTATATGGGGCTAATGAATTCATTGTTGTTTTTGTTTTCTCCAGACCTCACAGTGAACAGGACACACTTCTACAATACCAATCCTAAAGTAAACCCAGCTTTCACAGTCCCAGGTGCCGAAAGTTTAACGGGTGCCCACCGTCAGCGCCGTTCTGTCAGTTCGGAACGCTTTGTGGAGACTCTAGTCGTGGCTGACAAAATGATGGTTGGCTACCATGGGCGCAAAGACATCGAGCACTACATCCTGTCTGTAATGAACATTGTAAGTTTGGTCCTGCTTTTCTCATGCAGTGTTTATTACAAATGTGTGTTTCGTCCCTTTTTAAGGGTAAATCTGAAGATCTCGAATGACATTTGGCTGACTTTGTGTCTTTTCTTCTTTTCTGGAGGTCAGGTTGCCAAACTTTACCGTGATGCCAGTCTTGGAAACGTTGTGAACATTATTGTAACTCGACTGATTGTTCTGACAGAAGATCAGGTGAGTGCTTTTATTTACTATGTAAGTGGTTCAGAAGTCTTAGTGTACGTTCAAGCTAGGCATGTTTAGTTTGATTAAAACAAATTCTAGTGTGATTGCCCTGTTAGGTCAGTGTAGATAATAAATCAATCAATTAAAATAAAACAATGTTGTACTGATGAAAGAAAGTCATCAGGTTTAAAGTAACATGAAGAATAAGTAAATAAATAAAGACCTTTTATTGTAGTATTATTTTTTGGAGTTTTGAATAACCTTATAACCTAATATATATATATATTAGGAGTGTGACGAGACGAGACTAGTCACGAGATTGAGTTCACCAGAACGAGACGAGACAAGATTTTTTTAATCCTCAGTAATGAAATATATGAATGGAAAATAGTCAGCAAAACTATTTAGGTGCTTTTTAAATAAACTTGTAATGAATGTTATTTTACTTCTATTTTAATGAATTATGCCATAAAGGACATGCAAACACTGCAAGTATTTTTCTATAAACTCTACTGACTGGACAAACTCTGAGCTACTGGATGCGAGTAAGGACTGATAGGACATAAATGATGATGATGATGATGACAGGTGTGTGTGTCTCTAGGAGTTCACCATGTGGAGATGTGTGTGTCTGTGGTGCTTTACTGACTCAGTAGGTGCAGAGAATAGTGTCAAACAGCTGTGTATGTATGGCTTATGCTGTTTCAAAATGCGGCTAAAAGTTCTACACGACGGTAATAGTTTGATTACAGAGTTTCCATGTCTGTACAGCACTTTAATAATGCGACTAAAATAGGAATATTTCACGCCTTAATTCGATTTGTGACTTTAAGCATATCTAAAGTGCTATTCCATCGCATGGTTAATTTTTGTGCTGCAGTTGTAGCAGCCTCTGCTCTTATACGAGCAAAGTCTCGTGAGATCTCGCTGCCCAAGATCTCGTCACATATATATACCCCTAGTATATATAGCTTATAATTGCGTTACTAGACTGCCCCTGAAGGTGTATACCTCACTCTGTCCAGCAAGCATAAATGAACGAAAAACAGTGAAAATGTTGGAAGATTTGAAAGACATGTCTAAAGTAAAGTTATGTTTTTGCTTTAGAGAAAAGCATATTCAAAGGCATGTGAAAAGTAGTGACTGTTATGGCCATTCAAGACAGAAATACTCAGAATAGTGTTTTGTCGTTTTAATAAAATGACAATATTAGAATCAAATATACACACATTTAGGAAAAGTCAGTGGACTGTTTTATATGGGTTTTTGTCAGGGTTCTGCCACTCCGGTCTTGTAAATTCTTGTTTTGGTGGCAGAGTCCAGACACTAGTCCTATCATGTCTTGTATGTTGTGCTCGGCTCGAGTTTTCTCGAGTCGAGCACTCGTTTTCTGTCATTGTGTCTCTGTTTGAGTGCCATCGTGACTGCGCTCGGGCTTTGCGTGCTCCCGCTTAATGTGGGCACGCGAGGTCCGGGCGTGCTCTAGATGCGCACTCTTGTCCTGGTGTTTGTTCTGTCTGCAGCGTGGTGTTTCATTCCCAGAGTCTCAGTCTAGTTGGTTTCGGTTTCGGTTGGCGCTGGGATGAAACATGCACGTTGCATGTGTGAGCGCACGGTAAGGTGTTTTCACTTATCGTGTGCTCGTGTCTTGCGTTCTGTTTGTGGTGTTGTCTAAGCACGTGGCTCGGTGTTTACATTGTGGCCACGTGCTTTAGTTTTGTGCTTTGTCTTGTGTGAACACGCGGTTAAAGAGTTCTCTCATTGGCTGCGTGTTCTAGTCTCGTTTATGTGAGCACATGGCTTGTGGTGTTTCTATGTGTCATGTGCTCTCCTGTCTATTGTGTAGTCCCACCCTCCTTGTTAACCCATTATTAGTTTATCCTGTTCCCCTGTCTGTTTGTTAATTATTTCTGCTTATATTCTCCTCATGTCTGCTGTCCTGTGCCAGTTCGTCGTCGTTTTCTTGTCTTGTCCTGTTTCCAGTCCTGATCCCTGCCAGCCTGCCCAGTCTAGTTTGTTTTGATTGTTTATTTGTTTTGTTAATGTTTTCCCCCTCGGGGTAGTTTGTTTTGTCTTTTATTTTATTTTTATTATAAATAAATACCCATTTTCCCTGCACTTGAGTCCTCGCTACTTTCCCCAACCACCAACCGTGACAGGTTTTATTGACCTTATTCTTTGCGTACGAGCGGGAGCAGCCATTCATTCTTAGATGTTAAAAACAGCTTGTTCTGCTGCTTGATGTTGCAAACTGATATTTTCTTATTATACTATTCTGCTTTGTCTGTATAGTCATGAACACACTTGTTTGTAGAGCAAGTAGTTTGACCGTTTTTTGCCGTTTATTATTCCTAGTCATTTCTCACATATGCAACTGAATGAGAAGTTCTAAAACAATCGCAAAAACAAGCGCACTTCCGCAATTTCGAATAAGGTCAATATTATTAAAATACAAAATGTAAAAACAATCAAGGTGACTGCCTCAGTAATTCTAGTTTAAATGTTCGTCCTATTCATTGTATTGTTCTACAAAAAAAAAAAAAAAAAAGACTTTCAAACAGTCTACAGTGTCCAGCTGCACTCAGGCTTTGCTAAAGGTCATTGTATTTCAGTGGTACTTCCTAAGACAAGACTAGGCTGACATTTTCTCCCTAGTCTCACGCACACACATGCTATTCATCGTTCTAGTCTTTCGTCTGCATTAGCATGAAATGAGTATGAGCTGAGAGTATTTTTAAAAGCTAAAAACACATCTCACAGTAGTCTGCTGTTTTATTAGCCTGAGTAAGACAGATGGAATCATGAATCGTCAGACCACTTTTAAAGATTAAACCTTATTCATACAGATATGCCTAGACGTTGTCCCTCAGGCAAACTTTGTCAAAGATTTTATGTTAATGTCTTTAATGAGAGAGCCAGGGCGTTTGTCTTTGTTTTCTTCTGTTCGTTTTTTTGTAGTCAAATAACTCTTCTCAGACTGGGAAGTCAACCAAAAGATCAAACTACCTCGAAGATGATGTCATTAGAGCTACAATTCACACTGTACCAGCCAAATTATATATATATTACATGTTGTATAAAATAATAACTCTAAAAAAACAAACTGGTGTCCACTATTGTATTGTGACTTCATTTCAAATGATCATGCAGCAGATTTAGTTCTTGAACTAAGTTTGATATGTTATGTTGGTTTTCTATGTTACAGCCCAACTTGGAGATAAACCACCATGCAGACAAATCTCTAGACAGCTTCTGTAAATGGCAGAAATCCATTCTTTCTCATCAGGGAGATGGAAACAGTATCCCGGAGAACGGGATCGCCCATCACGATAATGCTGTTCTCATTACAAGGTCCGTTCCTATTATTACTATCTGATTTGAGGAGTAGCTAAAAGTTAAGTTTGGAGATTTGTTTGTTGAAAATGAATGCTGTTCCAATGGCAAAATGTTTAATTAGGAACAAATCCTGCTTGACCACCAACATATAATTTGTTTAAATTCATGGTTGACGAACTCAAATACTCATTTAGCCAATATTTGATTAAGATAAGATTAGTGTTTATATCTTTCTATAACCCAAAGTGTGTTAGTTGTATTATTAGTTGTTGAAATGCATATATTTCCTATTGAACAGTAGAGCCACTGCAAAATAAAGTGAAAGCTGACATTTGATGATGTAAATTTTTCATGATTCATAAGTTCATATAGGTTAAATGGATAGTTTACCCAAAAATGTCAATTTCCACACAATGCTGCATTCAAAATGTGTAAATGTATGTTTTTGACCAACGTTTTTCACTTTTGATGGCATTTCTAGTGAGAGGTTAGTATTGTAGAAAGCAAATATTCCCTTCACCAAAATTCTCTCTGTTTTGTTGTACATGATTATATTGCTATGCTGTCAGAAATCTGTCTCAAATCAGTTTTGCAAGGTGCCTTCATGCACAAACGCTGCCTTCAGAGTCACTGCCCGATAGGGCCTGATAGGGCAGAGAGAAAACAAGCAGCAGCCTAAGCTTTCAGACGCATCCATAGATGTTAACTGAGAAACTGAGGTAAAAACACTAGAAATTGGCTCTCATTCAGAGACATGCATTTACTTGATAAAGATATAGAACAGAAATATGTCTAAAATGAACCTGAAGCTGCTTAATTGAATTACAAAGTACAGAGTAAGTACAGTACAAAACAAAGAAACCCTCCTTGCGACGGGCCTGGTTGGCTGTATATCAATTCGAAGATGTCTTTGTCAAAGGGGCAAACTTGTCCTCTTTCAGCGAAATTCACCAAAATTTCAGCGAAGCACACATTCATTCTCCCAAATCAACATTGACCAACCAGCCACGGGTAAAGTCCACCATTAGAAACAAACACAAGAGCACAGGGGAGAGATGATGGTGTCCTTCAAGTCAGAGGGATCATATAAACATAGATTAACTTAAAAACTTTGTCCGATGTACAGATTTTGGTGCAGATACATTAAAACTGGTCTGCTCTTGAACTGACTGAGTACACGAGTTTTGTTCTCCAGGTCTGGCTATATGCTTTGACCCTCAAACAGGTTTATCTCAGGTCTGGAAGAGTTTGATTCATGTTGTCGACATGTCAAGAAGACACTGTTTTTTGGGCTTTCAGTGAATGTAAACCTATTGTAGCTGCAAGCCTTCAAAACAACCTGTAAAATAATGCAATAAGGGCCAGTTTGTCAGTTTATGTTTGTTGAGTACACACCCTACTGAAGTCCCTGCACTAATTCATTATGTTTATTCAGAAGCCAAAAATGTCAAGCAGTAGTTTAGTTTGTGGGCGATCAATTTTTTACATGGCGGACAGCTCTGTGATTTTTACATGTTTTACTAACTTCCTCAATTTAATTTAATTGGGCTTGTTTTAGGGCTGGTTGACATTTTGGCATTCAAGTTTGACAGTTTGTACTGGAAACATGTATTGGGTGAGTCATTTACAACCGAGACTAAACTGGTTATTAATGTCATTGTTAATTGGTGCTCACTGACGCATGACTGTGCGGTTTGGACAGGTGCAAGCCAGCGGTTATTAGATATTTCTGTTTATACACATATAATTTGTTTAACTTTTTAGTGTTTTTGCTAAACATGTTGAGACCAAACACCTTTATAAAATTGACTTAAACAGGCAGAATGTCTTGATGCTAGTCTGCAGAAAGTTTCATTTTAGGTTTATTTCTTCAAAAAATCTGCCAACATAAACTGGTGGTAAACAACCAACTGTTGTCCTGCTAATTTCAGCCAGACTTTGCTGGTTCTCCTCTTTAAATGCATTTTATTCTGAATTCAACTTTAGTCAGGGAGTTTTCCTACTTAAACGAGACATTGTGTGTTGTCTTCTCCTGGAATTGGTGGAGGAATTGACATTTCATATTTCAGCTGAATATTAATGACTGCAAAAAGTTAATATTGTGTTCTTTGGATCAAGAGCTATTGTTTTATGAGATCTGTTCTGATTATTTGAGGCTTTACTCAGGAAAATGAACAATTGTTCAAGTCAAACGGTGGATGGCTATTGTATTCGAAGCCAAAAATGTTCAAAAAAGTTGATCTGTGGAACCTGTGTATACAGACGTGCAGATTTTTTGGCATCTCCAGCTCAAATATATTTAGTTTTTTGTAGTCTGAACAGAAAAACCACATGTTTACAAACTCGGTCCAAACCACATCGATATGTGGCTTCCAATCTGTTTTAGTCTGTATGTTCTGATTGGATTTTTTTAAAGCAAGAATTAATGACGTGTATTTTTTTGGATATTCATATAGTGGGTTTTGTTATATTCAGTTATTGAATAAGTGACTGAGAGAATGATATTAAACACCAGCATACATCATTTTTTGTATTTGAAATTTGGAAGAAATGTTATTGGACCTTTCTAGAATAAAACAAATATTAGCATTTAGAAATTCAAATGTAAGGTTTTACATTATTTCATACATTCAGAGGAACTCATATATTTTTTGAATGGCCTTGTGTTTGTGTTGTAAAGTGTTACCATGTCCACTTATTATAAGCGAGGCTCATTAATCATCTTTAGGCTTAACCGGTCCAGTTTATGTAGCTAATAAAGTAGACAGGTGCAGCTTACGATATTGTGTTATTTGGCTTATTTAATTCTAAGATAGAGGTTTATTAAAGGCTCGTTTCTATTTGCTGTTTTTTCTAGGACAATCTGGCAACACTAATGAGTCTAGTCATGTCTCCTGTGATTTCATGCACCGCACGTGTTCACAAAAGTAATAGATGACTGATAATCATTTAAATACATCATCAATAACTTGTACAGTTCAGTTTGATTCATACTGCATAGAATGTTTGTAAATGCGGTTGTCACCTGCCCTTTTCAGGAATTAATTTGGTTGGTGAATGGCATTAAATTACTGAAATGAGCATTAAATTATGAACTGACTATTTAGCCGCAGTGAAATGTGAAATGACAGTATAGTCTAGATTAGATTTGAAACTCAAATCTGATTTCTGCAGCATTAACAAAGCCTTGTTTACGTGAAGTCTAATAAGCTGATTAGCTTTGTGCGGTTAGCTTACAAATGAGGACTCCAGGAGGAAGGAGCCCCTACAGCGCTCACATTTTATGACCATTTATACTAGCGGGGCTTAATTCTGAGACGTTTATGTGCGGTGATTTCATGTATGACTAATGATAGCCCGGAGGAGAGCTTAATGATCAGACTGATGTTTCCTCAAAAGCCCGTTAAAGGAAACTCACTGGCGTATGACACAATATAATGTCTTAAGCCCATCGTGATTATTTGTTTATGTTTGGAGAAAGTCTGCATCATAACATTCTTGGAACACTAACTTAATTAAGCTGTCATAGTGATGGCAGAGTAAAAATATGTACTTGACTAAAACTTTTGGTGTACAATATTTTGAAAAGCTATTTATTAAAAATTGCAAAATAGTTTACTATAAAATGACTATAAAAATAAGATATCACTATGTAAATTAGCATAATTGTTGCAACTACTGGAACTTTGTTCAAAATGTTTGCCATTTTTTTGATTATGTATTGTTCCATGTTCTGTTGAAATTCTTTATTCTGATTGGCTGGAAGGTGTGCAATAAAATGATGTAATGCACAGGTAGTTCCAGTCAGTTTTGACCAAAGTTCGAAATAAATACACTTCTCTCAAAAATTAGTAGTAGGGGTGTAACTGTACGCTGAAGTCATGATTCGGTGCATAACTTGGTTTTAGGGTCACAATTCGATAATGGTTTGGTACAACAGGAATAAACAACAAATCCTCAGTGCTGGGGGGTCAGGCAGAAGAGTTTTGTTACAATCAGCTACAGAACTGAAAAGCAGTACAAAAGCACAAAATAAACAATAATGGAAAATAAAACTTTATATTTAGGGCACTAAACTTTCAAATGTTAAGCTCAGCCCTCATCTAAAACATCAGAAAAAGAATAATTGTGGATTCAATTTAAGAGGGAGTAAGCTTCAAAACGGAAATCTCTTATTGAAAATGTCTTATTGAAATTGGACGTCCATCCATAACCACAGGTGCAGTGGACAACAACTGTTCAGTTTTGTGTGTGAGAGCATATAGAGAGGGGAATGACTTTTGTGCACATACTAGTAAAACAATACTATAGTTTTAACTTGCCTAAACCTTGGAAAATGACCATGGAATAAA
The DNA here is from genome assembly GCA_903798115.1 of Danio jaintianensis. Lineage (NCBI taxonomy): Eukaryota > Metazoa > Chordata > Actinopteri > Cypriniformes > Danionidae > Danio > Danio jaintianensis. Next base: position 2,838,706 of record CAIGQV010019090.1, read on the forward strand.
CGGGATAATCAACAGCTTACCGTGATTTTATGGATTTTAAAGGTGCTGTATGTAAATTTTTGACTTTTCTAAAGCATAAAAATACCATAATATGTTTGCAGATATTTAAGAAACATGCCAAGTGAACATTCTTGTTTATCTGAAAAACAATGCTGCTTTGAAAATGTGAGTTACGTGCCGGAACGCTGTCTTTGTTTTGGTTCTTTTAACCCGCCCACTGCCAGTTTAGCCAATTATATTTCAGCAGCCCGGTTGCCTTGTTGGAAAACAGCGTATTTCATTCATTCATTCATTCAGAAAGGTTCTCAAAGCATGTGCCCGTGACCAAAATGCGACCTCCGATGGACAGTAGCAGACTCCGAAATGAGACACAGATTCAGAGTTCCACATGAGGCTATTAATTAGCAAATAATATAAATATTGCGAACATAAACATTAGGTGAGCGGGTTACATTGCAACCGTGTGTCATAACAACACGCTAAGTGACGAGTTTGCAGTGATAAGCAATTTGGCTGTTTGCACCACAGAAATTTAGATACAGTCATTCACGAAATGGTTTATAATCTATTTAATACATATTAAACCTCTTTAACATTATTAAATGTAGATGCTGAATCACTGATACAGTATGTGTTGGTTCTAAAGTTCGATTTCAAACAAGTTATTTTATTTTCAAGATCTGAGGTGAACTGTCTGCTGCTACTTTCATTAGTATGGCAATAAATGTCATGTAAAATGGCATTCAAACTCACATTGTTAGCATTTAACACTGAATAAAGCACATGTGGTGTACCAGAGGCGATCATTGTAAGTTTTTCCTGTTGTTCACCTGTGAGAAATAGATGCCGTTTCTAATATATCAATTCGAGGTGTTGGTTAGAACAAAAACTCCTTTTAATACTGAAAATATTGCTTCTATCGCGTGCCGTTGCTTTTATTTAGAACACGGTTTAAATCAGCCTTTAGGCTCGAGACTTGCTCCTGTTGGTCATCTGGCAACCTGTGCTTGCATTTGTTTTGATCCAGAAATGCAATACCTAGTTCAACCTCTGGGTGTCAAACTCACATACGGCACCTTTAATTCCTCTACTACATGTTGGATGGTTCTTTAGAGATGGATGTGCACGTGAGATGAGACAGAATCTCAGAATATTTCCTTTGTTTTTGTTTCCTTTGTTCATTATACACTTGTGTCTTTTTCAGTGTCACAAATGAGCACCGCGTGTCAAGATAAAACAGTTTCAACTTTTACACCTAGTGGTGCTCATCACTGTGAGTCCAAAGTAGTGGACCAATCAAAAGAACTCAGAAGCGGGACAAGCATTGCAAACTTCTGTACAAACAACAGTAGCACATAGCAGTACCATTTCTGAACACTGCATCACACGTTTTCAGATGCAAAGATGCATTCTTTGTGAATTCCCACTTAGTTATTGCACTGCTGTGGTCTTTACTGCCTAACTCCAGTTATTGGTACATTTGGACCGACTGTATTCATTAACGGAGCACATGAACCAAACTGTGAGCCCTTCACCATGGCGGTTTGTGATAAATACATGTAACGTTACACCCCTAATTAGTAGTAACCAATATTAACTCACTGACTGTTGCCAGAGCCTTGTGTGATCTCAAGGACACTGACATGTGATTCATTAGGAAGCTCAAAAATATTTGCAAAGAGGTAGCACATGTTACTATCAGCTATGTCCATTTTTACATGCACATGATCCCTCTCTTGCGCTAACCCCCTCTCTCTGACTGTGACTGATTTACAGGTGAGATCTAATGACATATCTCATGAAAATATTTCATGGTCAAATATTGTGCTTAGAAGAACAATATTAGTTTTAACTTGCCTGAACATTGAAAAATGACCATGGAAAAAACGGTATAATCAACAGCTTACCGTGATTTTACGTATTTTAATTACTCTGCTTCATGTTGGATGGTTCTTTGCCTCCGCCTTATGAATTTAAAATCCTTTACATTTTTATAAATTTTGTAAACTATCACAATTTTAGTAACTTTATTGATATTAACTTCTGTAAACAACCATTTCATGTGTAGTAAACTTTATTAATGAGTGCAACAGTGTAAATCATTGTAATCTCCTGAACTGTTGTAACTATTTTAGTTTTAATAATGTTTTAAACTATTACAATTTTAGTAAATATTATATATTCCATCTTTCAAAATTGTAGTATTGCTGTTGCAACAATTTTAGTCAAATTTGTTAACTCATAAAATTCACTATGTAGTTTTGGAAATTTGCTAAAATTGTTGCCATAGTCATAAAGTTTGCAAAAGTACCGGTTGTTGTAGTTGATTTAATTGCTAAAACAGCATCAAACTAAACTAAACAGCTAAAACTGTATCAGTAGTTTCTCAAATTAAAATAGATACAAAAGTAGTTTCATAAAATTGAAAATTGATGTATTTTTCATAAGTTTAGCGAAATTGAACTTTCACAACAAACAAATGACATAACTCTCACGTTATTTTATATGTAATTATTATGCGATACTACTGTTTTGAGTTCAGCAGAGGTCATCTGGAGCGTTTCCTGTGGTCATCTGTCTCTCTCATTGGGAGGCTCAGAGTTGTAAACATTTAGACGGCAGCTTTGAATGATGGCGTTTGCCAGATTCTCTGCAGCATCTCTGTGGGTACACGAGGAAGAAACATTAGCAGGAGACAGAGCGTGTGATGATGCCTCTTCATCCTGACGGACGGTCCGTTCTGACCTCTTCAGCGCTGTTTTTCCAGCTCTAGACTTTTGGCCGCAGCCTGACGAGGGGATGCAATATTGCTTGTTTGGAACCCGATCCATTGAGAGAGCTGGGGGAAATTAAAGCAACTAAATCAAAATAAATCGATGTCCAAATGAGGTCAGCTTCTCGACACAAGTTCATGAGACAGTACCTAATGCTGCTGGGTTTGAGAGTCATGGGATGAGGAGGGAGCAACTCAAATTGAATTTGCATCCTCCTTGGTTTTCTAATACATTAAAAGCCCGTCTTTAAGGCAGAGACCTTGTTCATCATTCTTTGTGTATGCCATTCATTTTTTATTGTTATTGAATTGTCAGTGCAGTGTATAAATCAGTTAGACATCCAATAGAACAATGGGTCAGTCATACACTTATTTGGATTTCTATTCAATTTGTTGATGTTTAATATGTTGTTTTGCTTAAGCTTATATCATTTAATAATGTACTGGTTATACAGTACATACAGCCTTATCAGTCTGATATTAAGCTATAGTTGTAATCGCTGAGGCACTGTTTTGAAATATTTTTAAAAACAGCTTTAAGTTTCCGACTTAGTAAAACTTCAGCTAATTGTCTGTAATTGTGGCAAAATATTGACAACCTCAGAAATTAATTTTAAACTCATACCTCTACATTACAGTGAGGCATTTAAATACATTATATACTGTGCAATGCAGAAAAGTATTAGGTACTACATAAGTACTCCCATTTTGGTGGAAGTACATTGCAGGAGCTGGGAACCACGTTAGTTATATCAACTCCGTTTTCGGGAACAGGATTAGCTTCTAATTCAGAGCAGGGCATAACCCAGCAAAATTGGAATTGCAGTGACATAAGTATACATTTTGAGTGAATGTGTGTCATATGAAACACCAACACAATATTTTAAAGTGTTACAAGATGTACAATACATATTCAGAAAGCTAATGTTGCCTTTGTCTGTAGTGTTATAGCACTGTAAGTTGTCATATGTGATGTAGCTCTTTCAATCGTATAACTTATATGTCTTCATTACATCTTCATTGTCACCAAACCCAAAACACAGAATGAAAACGGCTTTGATTACAGCGCTCTCCATCTTGTTGTTGATTGAATGCAGTGCTTGATTTTGCAGTCTTCTCTCTCTATATATATATACACTTCCCATCCATAAACAAAAGTCACACACTCTAATAATTCATTGGACTGCCTTTAGCTTTGATTATGGCATGCATTGTTTCAAAATGCTTCTGCAGTGTCACAGCATTTATTCCTGTCCAGAATTTTTTGCAAAGTTCTTCTCAATAGGGTTAAGGTCTTGACTCTCTGGTGGCCAATCCATGTCTAAAAATGCAGTCTCATGAATCAATGAATCAATGTTGGAAATGAATGAACGAATGAAAGAATGAATCTATCTATCTATCTATCTATCTATCTATCTATCTATCTATCTATC
>CAIGQV010019090.1:2842921-2869045 GCA_903798115.1 Danio jaintianensis
TCTATCTATCTATCTATCTATCTATCTATCTATCTATCTATCTATCTGTCTGTTTGTCTGTTCGATCATCCATCCATCCATCCATCCATCCAGCTACTTAGTAATTGCGTAGCAACTCCCTGACCCCCACTCATAAAAGATGTGCAGGCACTCGCACTCACATTTTCTGCAGAAACTTTAATCGATTTTACATGAGCTTGATCTCACAATGAGTTTACATTTTTTTTCACATTTGTATAAATTGTATAAGCAGCGTCTTACATGGTTATAAACTCTGCAAAGGAGCACAAAGAAACCCTTGTTTTGATTATTTATTTTCTGGCTGCAATATTCCAGTATGATTTTCCAGATTCAAAGATCTTTTTGGCTCTTTTTGACCCTTTTCAGCTGCCACAGTAAACAGAGCGCATGGATATCTTCAGATCGACACCAAAATAGCAGGCCGATAGGAACTTTCCAACTACCAGTCTGACTGGATACGTGCATAACGTCTGCACTGCTGCCCCTGACGCAAAACACAAATCTAGTTTAATGTGATTCAGATCAGGCACTGCGTCTTTCCTCTGAACTGAAGACAATGTCAAACAAAGCTTGGCTGCTTGCCGCTGGCCACACTCAGCAGCCCAAACTGCTTGTGATATTATTCAGGAGGTGTTAAATGCCCCATTCGGGGAATAAGAAAATATTTGGCATTCTTTCATGTAGGCCTGCCATTGAAAATGTCCGCCGACTGACGACAAGTCCCATTGGGGAAAAAGAAAGGGTTTGGGTTACAAAGTAAACTAAAAATCAATCAAGTAGCATGAGGAGACAGTAAGTCGCGGTGGATGCTCAAAAATGTGTAATAGATTTTGAGTTCATTTGCATTAAGGTACAGTTGCATTAGTGAAACTTCTGCAAATATTCAGAAGCAAAAAAAGACTGTTGTCTATTGTCTGTAGTGTATTGATACAGGAGAGTTCACAGCTCACAGTGAAGTCAGTTTCCAACCAAGCAGCTTTTTGTTGGTCAACATGGCAAAGTTTTTTCTCTTTCACTCTCTCTATGCTTTTGTTATATCACTTTAAATTAAATTCTTAATTCCTTTATTGTATAAAAAGAATCTCTGTGTGGTTTGTACAGACTATATTCTCTGTTTGATTTGTATATACAGTGAATGTTATTGCAAAAAAATAAAATCTGCAAATCTTTTCCAAGCAACAGTAAATGTTGCTTCGTAGTTTAAACTTTTGTATGTACTTGTATTAATTGCTTTTTTATTGCCAACTTGTGAACTACAAAAAGGACCTTTCCTGACATTTTCTGGATAAACAAAAGAAGGTTTTTCTGTTTTTAATTAGATTAGGAAGGTGCTACAATTTAAACTGAATTGTCATAATGTTTGTAAACGTATATGTATGTATGTAAATATAACAATATGTTCTATATGCATATTATGGTGTATGGAAAAAAAATTATTTCAACAAATTAACTCTCATTCTTATTTCAACTTGGAAACTCAGACAGAAATCTGGAGTTACATTTATTCATTTTGCAAACACTTTTATCCAAAGCGACTTACAAGTGAGGATAAAAGAAGCGCTTCAAATCATCAGAGAGCAGCAATATATAAATGCTATGACACGTCCAAGTTAGTTTAGAAATTGTATTTATTTATTTATATACGGATAGGAGAGAGTGATAGAGTAGAGTGATAGAGCAATAGATAGTGTTCTAAAGGTGGTTGTTCAAGCCCATTCACCTGTGTGGAGCACACTCAGAATTGCACAATGTTTTCCAAGAAGTATGGGATGCTTATAAGAAGGTGTCTGGTGCATATGGAGAGGAAAAGAGTGTGCCTCCTACAAGTGCTTTGTCAAGCCCAGTAACCCCTGCAAAGCACACTAAGAATTGCACAATATTTTCAGAAACATGGAGTGTTGGTAAGAAAGTGTCTAGTGCATACGGAGAGGAGAGAGTGTTTCCCACTCATAATGATGAGTATGTGGTGGTGTTTATTAAAGCTACACAATTATGGAAAAACTGAAAATCTTTTTTTTTTTAAGTCAGTGTGAACCGTAAGTTGCTGAGAGTTTTATTCCAGTATGTTACTGTACTTCTAACTGAAACGTAATATTGAGTAGGGGTGGGGGTTTCGTTTTGCGCATCGTTTCCTTGTAGAGGGGCGTGGTTAACAATATTGTGACTGACAAACTGACATCATCAGAGAAGGACTGGCACTTCAAATGCACAAACAAATGGTCAGACTTTGAAGATTACCAAAACAACAACAAAAAAACCAATGGATTAACTTAGCACAGATTATAATAAACACTGTAAATTTTGATTTCACACAGACTTTATTTAAAATTGACATCCTGAATTGACATTTGCACCAAGTACCAAAGTAGAATTTGCTAAATATTATTTTGAAAGATTCAAATCAGTAAATCAACACATTATCAACCCCTTTTAAAATTGCTGGTCAGCTAGTTTTACGTTCATGTTTCACCATTCAGGTTTTCTTCACAGTTATATCACACATATAATAACCTCACGTTCAGTGTCTTTTTCTTTTAGGTATGACATCTGCACCTACAAGAACAAACCCTGCGGTACCCTCGGTGAGTACCTGAAATGCATCCTAAGATTCTTTGATTTAAACTCACACCACTAAATGGCAAATGCTCCATTTTCCTATTTTGAGAAAGGCTGACTTCATAGAGCTGTTTGGTGCGTTGGCTCAGGTTGAGCTCAAACATGGCTCAACGCCTGCCTGACTCTACAGACGCTGCTGTCTCTTGTTTCATTTCCAAACATTCCCACTTCTGTCTGCTGCTGGATGGAGGTGTTTACCCCTCCCCTGGGCAAGCCAAAAAAGAAATGAGACTATACAATTTGTAACAGAGAGCAACATGATAAAATAAGAACTAATATGTTTAAAGACTTGAAGATAAAGCAAACGCTCGCATTTTTCTTCTGCAGGCAGGATGGAATCCTTATCTTATCTGAATTATTATTATTATTATTATTTTATATATTAATTTATAAAAATGGATTAAAATGCAATTAATACATCTCTTTAACAATGATCATGATTTACATTTTTTAAATATATTTCTGGAGATGCATAAAGGCAAGAAAACGTCAATGTGATAGTCCAAAATATTTAAGTGAATGAAAATGTAAACTAATTGAGTAATTTAATGAATTATTAGTAATTTAATAGGTAATTAAAAGAAGTTCATATGGAGTTTGTGAAAAATATTGGGTTATTATTTCTTAGAAATGCATATTTTAACACAACTTTTAATTAATATTTAAAAAAAGGCATGTTGTGCAACATAAAACATTTTTATTAGACATAAGACATTTTTATTATTTATTTTTATTTTAGGTTATACAATTCCACAAAACTTCCAAACATTCTCACTTCTATCTGTTGCAAGTGTATATATAACAGAGAAAAACATGATAAAACATCAAATAAACCATATAAAAAATGTGGAAAAAAATCTAATGTTCATTTAATTTAATTTAATTTTATTTTATTTTATTACATTTTATTTTATTTTAATAATGATCATGATTTACATTTCTTGATAACATAATTTTTTTTAATATATAACAAATGGACACCATGGTAAAATAAGACCTAGTACATTTTAAAAAGTAAGCAGAAAACAAACAGGTTGTGCTTTCTCCCCTTAAATGGTCTCCAGGCAGTGTCAAATCCTGGTCTTATCTAAAAGCAGCCTCCTCCAGGGCTCAACCGTATATCTTAGAATTAATATTGTGACTCCAGGGGTGGTTTGACAGATTGACCGCATTCGTCACATTCCCCGGGTCCCTTTAATTGCCCTGGCATCTGCTCTGCTTCCTCGCTGCCCTCCTCCTCTTTCTCCACCTCCATCTCCACTTCAACACCCCAGAGGCATCGCCCTGATCCCGGGTCAAAGTGTTGCCCTCTGAGGGTCACGGCAGACCAACGGCACCCTCGGCTTAGCAAAACAACACCCGCCAGTGAGGCTTACCAGTGACACTTCTAGACCACAGTAGCTTCAACATTTCTCTTTCCTACTTTCTACATCTTTCACTGTCATGTATTATTCTGCTATCTCTAGAGGCTCTAAAAACGTAGGATTAAACTAATACAATAACCCAGTAAAACAAGCTATATTAGCATGACTGATTTTTTTTTTTTTACAGTCACTAATAGCTGCTGACTATTTCCAAATATAAGCTATTAATTCTAACTTATTCTAACTTATATAACTGATTTTCTTCCGCATTCACTGCCATGTGTTTCTCTGCTATCTCTAGTAGCTACATTACAAAAATAAAATTATAATAATATTATAAATACTTGTTTTAAACAAGTTGTAATGGCTGACTGATTTGTTTTCTTTCTTTTTTGTAAGTGCTGCTGATTCTTTGCAAAGTTTAAAATCACTGTTAAAAAACAAATGTTGAATATAAGTGGAAAATTTTGATCGTTTAATAATGTAGCCATTTTCAGAAGAGTAAAACACATTTAAAAGGATAGTCCACCCAAAAACAAACATTCACAGGTTTTTTTTTTTTTACTCACCTTGAAGTGGTTACAAACCTTTATGAGTTTTTTTTTTTTTTTTCTGTTGAACACAAAATATATTTTGAAGAAAGCTGAAAAAAAAAACTGTCCTCCAGTACTATTGTAGGAAAAACAAATACTGTGATAGTCAATGGTAGCATTCCTGAAAATATCTTCATTTGTGTTCAACAGACTAAAGAAACTCAAACAATTTTGGTAAAGGGTGAGTAAATTTTTGGGTGAACTGTCCCTTTAAATATTTAACTGAATTCAGTATAAAACGTGACTTATTCCTGAAACTGTATTACAGAACTGTCAGCTTTTTGACCAATAAAATATTACAGCTCCAAACACTCGTTTTGTAGCACAGTTTGAACTAAACCACTGACAACAGGTTTTTGTGCACTGACAGTGTCCACTTATAATAAGCTTCTGGCAACAGGGTTGAGTCAAGGTTTGCAGCTCTTTCACTAGTGCTTTTCCATCCTGTATCGCTTTCCTTTTATACTCTCTTGCTTCCAGTCGGTGTCTTATTAGCCTTTGATTTGCATGTCCTCTCTTGTTTGGGCCTCTGGATGAGGAGAATAAAGAGGCCAGAAGTGCTTTGGTGGAGCGATGGGTCCCAAGCAGACACAGGCTTTCCTTGTTATTTCATATTCTTGGGCAGTGTTTTTAATATTATTTTTGCCCACAGGGAGGCCAGGTTTAGACCTTTGCAATACTATTTTTGTTATTTAAAGCTTAAAGGAGTTGTTCAGACTTGTGGTGTTACAAATCTAGCATCAAATCTAGTTTCTGTTTTCATTTTCCTCTTTTATTTATTTAGATCTTTTCAAAATGCATTAAAATGATGCAATTTAACGTTCTTTTTACTTTTTCTGGAGAGGCATAAAAACAAGGTTTCAAGGTGATCCTTTAAAATTATTGTAATATATATACTATATCTGAGAGATGATAAGAAAAATTGTGTATACATTGTCAAATTCATTCAAATGAACTTACTTTATAATATTATAATATAATAGTTTTTAATATCTTAACGTAAAGAGTTTCTTTGTAATAATACTTGAGTTAGAGTGATAGAAAATGTAACATTTCTTGAAAATCGAAGAAACATTTTTCAAAACCATATGAAACCGCTATACAAAATGTGAATGCAGTAGGGGCCATTCACACAGAATGCATTTTTTCCGTTTCAATACTCCATTACTATAATTTTCCATTAGGTAAACATGTGCTTGATGGATGTGTGTGACCGTTGTGCTCAGGTCTTTGGTCTTTTGCAGTGTCTTGCATATGAGGGACGTGATTTTGAGTTAAAAGAATTTCAACTTGAACACACAACATTGCTCATCAATGACAGTTCCAAAGCAGTGGACCAATCAGAAGAACTTGGAGGCAGGACAAGCATTGCAGACAAGCAATCTGTTTTCAGTAGCAAGTTGCCATGACAACTGTTTTATTTAACAGCAACATGGAAGAGGATATTTTAAAACCATTCCTGAGTGCTACATCTCACATTTTTGTTGCAAAGACACATTCTGTGTGAATGACACCTAAGAATGTTTTAAACTCGATTTTTTCTCCCACATTAAAGCAATCTCTCAATATTGGAAATCTTTCCAAAATCACATAGCTACTCTTTTCCATATGCAATGAAAAATATAATGTCAAGCTCCAGACAGGTAGTCTAGTCTAACCCAATTATAAAATGTGGTATATATAGACAAGTTCACTTCTTAGGAGGGAAACTGTAACAAAAATTATACAGTTTTAAAAATCGTCCTATAGTCATTATTGATAGTCAGACCGCATTTAAAATGATACACCAATAATCTTCCACCGCGGTCCTCAAATTTTATATGTGCCTTTGCATTTTTAAACTTTAAGACATGCCAATGCATGTCAAAATATGTTGTGCTGGGTTTGATGTCAATGACTGCAAACACCATTGGTTCTACTGTTTCACAGGTCAATGTGACACAACCATTAATGTAAACAAGAAGATTAAATTTACTCATTCTTGTGTAGTGCTTATTTAATATTATTACCCCCACCCCCAGGTGGATGCCTTTAAACCATCCAAGACTTGTTGCGCTATTAACTTGAAATTAAAAGTCTCCTTTGTGCATTTCAGTTTGCACAGATAAACTACCCACCACATGTTTGATCCCATCAGAGCCCGAACAGGTTTCTTCTTGGATCTTGGATTGCATGCATCTTGCTTCAGGGTTTGTGTTTTGCTCCCACCAATCATCAGCAGATGTAATCTGGTGAGAATTGTTCTTCTCTCCCAGGCTAGACAGAAAAAAAAGAGACACCTGGATTTTGCAAAAGCCCTTTTCCCCCATTTCGTAGCTTCAAGGGAACAGAAGCAGCTGGCTTTAAGACTGCGAACACTCAATCTGTGCTCCATCTTCTTTGTCTTTGTCAGGAGAATAGATCTGATAGTAAATTAAAAGAATATTGAAAAATAAGTCAACATTTCCTTCCTGATTGCTCACCCCAGGCTGTTTGAGATTTTATTGGTCCAAAATCCATATTTAGGTGGCTTCAAAGTAGACACGTGTTCAATAATTCAATATGTAAGGAATAATTAATGACGTGCCCTTGAATTATTACAAAAAATGCACAAAATGTGGATTATTTTCTAATAAATTGACTGGAGACAATCATTCAATCTATACTATTACCACACCTAAAGACGCTGTTCAGATGTTGTATTTCAAGACATTTGTATTTTCAAGTCAGGTTCTTGTCCTCAAACAGCTCTTGTATGTTGGACTCGTTTCTTACGCATCTCATCCAAAGACTTTTGTTTTGTTTTGATTTGATTTTTGACTGTGAAATAACCTAAATCATTCAGGGTAGTGATATGGAACTGCATTAGGGTCAAGACCTGCCTGGAACTACTTCAGCTATGCGTTTATCTGAAAATAATTGCACACCTTAGACTGTTTATGAGCCATTCTGAATGAAGTATAAATCTTTATTACATGGCTTTTTTGAATACTTGATTGTGATTGGTCAATCATGACATTGCAAGGTATGTTATACACTGTTAAAACTAATAGCACAGGCTCATCTGGGCATTATGAATATCTATAGAATATCTTTGCCAGCAGTCAATATATGAGCCTGGACCCCAGAAGGGTCATACTGGTATATTTGTCAGAATTCTAGATTTTTATTTTATGCCAAAAAATCATCAGAATTTGAGTTAAGATCATCTTCCATGAAGACATTTAGTTATTTTCTTACTGTAAATATATCAAAATATTTTATTTTATTTTATGTGCATTGCTATGAATTTGTGGTCCCATATATACTTATCTGTCACTATGCTTATTTTGACTGTTTGGCACCATATTGCAACTGAAAAAATGTAGGTTAGTGTATAATCCACCCTTTACATTTAATTAAAGTGCTAGTAAAATAACTTCTATCAGTATTTTGTGTTGTTTTCTTTTGTTGTTGTTGTTAGTTTTAAAGGTCTTGTGAATTGCTTTGAAATTTGCATTTTTGTTTGATGTGTGATGTCATTTCAACTGAAACATGAATAATAATAATAATAATAATAATAATTCCTTACATTTATATAGTGCTTTTCTGCACACTCAAAGCGCTTTACAAATTTTTGGGGGGAATCTTCCGACCAGTGTGCAGCATCCACCTGGATGGCGCGACTGCAGCCATATTTGCCCACACCGCACACCAGCTGATTGGTGGAGAGGAGACCAACTATGGTTGAATTATGGTTCAATTATGATGAAGCCAATTATGATATGGGGATGGTTAGGAGGCCATGATGGATAGAGGCCAGTGGGCAAATTTGGGATTTTTAACAACCACAGAGAGTCAGGACCTCGGTTTAACGTCTCATCCGAAAGACGGCACTCACTGAGCAGTATAGAGTCCCCATCAATACACTGAGGTGTTAGGACCCACACAGACTGCAGGCTGAGCACCCCCTGCTGGTCTCACTAACACCCCTTCTGGCAGCAACCAAGCTTTCCCGTGTGGTCTCCCATGCAGGTACTGACTGGGCGCAGCCCTGCTTAGCTTCAGTGGGCGACCATGTGAGAGTTGCAGAGAGCTAGCTGCCAGTTGAAGACAGGGCTGGACAGAGTATCTCCTCCCATTTAATACAAAACAGCCAGTATTTTATCACAGCTGAGAGTTGTCGAGCTCAAGCGCATAAAATGAAAAGCAAATGAGAAGCGTCTTGAATGGGGCGGGACATGTCAGATACTATAGAACATTTAATTGGTCAGAAGATTTGATGAGAAACTGAAGTATGAGGAGAAATGAAAAAAAAATCTTTGATCCAGGTGGGAGTGCAATCTTTGGATGTTTATATATTCTAAATGCAAATTTTGTCACTGTTTTGGAGCGCACATAAGATATCCTTAAAACAAACATACTGATACTAACTTTGTTTAATTTCATGGGGAATTTAACTCTAATTTTAGTGCTTTATACCAGATCTGCCACACTGAGATTGCTTGCTGCAAAAGTTGTTTTGTTACATAAAAAAACAGAGAGCAGATTTAATGTTTCCTTCATTCCATACGAATTAAATAACAGGCCTGTTTATTTATGGTAAGGAAAATGACAGCACAACATAAAGCTTAAAGCACAACGACCTCTCAGAAAGCCAAGTCCCCGTAGGCTGAGGACCAAAACATTGTCTGTAATAAATTTCAGCTCATGCTGGTTTTTAGCTAATACCCAACGATTGTCAACTAAATCTCATTTAAGGCCAAATAAACACAACGGGATTAAGAAAACAATCGTTTTTTGTTTTTTTTTGCTGCTGAAACTTTGAATAATAGAAACATCCTTTTTTTTTATTGGGCACAAAGTGAACTGTTTTCTTGAATTCCTAACTCTGGCTTGCATTACTAGGTGGTCCCTTGTTACCAGATGTAGAATTTATAAATCTAACCCCCTTGTCTAGACATTTTCCAGCTACAACATCAGTTGTTTTTTTATTTAATCGTCTAGCCGTCAGTGTTGACCCACCCCCTAGTGATTTAAAAAAACACGCACATAAACTTCTCACCAGCTTCAAGTTCAGTGATGTCGAGGTTAATGTGAAGAATCTCATTTTATGGCGGTGACTCAGTGCAACACTTCTACACCTTGACCTGACCTCATCTGTGTTTTTTTGTCTGTGTGCTTTGTGTGTGTGGTCAGGTTTGGCATCCGTTGCAGGAATGTGCGAGCCGGAGAGGAGCTGCAGCATTAATGAAGATATAGGTCTCGGTTCGGCCTTCACTATTGCACATGAGATCGGACACAAGTGAGGACATTTTCCTCTTCTGTCTAATTTATGTTTCTGTCTGGCTGTTTGTGTGAAAAAGATTAAATGTATTTATGGTAATTGTTGCTAGTTAGTGGTGTTTGAATCTTAAATCATGTTGTTTACAGTGATTTTATATGCTTGTGGTGATTATTGCTATTTTTATTCACTGAATATAAAATCTGAGACTGGAAATAACTGTGAGAAGAGGATAGGAGAATGTTGCAAGCCAGATTTGAACTCACTTTTTTGGTATGAGCACCATGACTCAATGTTTTGATATTATTATTAATAATAATAATAATAATTATAATAATAATAATAATAATAATAATAAAACAAAAGAATGGAAACCTAAACAACAAAACTGTGGTTCTTTGATTTTGGACCATTTTGAAAAATACATTGGTTTTATTCATTCATTCATGTTCTTTTCGGCTTAGTCCCTTTATTAATCAGGGGTCGCCACAGCGGAATGAACCACCAACTTATCCAGCATATGTTTTACGCAGCGGATGCCCTTCCAGCTGCAACCCATCACTGGAAAACACCCATACACTCTCAATTACACACATACACTATGGCCAATTTAGCTTATTCAATTCACCTATACCACATGTCTTTAGACTGTGGGGGAAACCGGAGCACCCGGAGGAAACCCACGCAAACACGGGGAGAACATGCAAACTCCATACAGAAATGCTAACTGACCCAGCCGGGGCTCGAACCAGCGACCTTCTTGCTGTGATGCGATCGTGCTACCCACTGCGCCACCGTGACGCCCCCTTCTCAGATTATATGGTATTATAAATTTTATGCAATAATATATTGATGTAAAAGCCATTTTAAAAACACATTTTCCATCTGTAATTAAATATTTCAAGGAATCACACATTTTTATTTAAATAAAATAGGGGTAAATGCAGCACTACCATAGTAAATAACAAAAAGTTGCTGATGTGATACAATATGGCTTTGGTTATGACTGTGTTATACTGTAATAGTTATTTGGGTCCATTTGTCAATGATCCCTATTTCAGAGCATTCAGTATCTGGTTATACTGGATTGTAACATACGAGTATTATTAAACAGCATCCAAAAGTGGTGTAACTCTTTCATAAATTCACCCTGAATGTTTAATGAACTGGTCAAGACTCTATTAGAGCCTCTGTGGCTGCGTTTGTTTGTGTCTGGATTGGTTTTATTGTGGTCATTATTACTATGTGTGTTCCTCGAGCCAAAAATGCAAAACTTGAACTGCCTGAACACACATCTTTATGCAAATCACAGTCTGGACAAATGAACCATATCCCGAAAGCTTAGAAAAATAACCAATGATCTATTGGTCTACGTAGGGTTTCGGCGGAGTTCAGCGAGATGGCAATTTTCTCTATTATGCCTTGCGTCTGCTTCTGTTGTGGAGCAGTTGTAAAAATAGCCCCGGCTTCTTGTGGGGAAGGTTTCTCCCGCGCTGATTTATATTGAGAGTCGAGTGAAATGTCATAAATGTGCACCTTAAAAAAACACAGAGGAATTGTGTGATGTGGTGGTGGGGGGGTGGGGTATGTTATATGCATTAGAGGCTGATTTCTGCTTTCGCACAGACCAACGAAAGCTTCGAGGTCTTGCAGTAAGGCGATCGGAAGCTTTCATACAATATCCAGACAGATATGCAGTGAAACAGAGTTTGCACGGCTCAAATGATGTATTTGTGGAGTTGCCGTCAAGGAATGTGGCTGAATGCTTCAGCAGTCTTGTCTGCCGATGGCCCGTGAGCAGATGAAAGCCGCTCGGAGGAAGGGGAAAAGCAGGCCAGGTTCATTAAGAGACGACCGTCCGATTGAGGTCTGCTCAAACGTGTAATTATTGATTGACAGGCCGGGATCAGGGTGGTGATTATAACTTTCGCGTTCCTCCAGAGCTCCAGACAGCCTCTGGCCTTTGACCCGTCTGTCCTCTTCTCACAGCTGTTACCAAGCCAGAAAGAGCCTTTCTTTACGTCTCAGCTGAAAGAAATGCTTTCCCCTCCTGAGCTTTCAGAGCTGCCCGAGCTTGTTTGCGGTGTGATTGACATGATCCATCAAAGCTGATGATCTGATGCTTGTCTCGCAGCTTCGGCATGAATCATGATGGGATCGGGAACTCCTGTGGGACCAAAGGTCATGAGACAGCCAAGCTGATGGCTGCCCATATCACCGCCAACACCAACCCATTCTCCTGGTCGGCCTGCAGCAAGGACTACATCACCAGCTTTCTGGAGTAAGTGGAAAGAGGGTTTGAAGAATTGCTTGTTTTTTCTGTGAGGTTACAGATTTTGTAATCCAAATATATGGGTTGCATTAATAGCAACATTTCACTTAGAAATCTTGAACACTGACCAACTGCACAAATGAAATATGAGTATTTCATTTCAACTCCTGATTGTTAGAAATCCAATTTAAATTTTACTTTTAAGTTATAAAATATTGTGTATCCCGGACGAGCCCCCAATTTCTGTTACAATCTTTAGGGGTTAGCAATAGCAGAAAAATAAATTCCAGAAACAATTACATTTTCTTTCAGGTGGGAGTATCTTCAGGGACAGACATGATCAAAATAACAAACAAAACAAACTTCTTTTGAAAGATAAATACCTGTTATAAGAACAATAAAGAAAACAAAATACAGTCCAACTTCCCTTCCTCCCATAAACATTAACAAAGTAAAAAAAAACATAAATAAAATGGCATCTAGTCCCCTACTTCCCCTAACTTGGCAAAAATATATATTTAAAAGATTATTTACAAAGTTAAAGGCGTACAAAGCAGAATCAGAATCCACATTGTAGTCCAGACAGGCAAAAGTCAGATAAACAGGAAGTTCAGAATTAGATTTTACAATAACAGAGACTCACAATACTTTCTGGTACAACACTCTTATGATGACAAATACGATGATAGAAATATGAGAAAAATCCATCAATTTTAGCAGAACAGCAAGGTTCAAAGGTGAGGGATCAGTGTTTGGGGTGGTCTTTTAACTGCATAAAGGGGCACAGCAGGTCCAATCATAAGAACAGAGAGATAAAATGTACACAAAAGCAGTTCACAGAAATACATAGTAGAAAAGGATATTTTAAATTCATAACATTAACTGTAATTTCTTCTCATTACTGGTCTAACATTGAACTATCAATTAGGCAACTAGACACAGCACAATACATTGACACTTTACTCTGAAGTTTTCACATTTTCACATTTCACATTTTCACACTGTTTCTCAAGCTTTCGTCTGTCAGAAAAAAAATGATTGGATCGGGTTACATTTTAACTTCAAGTGTTTGAGAAGTTTTTTGACAATGTACATTGTACATTGAAAATATAACTTGTACCAAGTGGACTGATAAAAACCTGTGAACCGTGACAACAAACTGAATTCGCCCTGTCCCAAATGCAGTCCTTAGTACTTGTGGACATCCAAATCCAACTTTGGGAATGAGGGCATCTATAAGCACCCATTTAAAACCTAAAATGGCAAATGGAACATTTTAATCAGTTTGTTTTTTGCAGATAGAAGATTCTGTCTAAGCTTTCACTCCCTGTCCTTCCACCAAATGCAAAATTACACTCGATGATTGACAAAAATGGTGAATTTTTGTGCTGGATTTGAGTCTGTTCATGGCTAGATGAGAGTGTGGAAGTTGATCTGTTGTAGGCTAGTCTGTGAATTGTTAGCCTAACGTAAGACGAAGGGAAAGAATAGTGGTTGCCATGGCTGTCAGATAGTTTTCCTGCTGAATGACCTCATGGAAGAAGATTAACATCACAGCCATCGCTGGCATCTCAGGCTTTATCATCGTGTGCCAACTTCCCACACAAACACAAAGAGACGCTGCTCTGTTGGTTTGGGATGAACTCCCTTTTGTATAATCACACCGTGTCATCTGTGACCATTTTGGATTGAGGTTGAATACTAACCTTCCTTTTTTGAATTTGCTTAGCGCCGAGCAACTCATCAATAATGGACCTTCCCTGAAATCTCAGGTTGATGTAATCTTTGGCAGTGAAGCAGCTCTGCTATGATAATGCTAGTCTATTACCTTAACATTCACATCTAACAGATTCTGGATGTGCGGAAGAGTCTTTCCTTGCCAGAAACCAGTGTTTGGCTGAAGATTGTGACTTATTTCAGATTACATGTTTGCACATGTACAATAAGATCTTTCAATAAAGACAGAGGGTTTTGGAGAAAGGACTAATATTCTGGTTAACCTATCACTTACTGCAGTGATTATTACTGTTAGATATGTCTAACTAACCTGTTACTTAGCAAATATATAGTGTATGGTCATTTTGTGATCAACCTCTTGTGCCAAAATATAAATAGCCAAATACCCAATGGATACCCTTAAATATCTAAAATACATTTTGTGGAAATGTTTACATAAATTGTCAAATAAGTGTTATGTTTTATTAAATTGTTTTGTACCCTATTCTTGTAAATGGTAATATAGCTTATACTACAGACTGTCAATGTCAAGTGCTTGATTCTGATTGGTTGAGGAACATTCTAAGATGTGCAATAGAGTTCAAGAAGTGTTTTTCCTATTCAGTTTATTCATTGGGATTGAAAAATGTTCTAAGCCATTTAGCAAACCAAACCAAACCAAACCAAACCAATCTACTACGAGAGTAATCAAAACCTAACAAACTGATTTGAAGCTAACTCACCAAAATAACTACATTAATAACTCCAATGGTCTTCTATCAATGGCTTAAACCACTGTTATGTGCTCTAAAATAAAATTTCAATCAATACAACTTTTTTGATGATCATTGACGTCATTAATGTGCATAGTTGGAGGCGCATGTAGCTTACATGCAAAACATACTGAGAAAAATTAATTTGGCACGCAAGAATGTATTATAAACTTAAACTAGTATTCTCTCAACTTAGGGTTTGCATCCACCGAAGTAGTTTTGCACAGCTGAAAAAAAGTGCTCTTGCAAAAACACTCGGCTGTGAGCACTTCTCCAACTGCTGGAGGATTAAAAAGCACAGAGCGCTTATTGCTTCACATACAATGGATGATCAGCACCTCGCCACACAAATGGTGATCAAAAAACACTGCACTTTCATTGACAGCAACTGAAAAAAAAACGCTTCAGTGGACTCTTGCCCTTAGCATGTTGCCACCTCAAGTGTGCAGTACTTAATGGGAACTCAGTGACACATTGTTAATCATTTTTTGCTTAACCTAGTTTTTAGACTCAAAAAGACCAGCTATTTTTCCTGTTTTTGCTTTACCGAAGAAAATAATTCCAACTTAAGCTAAAGCAGCATCTTCCATTTTGGGATACTGAAAAAGATATACTGACACAAAAACAGTCAAGTTGAGCTTTACAAGCAATAAATATCATGATTTTATAGTAAATATCAGCACTCAGATGAGGACTATTATCCATCAAGCACTAGGTTACAAAAAACTGATATCACTTCAATTGTTGCCGCAAACATTTTTGTGTTGAAATATCATCTATAGTTACTAAGAGTATTCTTTTATTCTTAGTATTTCTGCTCAGCAGAATGATTTTATTAAAGGAAGTTTTGTTGAACATGTCCATTTTTAAAGTGACTATTTTTGTCATTCTCTACAGAAATAAACAAGCTTTGTTTGTGTATTTCAATACAAGGAGACATATTCAGACTTGTCCTTCTCCCCAGCAAGGAGATTATTCTACCAAAAACACATGGGAAAAAATAGAAAACTTAAATGGATGAAACCAAATACAGCACTGGTTACCCCCCAGGCTGGAGCTCATGTGTTCCTTTCCTTTCCAATGTATTTGGTTTAGGTTTTAATTAGATTAGACTTCCAGCATTGTGGTGGGAAGTCAGTGATCCTGGTTTCAGCTAATGCTTCCTTTTGAGAGCACTACAGAAAGCTGATCTATAGCATTTTTTTTTGTTTTAGGTAAAAACAATTATAATTAGATGACATATTCAATTACAAGAACATGCAAACTCCACACAGAAACACCAACTGGCCCAGCCAGGACTGAAACCAGTGACCTTCTTGCTGTGAGGCGACAGAGCTAACCACTGAGCCACCATGTCACTATATATTTATAATATATAAATTATTAAATATTATTTGATACAATTAAAATAATATTTATTTACTTAAATATGGTGTATATACAGTCAAGCCTCAAATATCAGTATATAATTTCAGATATTTTGTATATATATGTATTTAAATTTATTTGATGAGTACTGGAAAGGACAACTCATCTTTGACCCATCTACATTTTTGCCATATATTACCAAAATAACACAATCCAAAATAAGTACGGTGTTGGAATGTAAATTTGGAGGCTAACATTTTTTTTAAATGATCTAATTTAAGAACTTTGGTGAGCGACAACTCAGGCCCTTATATATGAAAGCAAATAGCTTCAAAGTAACTCCAATAAAAGAGCGAGTTAGACACATACTCCGTGTAGAAAGTGTCTGAAAATGCAATGGCATCCCGTCAGAGGGTTAGTGTATCTTGGCCGATGCAGTGTAAACTCACTCTCTTTAGAGGCAATGTTACTTTTAGCAGCACACGGTGGGGTGGTTGCTTTACATGCCTTCGACTGCACGTTCAGTTGCAGCAATCATGCGAATGCCAGACAGAACCTAGAATAGAGCATGAAATGTTAGCGTTTGATGTTGTTAGCGAGCGGGATAATAATTGGCTGTTTTATTCTGGCGGACAGCAAGTGGCGTGGGGTGGACACGTCTCTCAGCCGCCTGCCTGCACACCAAAAGCATCCGAAACAGGGACGCTGAGAATAAAACAAGATCCACTTCTGAACCCAGAATAAACAGAGACCAACAAAACATGCACCGCCTGGCCTCTTCTCTGGTTTTATTTTTTTCACTTTGTTCGCTGCAGACGGAGCAGTGGCCCTTTTTTTGTGGAGGGTTTCTTGGGAGCGTTCATATTTCTAGCTGACTAAACAGACTAAACACAACTCTTGACTGGACGCGTGACCTCCGGTACCTTCTGCGTTTTTGTGCTCGTTCAGTGTCTTTCGTCATTTTATTGGCTCTTCAAAGGATTCCATAGGAGCACCGCAGTACCATATAAGTCCAAATCTCAGCCTTTTATGACCACTGTTTGTCACTCACACTTTCCTCCCCTCACTTCGAGTTCTGTATTCTCCAGGTTTCTCTCCCATTAACAATAACACCTTTCCTTTTGCTTTTATGTGAGTCTTTTTTTTATTTTCTCTTGTCGGACACAGTTGAGACCTCTGTAGAGGAGCCAATCCCATTGAAGGTTTGTTTTTTTGACAGCTCAGGTCGGGGAACGTGTCTGGACAATGAGCCTCTGAAACGAGATTTCCTGTACCCCACTGTGGCTCCAGGGCAGGTGTACGATGCAGATGAGCAGTGTCGTTTCCAGTACGGAGCCTCTTCCCGCCAGTGCAAGTATGGGGTAAGAAGGCTGCAACACACCATCATGCTCTGGGAATGTCATGTTGCTGGCTGAGACACTAATCATTTCTGGGATTTCTGGGTCAGAAAAATTCAATTGTTTTTAAAAAAAACAGCATTGCTATAATCAAATGAATAAATCAAATGAAAAACTTGAAAGTCTCATTTTACTCCCAATTTTTTTTTCGTTTTGATGATATTTTTAGTCAAATCTCAAATGAAAGTCTATTCACCCACATCTCTGGCACTTCAGAACATTTGGAAAGAGATTTTTAAGGTTTAATCTAAGCCTACTGGAAAGACATGGTTGCTTTATATCATGAACTAATTTAACTTTGACTTTTAGTTACATAAATTGACCAGCGAACATTAACAGAAGCACAAACATATCTGCATGTACTCTAAACAGGCCTCATTGGTTCTTGCATTTCCAACGCGTTCTTACGGCAATTTGTAACTTTTTAATTTAGTGGGATCTCATTCATACATTTTAGTACATTTTATTTCCTAATGAGGGGGGGGTTCTCAAACGATTTCTCACAATTTAAAGGCACGACCCCACCCCCCACCATCCCCCCCACCCCAGCATCTTGTTTTGCCATCCTACAGGGGGGGATCAAGTGTTATTTAGGGGGTCAACTCAAACCCCCAACCCCCAAATCCCCCTGTAATTCTCATCCTGAAATGAGATATTCTTCAACTGCAACTAGACAAACAAAGCTTTTCAAAGGTTTCAAACAACTAAACCATTTGCTTTGCAAAATGATTCACTATTTCAAAATGTTTGATGGAGCACATGCTATAGGAGTGTCTTCTGGTCAAAACCATGTAAATGCAACAAATATTCCAAAAACATGGATTAAAATGGGCTTTTTCAAACATTAAATTGATGGTGTAACCCATCTAATACATGTATCGTATGTTATTTTATCAATTTCTAAGGCTTATATTTTTTGTTTCATTGTGGGCTCTACAAAATAGGACAACAAGAGCCTATTAACTAATGTTATTCCTTTTTGTTTTACAAAAGTCTCATTAAAATGTCTACAAACCAATAAAACCGTTCTGAGATCAGTTAAAAACGATGAAACCTGTTCAGTGATTTGCCACTATAGCAGGCCGGAGAACTCAACCAAACTCAGTAGAGAAGCATTGAATTTTCTAAATGTTTCGAAACTGATGATATGATGAAGCCCTGAACTGAAATGAATTTGATACTTGCTCCAAAGCACTGATTCGAAACAAAAGATTCGTAAAGGTTCCAAAAGCAGCTATCAATAACTGCAAACACTGCAATAAAGCAAAACGTGCTACATCTTCAAGTAACTACTAATTTGATCCTAACCAAGCATGCTTTGGCAGAACATTCCAGAAACTTCATCTCAGCACACGGAGTAACTTAATGTGAACACATCAGGTGTGATCAGATATAATTGCTGCATTCTGTGACATCAGTATGTATATGAGAGCTCACACTAGACCATTCAGGAGGCGGTTTGGACATAGAAAGCAAGACCGCTACTTAAAGAGCTCTGAGGAGACATGATGCCGGAGGTCAAGCAGTTATTTTTACCACTGACCCGAGGAGACTAGCCAGAGGACATGATTTGTTCAGCAGGCAACATTACAAGACGAGCTCTCTGATGTACAGAGCAGCGAGGGAAGAAAAAAAAAACATGCTGTGAGTGAATGCTGTGGTGTCTCATTTGGACTTGTAAAGAATATATCTAGTTTAAGTTTTGGTAACACTTGCCCTGATTGCGGAGAACTTTTGGAAGCTAAAGCTTGGAAGAAACACAGGTGATAGCAATCAGCTGAGATTATTTTCACTTCCTTTGAGTGCTGGACGTGAGGCTGCCAAGTCGATACTCTCTCGTATCAGGTCACATGATGCCATAAATGTTGTCGAAATTAAAGATTGCTGTTTTATCAGCACCTGAAATGAGCTCCACCGAGCAGCGTTTGAAGTGGAGCCACATATCTTTCAGGGAAAGCTCATACTTGAGGTTTGTTTCTTTTCCTGCCGAATCCCCAGACTTTTGGAAATGATAATGATTTTTACCCAAAGAATAACAAACTTAAGCAAATAAACTGACACGGGGAGAAAAAAGGGCTTGAATGAAGCCAGGAAAATTAATGATCAATAAGAGATGGCGCTCTGCTTAGTACAAATATGCGGCTTTGCTTTCTACACCAGAAAAGAATTAAATTACCCAAGATTACAGACTTCTTTTGTTTCATTGAGAGATATATCCGACAGTGGGTGAATGCACGCCAAAAAGAGAACCCTGTAATTTCTCTCTTAAGCTCATAACTGTGGCGTAGATCAGCGTTGAAGACGGTCGTGTAAAGAAAAAAAAAGTCTCGCAGTCCCCTGGCTCAAGTTTAATACAGCTTGTAGTGTTAGTGGATTCTGACAATCTTATTTTTTTCTGCCAACCATCTGTTTAATACATGCCTTTGGAGAATTATAACCACACCGGTGGACCAGAGGTTTGAGTTTGATTTGGAAAAACTGTTATGGAGAGATAAACACACACCCAGAGGATGGGGGAGGAAAAAATCGAAACCTAAAAATATATTAATATCAAAGACCTAATAAGGAGTATGACCACCTTTTGCCTTCGATCCTTCCTGAAATGCTGTCATATACATCCTGAGCGGTGGAATTTTACCCCATTTTTCAAGAAACAAACAAATGACCCTGGAGGTCTTTGGGACAAAGGCTGTGGAAATCTATTATTTTGCTTCAGATCAGTGCTGTTTAGATCTAGTGACTAAGGAGGATGTGGGAGGCTTTAGACTTTATCCTGCTATTTATCAAACCACCAGTTAATTAGTGGTGTATATGGGGAGATTATCACCATGGAGTATGGTAACATCATAAAAGAAAATATTTTGTGGCAGCGCAGAGTGCCTAATATGGTAAAGGGCTTTCATCAACTTTGTTTCGAGGCTGGACTTTTTTGATATGTTATCTTGTATCTGGTAATCTGTGCGGGTGAACTTGTGGCAACTTCTGTGCAGAGTTTTTCCATGTTTTGCATTTGTTGCCTTAATTAATGTATGAAATAATTTACCCTCAGTTGATTTATTGAACTATATGACCTGGATCTTTGGTGAAAACTGAATCTTAGATAGTTAATTAAATTATTCAAAAGCATAATGTGCAAATTACTGATGATGAAAATGGATGTATAGATAAATGGATGGATGAATGGATGGAGAGGCAGACAAACAGATGGATGGATGGATGGATGGATGGATGGATGGATCGATGGAGAGGCAGACGTACAGATGGATGATGGATGGATGGATGGATGGATGGATGGATGGAGAGGTAGACGAACAGATGGATAATGGATAGATGGAGAGGCAGACGAACAGATAAATGGATGGATGGATGGATGGAGAGGCAGATGAACAGATGGATAAATGGATGGATGAATGGAGAGCTGGATGAACAGATGGATGGGTAGAGAGGTGGACGAACAGATGGATGGATGAATGGATGGATGGATGGAGAGATGGACGAACAGGTAGATGGATGGAGAGGCGGATGAACAGATGGAGGGATGAATGGATGGATAGATGGATGGAGAGATGGACGAACAGATGGATGGATGGAGATGCGGATGAACAGATGGAGGGATGAATAGATAGATGGATGGATGGAGAGGCAGACAAACAGATGAAAGGATGGATGAATATATGGATGGATGGAGAGGCAGACAAACATATGGATGATGGAGAGGCAGATGAACAGATGAATGGATGGATGGATGGAGGCAGACGAACAGATGGATGTTGGATGAATGGATGGATAGATGAATGGAGAGGCGGACAAACAGATGGATGGATAAATAGATGGAGAGGTGGATGAACAGATGGATGAATAGAGAGGTGGACAAACAAATGGATGGATTTATTAATAGATGGATGGAGAGGCGGACAAACAGATGGACGGATGGATGGATGGATGGATGGATGGATGGATGGATGGATGGATGGAGAGGCAGATGAACAAAAAATGGATGGATGGATGGAAAGGCAGACAAACAGATGGAAGGATGGATGAATGGATGGATGGATGGGGAGGCGGACGAACAGATGGATGGATGGATTTATGGTTGAAAGGATTTCTGGAGAGGCAGATGAACAGATGGATGGATGGATGAAGAGGCGGACGAACAGATGGATGGATGGAGGGATGGAGAGGATGGAGAGATAGATAGATAGAGAGATTATTATTTGTACTGTCTCTTATGCTACAGAATATGCTACAAGATTGATTAATGTAATAGGAAATCAAAAATTGCGCTGGGAATTCAGAAAGTGTTTTTTGCAGTAATTACTTTGGTCTTAGTAAAGTTTTATCTGCCCTGCACTCTCAGCTTAAGCCGGTCAGCGGTTGAGCTCTGCTGGTCAAGCCTGCATGCCCTCCTGACCCTCTCAGCATGAGCATCTTGAATGGACGAGCAGGAAACCTTATTAAAACCAGCCCCAGAGGTGGAGCTTCAGCAACCTGAGAGAGGCAGTTTGCCGCTTTATTTAATCTGGATAGGCTGGGCAGCTGAGTCTTATTTACTGACCTGGGGTCAGTGGAGGTGCTCCCTGCCATAAGTCTTTTTCATGGGGGCACCTCTCTGTCCTGTAAATCCTGTGAAGTTCAGGTTTTAAAGGCTCCTAGCGCACTTAAATGGGAAATCTAATGCAGGGTTCTACAAAGTTACACTTGTAATATACAGAGAGCATTATATCTTCATATGTAGAGCCTTCATACCACAGCATGGTTCCTTCAGAGCACATGAAAGAAAACATATTTATCCTGAAGGTTTGAACTTATATGCCGATATTGTTAAAGGATCATTTGTCCCCTTTTCAGTGTTGAGTTAACGTTCAAATTTGAGGGAAATCATATAAAAATGTTTTAGAATTCTGAGCCTTATGAATGAGTAGCAAAATATGTTCCTATGAAGCATAGATCATTAAACCTTTTTGTAAATTTTACTGACTTTTGGTATGTAATTTTTTGTTGGCAAAATTAGAATCATTATCCTTTGTCATTTGTGATCAATGAAGCACTACTTTGTCACAGCAAACAGTGCAAGTGGCCTGTGAAAGAACACAAATTTGCTAAATGACACTTCATTTAAGCAGAATACATCAAATGGAGATTGCTGAACTCGAGAGAGTGTGTGTGCGCATGGTTGCCAGATTGCAAAAATTAAATAAGACACCAGGCAGAAAAAAGTATCTTTTTAGCAGAAGAGCTCTGATTGGGCAATGTAAACTCTGGACATTTGGCTACTGCAAATATGAAAGCTTGTAGCAGAGGTTTGTGCATATATTTTAGTCTATTTTAGTCATATTTCAATATAGTATGGTGTGATATAGACAAAGTTGTCATTTAATGAACTTACTGTCATTTGAACATATTCTCAAGTTTATCAGAACATTTTTGTCATAAATTTGGTTAACAAAAAACTAATCCATGGTCAATATTTGTTGCTTGTTGACTGTCAACTTTCAGCTACATTGTACTCTGACACCATATACATGGCTGAGATCTCACATATATTTATGAATATTACAAGAAACACAAGGGCGAATAACACATGTATGCAACTTTTTGCCAACTCCATCCTGGAAGGTCTAAAATACAATCACTTATAATCTGGCTTAGATTAGTGGTTCAGGGTCAAAAACATTATTTGGAATATGTACTTATTTAATTTGTAAAACAAACAAAAAAAGGTTACAAAAAGTAAAAAAAAAAAAAAAAAAAAGACAAACCTTTATCTGATGTGAAATTTGGATCTTGAATTTTTTCCACATTGCTGAATGTTTCCTGCAAATAATTTATCAGGTAACCTGTTGCTGTATAACCACTGTTGTTGCATGAACTGACATATAAAAATTCTCTTGATTCTTTTTTTATGTGTAAGAAGTTGTTGACTCGTTGTACTATAAAGATGCAGAAATATGCAGTCTATTCAGAAATCAAACAATAAAGATGCTCTAAAGACAACAAGATGCTGTGGAAATGTGTGCCTACATTTTTGCCTACATTTTTGCAAAACGTATAATACATAGCTCCTGGTAAATTTCTTTGCACATTTCAGAAGACAAATCCACTAGTAGGCGCTGTGTATATCTTTCTTAATCTGAAAAATGTTAATTAGGGTACGTTTTGTTGTACATTTCAAATACAAGTCTTTCTGGTACAGGTCAGCGAGATGGTGGGGCTTGTCATACAGATCACCTAGACCAGCGAGTCACTGAATTATACCTTTCCTTAAACCCAACCAATAGTGTTTCCCTGTAAATATCATTAATGTGAAAAGGAACCAAATTTGTTGACATGATACTGCCCCGTAGCGTTCACTTCACCTAGAAACTGCAGTCAAATGTATGTTGAATTGCGTTTTTGTAGTTCCACAAAATGTAGGCTGAAGCACATATTTCTATTGAGGCTGTGTTGGAAAAAACACAGCATCTTTGCACTGCCTTTCTTCTGATCCCAACATTAGGAAAGGCTGGATGAACTCTATTTTTAATGAAATTTCTGACTGCATCAGAACTTGCTCCTTTGTTCACTTTATTTTACCGCACATTCATTTACAAACCAGGTATAGCAACTTCCTTCTATGAAGAAATGTAGACTATCAAACATATATGCAGAAGTTTAGATCGGTGGAAAAACAGCTGTCCTTTCCAACTTTACAAAATTATATACGTACAAAAATGTGAATCAATCCTTAACTTCTGAATCTGCAATCCACTCTGCGTTTTCAAACAGTTTGTTACTTTACGATGTCTGTTACTTCTAAATTATGATTTACAAAATAACTTTAATATTTAAAAAGTGGGAGGATCTTTTCAACACTTAAACACAGGAAAGACGTGTTTTCATGCGATCTCTAAAATGTCTGATTGTGAAACCAGCCCAAAACGTTCTGCTGGTTTCGTGTCTACTTGTTCTGGTCTCTCTTGGGAATTTCTATATTCTGACCAACTTGCTTTTGCCTTCTTTCCTAGGAAGTGTGTAGAGAGCTCTGGTGCCTTAGCAAAAGTAATCGCTGTGTCACCAACAGTATCCCTGCCGCAGAAGGAACCCTGTGCCAGACTAACACCATTGAAAAAGGGGTAAGTCAGCATCCCATCCCAAATCTTTATGCAATAGGAAAATTTATAATACGGGTCGTGCTCTGTTAAGCATCATGTGGGAACTATTTAAAAAAGAAAAAACAATTCACAGAAGGGCTAATAATTTTGACTTCAACTGTATACACCTTCATACAACCCTAGGTTATAAAATACCAGAAATTGGGAAAATGAGCGCTCTCGGCTCCGCTCTCATTGTACCAGATATGGGAATAAGAAAGCCTCTTCTCAGTGTTCACTCATGCACTCAGCGTTTGGGTCATCAGTTCACATTTCTGCCGAGCCCGGTTCGAGAGACAGTTTGAACAAAGATTACGGTGGTCATTGTACTCACTCGTAGGACGGCTCAAGAGGAAGAATGGAAGAGGACTACGAGCTGTCGGTCTCTGTTACCGTTCGCTCACTGGATCTATTTACCGGCCAGCTCTTGTGCGCTGTCTTGGACAAGCCGATAGCCCCAGGTTGAGCCGCTGTTTTTTTTTTTTTAGCGGGTGGCGTACTTATGTCTGGGTCAGCATCAAAGGAATACGAATGTCAGCCATTTCTCACCCAGCGTGTAATGGAGTGGAGGCCCTGCCAGCTCCAGAAAGACCAGAGATGGAAAGGCAGGGAAGCAGGGGTGACCACACATGCTACTGAATGCGTTTTCAACCAGCAGCAATGATAATGAATTTGTCACGTCGTAAAGAAAGACTGTCGAACACCGCAGGAAGCACAATGCTAGAAAGCCACGCATTTCAAGACAGAGTTCATTATTAATGTGCTGCTTAGGATGCTTCCAGAACGTTAGATCACAACTAGCGAAATTGACTCTATTTAAAGAGACAGTTCACCCAAAAATGATTACTAACATGTTTGAGTTTGTTTCTTCTGTTAAACAAAAAAAGAAGATATTTTGAAGGATCTTGGACAGGGTTAGACTTGACTTCCATAGTATATTTTCTTGCGAAAATATAATATATAGCTTCTTGAGAAACTCATAAAAGTTTGGAACCACTTGATGCGGAGTAAATGGTGAAGAAATTAGTATTTTTGAGTGAACCGTCACTTCAATATAAACTCTGATTTATTAACCATTAACCATGTCTACTAAAACATTGTCAAAAATGATTGTTTTAGTTTTTATAATCTACTCTAATGTAAAATGATAAAATACATATCATAAAACAAAATTGAATATATACAGCCAAGCCTGAAATTATTATTAACACCCCTATATAAAATACTGATACTGATAATAACCACCATGTTTTAAATTAAAAAATGAATTTTGTTTTTTTAATTACAAAAATTAAGAAATACCATTTAATATAAGAATTACGATAATGTTGTTTAGTGTTTTGTTTATATGTAAAAAATATTCAATTATTTTTAAATATTGTTAAAATGTAAAAATAAATACAAATTAATAAAATGTGTAATGTGTTTAAAATAAGTGTTCATTTAGACCATTTATGCAATTTGTATACACCTTAAAAATAGTTTTAGCATTATTTCAGCTATCCTACAATGTTATTTTAGCCCAATTTCACAAGGAAACATACAGTAACTATTTTATCTTAACTATTTTATCTCTTGTCAGAAAAGTGGCTAATTTGTATGAATTCATGCAATTTTTATGAAAACATGATT
>CAIGQV010019090.1:2880670-2925149 GCA_903798115.1 Danio jaintianensis
CACACACACACACACACACACACACACACACACACACACACACACACACACACACACACACGCACACACACACAAATACATATACAAATCAGATAGGGGGAAAAATAAGAAACCATTTCAAAATTCTCAATTTTATTGAATTTATTAGTTATGAATTTGAGTAAAAAGTTTATATTTTATTCTATAAAGGTCTGAGAACATTTCATCCAAATTATAAATAAAATAGTCATTTAGGGCATTTTCTTTTAGATTAAAATTATTTAGATTTAGAGTTTTCATTTGTTTTGACTGAAAATAAGAGTTATTCCATCAAATACTGATTTCTTAACCCTTCTGAAGTTAAACAAATTGAATTGTGTTGTCTAAAAATGTATATTGACATGTCTGAAAATGTGGGACCTTTTTTTTCTATGCAAAAAATGCTCTTACTGATAATAATTGATGAATAATCAATGATCAATTGAATAATAACAAAAAATGTTATTAAAATTATAATATAAAAACGTTAAACAATATAATTCATTCTACCTCAGTAAAAGCATTATTATGTTTAGTTTTAAATTCACTGACCCTCAACTTTTGAACATTAGTTAATATTCGTTGCACACCTCTGACTACCAGCCACATCTACCCACAGTTCGAACAATATTCAGGCGCTTGTAAGCTCAGTGAGCATAGCACAGTACAATGCAAGCTGCTATGGACAAAGATTGCAAATATTGTCCATAAAAAATCAAATGAATGAGACAATGAGACGTTTGAAGGAGTTGAAGGAGTCGTTGAGAATGAAGTAAAGTTGCAGTGCCTATCTAAGACTCATGTCACAAGACTCAGATTAAATTGCTTTCTGAATCTGATCAAGTGATTAAAAAAGACCAGCAGAGCTTTTTATTTGAAGGATTAGTTCACCCAAAAATGTAAATTTGGATATTAATTACTCCCCTTATGTCATTCCAAACCACAGACACCTTTGTTCATCTTCAGAATAGGGCTGGGTATAAAAGTCTCATATCACGATATAAGTCATCTCATATTGCGATAACGATCTATATATCATAGTACCAATTATGTACATTTTATCAATTAGTTATTTATAAATATTGACCACATGACTATTTATTTTTTACATTTTAAAGTGTATTGTCTCAGAAATAACTCATTCATATGTTGGCAAATGTTTGATTACAGTTTCTCGAAATATAAAATACATATGAATAAAACATAAAACACTTTTCAAAAACTACTCATTACAATTGAATATGAAACGATAGACTTTAAATATATCCAGACCATATATTTTCATATTGCACAGACCTACTTCAGAATACAAACTAAGATATTTTAGATGAAATCCAATGAAATCTCTGATTCTCCATTTACAGCAAAGTTCCCGAATCATTCGAAGTCCAATACTTTTGTGCGCACATAAAACAAAAATAATGACTTTATTCCACAGTTTCTTCTCCTCAGTGTCAGTAAAGGGCACGCATTCATCAGCTTCCTCTGTTCGAAACAAAGTACAGGCTCATCTGAGGTAATACTGGGAAAATGTATATTAATTAATAATGTAGAAAATTTGCGTATGGTAAAAAAAAAACATCCCGTGAGTAAATCAGAGTGAGTGGCGCAGTTGGTTTGGTGTGAAGCATAATCCTTTAACATAATGCATTTGGCTATAATGTTCACTTACTGGCCACAGCAGAACAGCAAATCATAATTTGGTGGTAGTTCATAATTTGAACTTTTTTTATCAGAAGTGATTGTTGTGAGTCTGCAATACTGTTGATTTATTAATATAATGACAGTACCATATGAATGCTTTTGCGAGGCCTCAATTTGATTTGATTTGTTGTCTGAGCGCAGGCTTGTCCAGAAGGATCACGTGACTTTAGGGAGAAGCAGTGTGCCGATTTTGACAGCATGTCTTTCCGTGGGAAGTACTACAACTGGAAGCCGTACACTGGAGGTGGGTTCATGAGCTACAGAGGGAGCCGCTTTCTCCCACAGCCTTCCCAAAGTCTGCTCCACTCACACTGTACATACTGGCTTGCTTTGTGTACTCTGCTAACACCAACACTGGGAAAGTCTCTTTGATGGTCTGAAAATTCCTCAGATTCCATCTTGAACACCATGTATCGCTAGTCTGTGTGTGTGTGTTTGCGTGTGTGTGTGTGTGTGTGTGTGTGTGTTTGACTATGTACATAAACATCTTTTAAAGTGTGACAGTTAAGCCTGTCAGTTTAATAGGGTAGTTCACACAAAAATTATTATTCTGTCATCACGTTGTTCGAAACATTTATCACTTTTTTCTCAGGAACATGAAAGAGAAAGTCATTGGGGTCTAATGTCTTATGGACACAGACAAAAACAATTATTTTATGTTATTTAGAAAAAGCAAAATAATACAAGTTTGGAATAACTTGATATAAATAATGACAAAATGGGTGAATCACAGAAATATGTAGCAAAAACTTTTGCTTCATTCATTTATTCATTCATTTTCCTTCAGCTTAGTCCCTTATGTTTTTGCTTCAACAGAACATTAAAGAATAGTTTTAGCTGAAACAGTGGTCCTTTGTTATTCATAAAAGGGAAGTCAATGGCTAACAGCACTTTGAGAGTGAAAATACAGACAAAACTAAATGAATTCTTCTAATGTGTAATGTCTTCTAACATTATATTGAGGACTTATGAAGTGAAACGATCAGTTTGTGCAAGAAACTGAACATTATTACTATACTATTATTATATATTTAAAGGGGTGGTGCACTACGATATCATATTTTAAACTTTAGTTGATGTGTAATGTAGCTGTGTGAACATAAACAACATCTCTGTATGTTATATGCTCAAAGTTCAGTGCAAAGGGAGACATTGGCTTTTACTGAGTTAGCTTAGCAAAACCTACAACGAACAAACTTTGGGGACTACAAAAAATACATCCAGGCTAGTGAGATCACAAACGCTTCAGGTTACGCGCATTCACCACGCGCATACACCTCGCGCAGGGAAGGGGCATGGCCAGAGGCGCAGCTTCTTGTTTCTGTATTTGGGCTTCCAAAGGACACGACACAAAGAGAGAAGTGCTTACAATTTAATTTTAATTATGTTCCAGAGAACTATCAAAAATATATAGCTCTAGCATTTGACAAAGGACAGCTTCCAGAATCTCTCCCAGTTTAGTCCTGGATTCGGTTAAAAACTCCTCAAAGAAGGAGCAGCTCCAACCATAATAGCAGAAGCTGTGGATTGTGAGCCACAACCTGTAAGTATTTTTATTTGTTAAAATTGATCTATGACATGCACAGTTTCTAGCATTAATGGTATGTTGTAGCAAGGACGTAAACAAGGATGTAAACAACGGGAAATGCTGTTTGGCAGCGTTAACAATTTAGCTACAAATTAATATTTATCCATCAAATCGCTGTAAACACCCATAATCTTCAGCAGCGCTGCAGTGTCTCTCTATAAGAACGCTTTCCATGCGTTCTACAACTCAAATAGCAAACTCGCAAAAGATATGTGAACGTTTCATATTACTTACACATGCTTATTCCGAATATATGTGAAAGACACTTTTCAGATTTTATTTTAGAGAGCAGGCGTGAGGTTCATGCTTTTCATTTTCTGTCTGATTCAGGCTCAAAGTGATACGGCTAATAGCTACTCTGACTGACAGGCAAAGTGCGTACTTGTAGAGGCGTGACGCTTTTCCTGGTGATGTGGAGCCGATCCGCGAATCACAGCACATTATGTTAGCTGACCAATCAGAGCCTCTTGAGGGTAGGCCTTTCGAAGGAACTAGGAA
Source organism: Danio jaintianensis (assembly GCA_903798115.1). NCBI lineage: Eukaryota > Metazoa > Chordata > Actinopteri > Cypriniformes > Danionidae > Danio > Danio jaintianensis. The sequence goes on from CAIGQV010019090.1 coordinate 2,884,479, forward strand.
ATAAGACTTTTAATGACTTTTTAAGACGTTTTCATGTTATCAGAGTAGCAGTGTATAATCAAAGTAAGATATATAAAAAAATATCTAGATTTTTTACAAATGAAGCATGAGCACACATTGCTTTGCATCTTATAAACACAACCAAGCCTTAAAATTACACTCTGGAGCACCCATTTAATCCACAGTCATAGTACATTGTACAGAACACAGAAGCTTCCTGTTGCATATAATATTGTACTGTATATTAAACTTTGGGAATTTGAAAAGTCAGTCTTCCCAATTGAGATCACACATGCAAACATAATCACATTTTTTGTAAAGATCCAGGGGTGTGACGGTACACCAATGCCATGGTTCGGTTCAGTTCTTTGTGAGTTTAAAGGGCTGTTTGATTCTGAGAATTTGGGAAATCGTTTCTGATTCTTGGTTCTGAGTATTGATTCCTCACTTGTATTGTGATTCTTTGTTTCCCTTTAAGTACTCTTTTTCGTACAGAAACACATTTCTCTGATTTTAAGTGTTTTAAGTAATGGGTGAACTGTCCCTTTAAATTGATGAAGGCTCTTAAAGAATAGTCAGTTCTCCTTTGACTGTTGTGAATGTGCTCAGGACTGTTTGCTGAGGCTGTGGATCAATTTCTGTTTCTTTCAAAAACATAGGTTCACATCATAATACCTTAATGTATTGTCAGAAGCCACGAGAGTTAATTTAGTTTTTACTCAGGGTACACTGTAAAAAAGCAGGGTTCCACACAATTCGTTCATGTTGTCCCAACACAAATTGATTAGTAAACATAACAAATTTAAGTGGATTGAACATAAACAATTATGTTGTCCCCAAAAATCTCAAGAATTGTGTTGTTTTAGCACATTTTAAATAAGTAGTTTGAACAAGCTGCAAAATATTTTTTTTGGAATGTACAGGTTGTTGTTGACATGAATTTCCTGAATCACCAAGGTTCACGGTTTTAGATAAAAATCTTCCTTAATTTTCACCAACATCTTGAATGACCCGAGGGTAAATTAGCATCATATTTTAATTTTTGGCTCAATTATCCCCTTAAATTTTAATAATGTATCAGCATATAATTCCATTAAATTAATTAAAACGGAAAACAAAACTCTTACCCCCACCACCACCAACCCAACCTTTGACCCCTTGATTCTTTCTCTTGAGTCGTTCTCTGACACTCAAACTGCTTTGAAAAAAAGTGTAGCCGGAAAGCCCAAGAGAAGGGTGCATTTCTTGTTTACAACAAAATGGCCTGAACCCAATAAACAAAGAAAAGCTGCAAGAGATGGAGAGGCATTTCCAAAACATTCTGACAGGAAGTTCACAGCCGGCTCCATCATCCTCTTATCTCACTGCCCCATAATAAGCATTATCATTGCCAATTGTTTGGCTCTTAAAACTCATTTTGGAGGTGAACTTCACTTGTAAAGTCTGTGATAACCTTTGTGGATCTCCATGATTTTTGTTGGCAGCTCTGCTGATCTCTCCCTGTGTCGGTGCAGTAATGATGTCAGGCGAAACGTTCAGATTCCACTATGAGTAATGCCTCTCTTGTGCTCGAGTGCTTTGACTGGATTGTTAATATCAACAAAGGCATAAAAGAAAACCGTGGGCCCCGTCTGAGAGGCCCGGCTGCAAGAAAAGCAGTCTGTGAATCACTTATCAATGCAATGCTGCTGAGGCGAGAGATTGACTCTGTTATTCCGTATAGATTTTGGGTTTATCGTATGATATAAATCGCGTCCACCTCTTAGACATTTCTGGGGTGTGAAGCGGTTTTCGAGGACCTCGGGACCCATCAATAACCTGATAAAGGGTCTCTCTGGTGTTGGAGAGAGTGAGTGACATCAGCTTTTTGACCATAAACTTGACGTGTTTCTCAGGTGGAGTGAAACCGTGTGCTTTGAACTGTCTGGCTGAAGGCTATAACTTCTACACTGAGCGCTCGCCCGCTGTCATTGATGGCACGCGCTGCCAGGGTGACTCACTAGACATCTGCATCAACGGAGAGTGCAAGGTGAGTCTACTGCCTAAATCTGATGTGCAGGGATTTTTTTAATGTATGAGAGGTATCATTTCACTGTATATTGCTTAGGCTGCATGCTCACTTATATGCGTCATGAAAAACTCAAGTGAGATACAGTAGTTCTGAGACATCAGGTAAAAAAGTATTGAACACGTCAACTTTTTTTTCAGAAAACACATTTCTAAAGGTGCTGTTGACTTGAAATTTTCACCAGATGTTGGTAACAACCAAAGAAATTCATACATATAAGAAAACAAAACGACTTAGTTAAGAAATTAAGTTTACTCACTCACTTTCCTTCAGCTTAGTCCCTGATTTTATCACCACAGATGCCCTTCCAGCCCCAAACCGCAACTCGTGAACCCCCAAATGCTGGGAAACACCCATACACTCTCGCATCCACACACACACTCATACACTACGGCCAATTTAGTCTATCCAATTTACCAATACAGCATGTCTCTGGACTTTGTGGGAAACTGGAGCATCCATGCAAACACGGGGAGAACATGCAAACTCCACACAGAAACACCACCTGGTCCAGCTGGGATTCGAACCAACGACCTTCTACTTGTGAAGCGACAGTGCTAACCACTGAGCCAACATGCCGCCCCTAGAAATTAAGTTATGTGTAATAAAATGAAATGAAACAAGTATTGAACACATGAGGAAAGGAAGGTGTTAAAAGGCATGGAAAGCCCAGACAGCAGCTGAAATCTCTCAGAAATCTCTCAAAGCAACCCTGCCCCTCGTCAGTGTAAATTAATATTAGCTGCAACATCTACATTACCAAGATGATGAAGATGAAACCAGGGTGGATATTTCAGCAAGACAATGATCCCAAACATGTTTTAACTTCTGAATGTATAATTATGCAAACACCTGCAGAGATTTCTATGCTTGAAAGAGTCGCGAATGACAGATTAAACTGCTGCTGAATAAGTGCGCTTCCGGGGAACTGTCATGCCATTATAAACTCACTGCGATTAAGATCTGGTTTGTTTACAGCCTATGATCTTCACTGCCTCTTTGAGATACAATAAAGCGGGTCTCACTCCAGACAAGAAACACTGCATTAAATTCTATTGTTCCGTGTCATGTCTTGAACATTTATGTTACCATAGTATTTTCAATGCATTTTCAACACTCAGTTGCTGCTCCTCAAGGTGCTTGCGTTTTACCAGAAATTTTAGAGCATCTCATTGCCTAGTAGAACATACTACGGTTTGGGACATAGTAATTCTATTTTCGAATACTACTTAGGACGAATGGTATGCAAATTGGGACGCAGCAATAGTTTTGGCTTAAAGTTACGTTTTATACTGATTAACTCAGTTTTCCAGTTTCTTGGATGCATCTTGAAATGATATATATATGGATGCGAAATGTTTAGAATCTGCTTAAGAAAAAAAAAACACAGTCGTTGCCGTGTGTACGTAGCCTAAAATGCTGCATTATCTTTGTTAATCAGTCACTAACAGTCTCCGACAGACAGTCTACAGAATGTGCCAACCACTAACACTGAACAATGACTCCTAAAATAAAGACTCGGAGCCTCTTATCAGGAGAGGACAGTTCTGAATCTAATTGTGTTTTCTCAAGTTGGTTAGAAAGGCATATATAGGCTGCTGGAGAATGATATTATTTCATTTACAATATCATTTGTATAACAAACCAGCTTGACGTAATAGCACAAAACTGTTTATTTTAGGGTTAAAATTGATTTCGAACTCCATTTAGAAAAGATTTTGTCCTCAGTTTGGTATTTGTTAGGCTTACACATTGTTGTCTGCATCCTTGATTTATATGGTTTAAGATACTATTTTAATTGATCCCAAAGGCTTCCTCTTTGATCTGATCTGGAGCGATGAAATGCACACAATGTTCTTTTAAACTCTGAGGAAACGATCTGTGCTGCGTCCAGCAACCTCTCATTGCCTTTTGGAGGAGACCCTTACAGTTTAATAATGATGGGAGCACAGAGACTATATACAAAACCAAATACAAATCTTCAATCTTTTGTCTAGTTCACTGAATTGCAACTAATGGGTTGCAACCCAATATTAGGTCATCTGCCAATTATGAGGAGCAAAAGTTAAGATAACATGGAAAAAATCATTCATTTATTCATTTTCCTTCGGCTTAGTCCCTTATTAATCAGGGGTTGCCACAGCGGAATGAACCGCCAACTATTCCAGCATATGTTTTACGCAGCGGATGCCCTTCTAGCCACAACCCATACACTCTCACCCATACACCCATACACTCTCACATTCACACACACTCATACACTATGGCCAATTTAGTTTATCCAATTCACCTATAGCGAATGTCTTTGAACTGTGGGGGAAACCGGAGCACCCGGAGGAAACCCACACGAACACGGGGAGAACATGCAAACTCCACACAGAAACGCCAACTGGCCCAGTCGGGACACAAACCAGAGACCTTCTTGCTGTGAGGCGACAATGATAACCACTGAGCCACCGTGCCGCCCCTAACACGAAAAAATAGTTTAGTTAATTGCTTAAGTTGAATCAAATGAACTTTACAAGTATTTTCAACTTACATTGCATTAAACTGACTTAAAACGTTAAGTTGAAACGTATAAGTAAATTCTTTGAAACATTGATAACCACTTTTAAAAAGTTATAGTAAAAAAAAAAACATGTTGGATGACTTATTGATCATATAATTTTAAAGTAGAGAATTTAAGAAAACTGAAAGTGGCCTATTTTAGAATCATACTCTTGTAGTTTTTACATCAAATTTGGTTTGTCCAGTCACACTTTATTGCATTTTGGCTTAAAATGATCTTGTAATTTGGTAGAAACCGGTCATGGATAAATGCCGACATTTAATTAGCATGTTGCTAGCATATTTGTAGCATTTCTACCATTTTGCCAGCATGATTTAACACATTTGACACAACATGAAATACATAGTTTGAGCCAATCACAATTTGTTTTGTGTTGTGTGTGGTGAAAAACAGGGGTGGCGCAGTGGCTCAGTGGTTAGCAGTGCTGCCTCACAGCAAGGAGGTCACTGGTTCGAGCCCCGGCTGGGCCAGTTGGCATTTCTGTGAGGAGTTTGCATGTTCTCCCCGTGTTTGCATGTGTTTCTTCCGGGTGCTCCGGTTTCCCCCACAGTCTAAAGACATGCTCTATAGGTAAACAAAATTGTGTAAATTGTGACATAATGTATGGGTGTTTCCCAGTACTGGGTTGTGGCTGGAAGGGCATTTGCTGCATAAAACATATGCTGGAATAGTTGGCGGTTCATTCCGCTGTGGCGACCCCTGATAAATAAGGGAATTTTTTTAACTGAATCAAATTAACTTTACAAGTAATTTTTGAAACTTGAATAACCTCTTTTAATAAGTTAAATTAATATAAAAACACAAGTTGGCCTATTAATCATAATCTACAGTGTAGAAGTAGAGAAAGTATAACATTAAAACTGGCTTATTTTAATACCATACAAATGTAATCAAAGTTTTTTTTGTCTGGTCCTACTTAGTTTTTTTTAAAAGTTTTTTTTGGCTTAAGATTCATTCGTAATTTGGTGAAAGCCAATCTGGTTAGACAAATGCCTACATTGACAGATTACGTGACTTGCACTCATGAACAAAACAATCAAGATGAAAGAAAATCTGTTACTACGTGTTACCACCATGAGTTAGCAGGTTGCTAGCATGTTTGTAGCATTTCTAACACCTTCCCACCATGATTTAACACACTTGACACAACATGGTTAAATGTGTCTAATAACAACTTCAGTGTGTGCACATCTTGAAAAGGCAGGTGCTTGATCATGCCAAACACAGTAGAAAAAGTCCAAAAAAATCGGCCCACTGATTACCTGATTTTAAAGTTTTAAGTTTAGTCAGATTAACTTTAGAAGTAATGTCAACTTGTTTTTGATTAAACTCACTTAAAGTGTCAAATTAAATATTTTATAATTAAAAATAAATGTAAACCTCTTTTAATTAGCTAAAGTAACATAAAAACATACATTGGCCTATTGATTGTATCTTCTTTTACAGTGTAGAAGTACAGAAAGTAGAACATTTAAAATGGCTTATTTTAGTATCAATGTCAATGTAATCAAAGGTTGTTTGTTCATATCAACTTTATGGTATCTTGGCCTCAAATTCACTTATAATTTGGTAAAAGGCAGTCAGGTTAGACAAATCCCCACATGGACAGATTGTGTGACGTGCCCTCACGACCAAAACCAAGCAAGATGAAAGATACTTTGACACAACATGGATAAACATAGTTTGTTCCGACCACAATGTGCTTTGTGTGGTGAATAATTGGCTGCCGAGAGCATAAAACCAACAAAATTCAGGAACAAAACACTAGAACTAAACTGAAACGCTATAAATACACTGTAGCTCATGCCTCCACAATTGTTTACGCACGTAAAAAAAATGTCAGTTTTCATAATCAGCCTGTCATATCAACAGAATTCAACGTTTGATTTAAAGTACGTTTTTATATAATTTCGCACAGTGCTATAAATAATCCCGGTACTCTGTTAAAATCACGGTCCTGAAGCGAAACCAGAGCCGTTTGTCTTATCGTGTCAGATTGAGACTGAATGCAGCTGTGTGAATGACATGTGATTCAGATCTGAGGACTTTTTTTATCTGTGTATTTCCAGCATGTTGGCTGTGATAATATATTGGGCTCAGATGCCAAGGAGGACAGATGCCGTGTGTGTGGAGGAGACGGCAGCACGTGTGAGCTCACCGAAGGCCTGTTCAACGACTCACTGCCCAGAGGAGGTCAGGAGGACACTCATACACCCCTCATAAATAACAGCTTTCATTTCACCATTTCTATGAATTATCCATTGTCTGGAAAATATGCTGGACGTAACCTACATATCCATAAAGACTCTGGTCTTTCTTCCAGCAACTTTTTGTAACCTGAAAAAGGGACCTTTATTAACATTTTTAATAGTTTAAAGTGATATATTGTCTAGGTTGGTGTTAAAACCTTGTTTTAAACTGCCAGTACATTTTATGTTATTTTACATACTTATTGCTCTATATATTATTTATTTTATATTATATTATTTCAAACTACTAAAATGTCAATAAAAGTCATTTTGTTAAATTGTAGAGCTGAATTTTCAACATCAAGTGGACCAAGCAGAGATCAAGGTCCCATAATGCAATTCACAACCGTAAATAAATGGAAACACAGATATGTTTTACAGTGTAGTAAGAGCATTCAGTTAGTTAGAAGGTGGATGGTGTAACCAGAAAGTTGGAAGGTTTGATTCCAGACAATATTGAAGTATGAATAAAGAATTATAGGGCAGGAGTTCAAAATTTGTTCGTTTTAGTGTTTTATTAGTAAGTGTTTTAATTTGACTTTTAAAGTGAACTCAAGTCTATTTTTAATTGTGTCTCAATCGACATTTGCATTTAAACACTAAATTGAATCAAACGAAAAAAGATTAATGTTTTAACAAATAAAAATTACAAAAAATATTACATTTATGTCAAAATGAAATATTTGTTTTAATTTACCAAATTAGTTGACATAAAACATATAACTGACACCATTTAATTGAATAAAATATTATGTAATTATTTCGTTATTTTATGCTATTTGATAATATATTACACTACATGTACAGTCGTGGCCAAAAGTTTTGAGAATTACATAAATATTGGAAATTGGAAGAGTTGCTGCTTAAGTTTTTATAATAGCAATTTGCATATACTCCAGAATGTTATTACGAGTGATCAGATGAATTGCATAGTCCTTCTTTGCCATGAAAATTAACTTAATCCTGAAAAACTTCATTAAACGTCATTAAAGGACCTGCTGAGATCATTTCAGTAATCGTCTTGTTAACTCAGGTGAGAATGTTGACGAGCACAAGGCTGGAGATCATTATGTCAGTCTGATTGGGTTAGAATAGCAGACTTGACATGTTAAAAGGAGGGTGATGCTTGAAATCATTGTTCTTCCATTGTTAACCATGGTCACCTGCAAAGAAACGCGTGCAGCCATCATTGCGTTGCATAAAAATGACTTCACAGGCAAGGATATTGTGGCTACTAAGATTGCACCTAAATCAACAATTTATAGGATCATCAAGAACTTCAAGGAAAGAGGTTCAATTCTTGTTAAGAAGGCTTAAGGGCATCCAAGAAAGTCCAGCAAGCGCCAGGATCGTCTCCTAAAGAGGATTCAGCTGCGGGATCGGAGTGCCACCAGTGCAGAGCTTGCTCAGGAATGGCAGCAGGCAGATGTGAGCGCATCTGCACGCACAGTGAGGCGAAGACTTTTGGAAGATGGCCTGGTGTCAAGAAGGGCAGCAAAGAAGCCACTTCTCTCCAAAAAAAACATCAGAGACAGATTGATCTTCTGCAAAAAGTATGGTGAATGGACTGCTGAGGACTGGGGCAAAGTCATATTCTCCGATGAAGCCCCTTTCCGATTGTTTGGGGCATCTGGAAAAAGGCTTGTCCGGAGAAGAAAAGGTAAGCGCTACCATCAGTCCTGTGTCATGCCAACAGTAAAGCATCCTGAGACTATTCATGTGTGGGGTTGCTTCTCATCCAAGGGAGTGGGCTCACTCACAATTTTGCCCCAAAACACAGCCATGAATAAAGAATGGTATCAAAACACCCTCCAACAGCAACTTCTTCCAACAATCCAACAACAGTTTGGTAAAGAACAATGCATTTTCCAGCACGATGGAGCACCGTGCCATAAGGCAAAAGTGATATCTAAGTGGCTCGGGGACCAAAACGTTGAAATTTTGGGTCCATGGCCTGGAAACTCCCCAGATCTTAATCCCATTGAGAACTTGTGGTCAATCCTCAAGAGGCGGGTGGACAAACAAAAACCCACTAATTCTGACAAACTCCAAGAAGTGATTATGAAAGAATGGGTTGCTATCAGTCAGGATTTGGCCCAGAAGTTGATTGAGAGCATGCCCAGTCGAATTGCAGAGGTCCTGAAAAAGAAGGGCCAACACTGCAAATACTGACTCTTTGCATAAATGTCATGTAATTGTTGATAAAAGCCTTTCAAACGTATGAAGTTCTTGTAATTATATTTCAGTACATCACTGAAATAACTGAAACAAAGATCTAAAAACTGTTTAGCAGCAAACTTTGTGAAAACTAATATTTGTGTTATTCTCAAAACTTTTGCCCACGACTGTATAATACACTACAATTTTCATTCATTAATTTTCCTTCAGCTTAGTCTCTTATTTAGCCACAGCGGAATGATCCACCAACTATTCTGGCATATGTTTTGCCCTTCCAGCTGCAACCCAGTACTGGGAAACCCATACACTCACGTTCACACACACACACACACACTCATACACTACAGCCAATTTAGTTTACCCAATTCACCTATACCGCATGTCTTTGGACTGTGGGGGAAACTGGAGCACCCGGAGGAAACCCAAGTGAACACTGGGAGAACATGCAAACTCAACACAGAAATGCCAACTGAACCAGTCACACTACAGTTTTGCATTACCAATATATTTGTCACTTTAAACTTGAAATTCTTAAGCATTTATTTCAGTGGAGTGCTCCAAAAATGTTGTAACCCTTTGTTTAAAACACATAAGGCTACCAAAGCTCATGCTAAAAGTTCAACACATGCAGAGATGGAGCATTAACTATGGAACTTTCGGAATGTAGAATAATCTACCCTATGCATTCAGTAACTTTTTGGAATTGCGGCCATTGATTTAATATTTGTACTAAGTTACACTTTAATTACTATGCAGGTTAATTTATTTATTATTATTATTACTTTGAAATTGAATATAATTAATGATTATAAAAAGTTAATAAAAAAAAAAGAAAAGAAATTAATTTAATAAAAAATTGATCACAAAAAATAGGAGGAGCACGACGCAGACAATCGCTCACCTCAAAATCCCATTCCAGAGACAGGCCACATGTCTTCCAAACGCGACAAGTTTTTAATCGCTTTCCACTAGAGAAATCCCACTCGAAGAAAGCACAGCACAAGCAAGTGGAGGAACGCATTGTCTTTTTGGCAGTGGCTCCTGTCAGGGGGCCAACAGGGCGCTTTGGCTAAGCTCGACATTTTTCATGGAAATGCTGTGGTCTTTTTTTTTTTTTTCATCAGACAACTATGATAAAGCTTTTGTTTTTGGGTCAAGAAACAAGTTGTCAAAATAGAAGCGGTAACACAATATATGAGTATTAATGGCATCATCCAGTGAGAGAATCAATAAAACTTCTAATATTGTACGCATTTGTCAGGCTGCATCCAAAAGTATTCTCTGTAGTAAGGCACGGTTTTCTCCTTTTAAGGTATAGCTGGTAAATCATCTGGAACTTTAAGGGGGAGTGAAGGGAACGGTGTAGATTCTTCTCTTGTAATGAATTTGCTGTTGCTAAGTTAGTTAGGTTTTCTTGGAGCATGCTGGGATTCTGCTCGAATACAGTTGTGCTCTTTGCCCTTTTCTGTTTTCATGAAACGCTATCTGCAACTAATAAGATTTAGCCGTAAAGACTTTCGGTTGCAAATATTCTCACCAAGTTCTCTCAGCAGTTATCAATATTTTGCTGAGTGTGTCTTGGTGCTGGTATATTGTCTGGTTTAGACCTGTCATGGATAAATTGAGGGTACACTGTAAGAATTGCTGTAAAATGTACAGTATTACTGGCAAATTTGGTTGCCAGTAATACTGTAAAATGTACATGCGCACTGTAAATTAACAATTACAATTGTGCTGTAATTTTACTACTTCATTCAATTTTGTTACTAGTTGTTTCAATTATTGTTTAACTTTTTACACCACTTACCGAGTTGACATTTTGTACCATTTTGTGCTTTCGTCGGCTTGGTGGGACTGTGTGGACATGGTCATGGTCAATGGGGGTTTTGGAGGTTTCCTGGCCCCCAGAAAGCATGATTTTCCCAGTTATTTTGACCCAATGGCTGATCACTGTCTATTTGCATTTATCAGATTTAAAATCCATCCAGGGCACTGGGCAGCTCCACTGTCTTGACCACCAGCTGGTTTGGTGACTCCAAATAACCTTGAATGTCTGCCAAATCAACTTTCAATGGTACTTCAGGTGCCTACCCTGGTGACACTGGGTAAAGGGGACTTCGATTCTAAGATTCTGAGAAATTTGTACCATATCCAAAGTATAGCAGCTAGTGCACAAATTACACAGGGAGGTAGTGACAGGAAATATCAATACAGCTATCTATTGATGCCCTGTAATTAGCATGAGCATATCCTAAAACCATGGTTAAGGACCCAGTTGAGAGCAATTGCCAACAGATAAGCTCAAAGTTAGATCCCGGCAGTAGGCTGGCTGTGAGATGAGCTTCGGTTCCACAGATGTTAATGGTACAGTTGTGGCCAAAAGTTTTGAGAATTACATAAATATTGGAAATTGGAAAAGTTGCTGCTTAAGTTTTTATAATAGCAATTTGCATATACTCCAGAATGTTATGAAGAGTGATCAGATGAATTACATAGACCTTCTTTGCCATGAAAATTAACTTAATCCTGAAAAAAACTTTCCACTGCATTTCACTGCTGTCATTAAAGGACCTGCTGAGATAATTTCAGTAATCGTCTTGTTAACTCAGGTGAGAATGTTGACGAGCACAAGGCTGGAGATCATTATGTCAGGCTGATTGGGTTAGAATGGCAGACTTGACATGTTAAGTGAAGTGAAGTGAAGTGAAGTGTAGTGTGGCCAAGTATGGTGTCCCATACTTGGAATTTGTGCTCTGCATTTAACCCATCCAAGTGCACACACACAGTTAGTGAACACACACATACCGTGAACACACACCCGGAGCAGTGGGCAGCCATGCTGCGGCGCCCGGGGAGCAGTTTGGGGGGAACGGTGCCTTGCTCAAGGGACTCACCTCAGTCGTGGTATTGAGGGTGGTGGAGAGTGCTGGTCATTCACTCCCCCCACCCCCAATTCCCGCTGGTACCGAGTATCGAACCAGCAACCTTCGGATCACGAGTCCAACACTCTAACCACCAGGCCACGACTGCCCCAAGGAGGGTGGTGCTTGAAATCATTGTTCTTCCATTGTTAACCATGGTGACCTGCAAAGAAACGCGTGCAGCCATCATTGCGTTGCATAAAAATTACTTCACAGGCAAGAATATTGTGGCTACTAAGATTGCACCTAAATCAACAATTTAAAGGATCATCAAGAACTTCAAGGAAAGAGGTTCAATTCTTTTTAAGAAGGCTTCAGGGCGTCCAAGAAAGTCCAGCAAGCGCCAGGATCGTCTCCTAAAGAGGATTCAGCTGCGGGATCGGAGTGCCACCAGTGCAGAGCTTGCTCAGGAATGGCAGCAGGCAGGTGTGAGCGCATCTGCACGCACAGTGAGGCGAAGACTTTTGGAAGATGGCCTGGTGTCAAGAAGGGCGTCAAAGAAGCCACTTCTCTCCAAAAAAAACATCAGGGACAGATTGATCTTCTGCAAAAAGTATGGGGAATGGACTGCTGAGGACTGGGGCAAAGTCATATTCTTTTGGGTCCATGGCCTGGAAACTCGACAGATCTTAATCCCATTGAGAACTTGTGGTCAATCCTCAAGAGGCGGGTGGACAAACAAAAACCCACTAATTCTGACAAACTCCAAGAAGTGATTATGAAAGAATGGGTTGCTATCAGTCAGGATTTGGCCTAGAAGTTGATTGAGAGCATGCCCAGTCGAATTGCAGAGGTCCTGAAAAAGAAGGGACAACACTGCAAATACTGTCATTCTTAAAACTTTTGGCCACGACTTCATGGAACCATTGGTTATTTTTAAGAGCTTGACTGTCTCTAGGAATGGATCATTGAATCATTGACCAAGTCTTTCGTAAATAGATTAGTTCTGGTCCCAAACACTATGTTCCACGTTCTACCTTGGTTTTATTTGTTGATGAAACAGAAAAAAAAGACAGTATTGTGTATATAATGTCAATATAAATATTGTGTATAAACTCACGCAATATTTCTTGAACTGTTGTATCAGTTTTGCATTTGTGATTACTGTTATATTCAGGACAGGTCCTCTTTGTTGTGTGATACTGTTATAATATGTAATAATAATGTAATAATAATAATATAATATGTAATATTACTGTATAATATATTACAAGCATAAAAACAAACCCATAAAAGAATGTTTCTTGTTTTGCTTTTATAACTTGAATTACGTGAATTAAATAAATTTAATTGGCTTCATCTCTCAGTGAATTCACAGAAAGGTTTTTCCCTGAGGCAAGCTTCAGTTGTTTTCGATGAGAGCGGCAAATTTTTAAAAAGAATTGCTTTATATAACTTGGCGAGTTTTATGTATTAAAATAAGCGCGTCATTTAAAAGCTCAGATAGATAGAGAAGCACTCATAGCTTAGCGTTTTTAGAAGAATGATGGTGTTTACATGTGGACAAAAATGCTTCGGTTTACACACCGTGTGCCTATTTATCGCACATACAACTAGCCATAATGGTTTTGGTTGTAATGGGTAACCAATTAAGAAGTTATGAAAAAAGGCAACATTTAACTTTCAGAGTCACAATTGAGTATGCAAAACTGCACAACTTTCTAAGAAAGACTTTTCTTAAAAAATGTCTTAACACCTGTGGTTAGCTCTTAAATTAATTCCAGATAAAAAAAAATTCAAATAGAGTTTACAGTATACTAATGCTAATTATCACACAACATGCTAATTTAAGAACCACTCCTAAAAATATAACTAAATACATACGTTGGGCAGACTGGCTGATTAGAGGACCATCATGGCCTAAAAAAATTGCCATTGAGGTTTGCAGCACCCATGATGTAAAAAATTCCATTCAAACCAAAACACACACATATGTACATTTAAAGACAACAGCAAAATACTGCACTTTGTACATATTTAAAATAAAGATGTACATTTTGCAGGTTACATGGAGGTCGTCCAGATACCAAAAGGGTCGGTTCACATTGAAATCAGAGAAGTGGCCATGTCAAAGAACTACATTGGTGAGTGTTTGTATTTATCTTCTTGAAAGCTTTCTTTGCAAAGGCATCCTGAGTAAAAAGTGGTGGAGTGGTTTGTGCTAGGCTTTGTTTTGGGTGTAAATCTGGATCAGTGTGACAGCCGTCCTCGCTTTCATGTCTTATATTTGCACTTTGTCTTAAGACGGGCCCTTTGTCTTTTTCCAACCGCAAGCTGAGTAAAACCATCATGGTGACTAATTAAAACAATCAAACAAGCGGGTCCAATTAAGTTGTTTTGAGTGCAAACATAAATATAGCCAGTGTGTATGACAGCTTGTTGAGTTTTGTTGTATGTCATATTGATGCAGAGTTTTTTTTTTTCTCACCGTTTGAATGGAAGATAAGTTCTCTTATGTTCTGGCACAGAGATGGTTTACAAAAAAATTGTGAGCAGCATATTTCAGGAAATTATAAAACACTCATTTAGTCTCCTTTTAGATTTTCACATGCATGCTATGTTTGTCGAATATAAACACATGGCCCTGTTTCAGATGAGGAACTTTTGACTCTTAATGGCATTATTAGCCAAGTATTTGGCTAATAATGAAAGTATGCACACCGAATCGATTCAGTTGATGTCTAATGTCAGTCTTTTCATTTTATTTATACCTGAAACAACTGTATTCTGGTTAGTATTTTCTAGTGTATATTATATAACTGCACATATGCACTTTTGTAGACTGTCATTGTTGTTTCTGAAATCGAAATGTGACTTGCATGACTTCTAAAGCATATTTTGTACTTTACATTTAAACAGTAATAGTCTTTTTATTTTTTAATGACCCTAAAACACTGTTGTTATGTAAATAAATGGCCAAAAAATAGGTTTTCTGTTTTTAGGTTTAAAAAAATGAGCACTGTCATTGGCACTATTTTTTTATCATTGTCTAATTGACAAAATATTATAATTTTTTTTGGTAATAATGATTTTTATTTCTATTCACAGACACTATTGAGACAAAGTTTTTCAAGAGTTCACACTTAGCTGATGATTGATTATAAAGCTTGTTTGGCATGCTGTCCCGGGAGAGAGCCCTGAGCTCATAAGTTCCTCGAGACCGGGGCTCCCTCCCGTTTGCAAGGCTCAGGTAGATCTCGAGAACTCCCTTGCTGTAGTAGCTAATGAACATAATGATTGCTCTTAAGAGATAACTACTTACTAGGTGCATGTCTATGGTGCTGATTTGGATTAGTCAATTAACTTAAGTTAATTGCTCTTGCTGTGAGGCAACAGTGCTAACCACTGGGCCACCGTTTCATCCATCTAGGAAAGGAGGAGGAGTAGTAGGGGTGGAAGAGGGGATCCTTCAAAACGAAGATGGCTTTTATATGAAACTTAGGGTATTTATAGTGGCTTAGGAATCGTCTGATTGGTGAATCATAAATTGGATAATGCGGGACCAGCCGCAAGCAATCATAAGCATGTGATCCTCTCTAAATTAGTTTTTAAATAAACTTCTCTTAAAAATCATATGTACTTTTGTTTCTGTTTTTTAAAGCTTTTATTTAAAAAAAAAGGCTGTTTAAACATGAAATAATTCAGCAAAATTTGTTCTTTACATGGTAAAATCAAATTAGTAAACTTTTCTTTAAAAAAAGCATGCAAACCGATTGCCTTGAAAAAACCAAGTAAGGTGAAATAGGAAGTAGTATGTAGTACTAACAAGTGCCTGTCTACTATTGTGCACTTACTAGAGAGTTGCAGTAACTTAAAATTAATTTGTATAGTATACTTTTTAATACATTTACTTCAGATGTACTTGTCTTAGTACTTTTGTGTTTCCCAGAATGATGCTGGGTTGTGGCTGGAAGGGCATCCGCTGCATAAAACATATGCTGGAGTATTTGGCGGTTTATTCCGCTGTGGCGACCATAGATAAATCAGGGACTAAGTCAAAGGAAAGTTAATCAATGAATATAGGCTACATAAAATCTATTTAAAAAAATATTTTCTGTTTATGGGACCATACCCTGACTACTTATCCTCAACAAACAACTTTAACAATTCAGTAAATAACATTTAAACATAAAGAGTAAAATATACATTTGATTCACCATGAACGTGTTGTTTAGTGTAAAACATATTGAAGATTAGCCAACAGGCTTTCGATTGATTAAATGACAAGTTTGACGATTGAGTAAATTGTTATTTTCACCCTGCAAGTTACTGTAACTCTACAAAACCTTATAAGAAGTATGTATTTTAAATCACTGAGTAAAGCTAACTAACTATATGTAAGTCGGCAAAGCTATTCGATTTTACAGTGTAGAGAAAAACTAAAGAAATTCATAGTTCAAATTTTTTCTTTTGTACAATTCACAACTGATCTTGCACTACAATTTGGTGATTTTACCCATATATATTTTTTTACCAGGATAATATTTAGCTAACTTATTTGATTAAATATTTTACTAAATACTTTTGCATTTAAAAATGTATTAGAATGACAGTTGATTTCTTTGTAACACTTGAAAAATACTTGGTGTATCTTTTTAAAAAATGGCTCGAAGTATTCTTAAATTGGAGCAAAAACAAAACATCTGGATTGTTTTTCAACAATTTGGCCTGAATATTTGGTGAAATCTTTGTTTGGTCAAGTGAGGGCTGATCGCATGTGTGAGGAAAGCAGACGTTCACCTGAGAGCTCAGATCTTGAAGCTGCGCAGTGTCTGAAAGTGAGAGTGAAAATGACCTCTGACATCAGGAAGCCTGTTCTTCTCTGTAAGATGATGATGATGATGGTCGTGTTGATGAATGACAGCAATGACATCACTCTCTCGCTCGTGTCGGGTTATTAACATGTGCTCTCGCTGTCATAGCTTTGAAATCGGAGGGCGATGACTATTACATCAACGGAGCCTGGACCATCGACTGGCCTCGCAAGTTTGACATCGCAGGAACAGCCTTTCACTACAAGAGACCGACTGATGAACCCGAATCGCTGGAAGCTCTAGGGGCCACCACGGAAAATTTGGTGGTTATGGTGAGTAGATCTAAATCCTTCTTTTATTCGAAATAAAATATTGTTAGTACTGCAAGCTAGTTTTTCGTTCAAATGATTTATTCAAAACTGCTGCTTCATTTAGAAAAGAAGCAAGTGAACGTCTTCATGAGTAAATCATTGAATCATTCACTCACTTGGTTCATTCAAAAACAGATTCATTCAGAAATGAAACACCAGTGTGTTGTTCTGTGACAAACTAGTTTTAGCTTTACGTCACAAGCTTAGCTGCTTTAGCTTTGCTTACTACAATTTCTACTGGCAAAACTAAATGGGTAATTTGGGTCTTGTGTAAGTTGTGTTCACTCTCACCTGCTAATAATCAGGAAAACAACACTCTTGTTGTTTTCACTCTTTCTTTTCAATAAAAGTCTCATTAAAGTTTGCTGTAAAATGCATTTTATGTCTCAATGTATTTCTGAAACTTTCTTCCCAGTTGCTTTATCTGTCATGTTTGTAAATGAATTGTTCTTTCGAGTCTCTTTTGAGAATCATTTTAGGGCATGCTTAGTGTTTTAAACAAGTTTAAAAATTACATAACACTACAAAATTTTGTGATTCTATAAGTAGTTATTAGTTATCTTAGAATTTGACTTTACATGAAGACATATCTTTACCTTAAATAATAAAAATACAAAATACATGATTGAAAACATTGTTTTGTTTCATTGAAATAAAAAAACAAACATGTTTTCTCAAGTCGTTAAGACTTGTAAAAACATAATTTTTAAGACTTGATAAAATTGGTTTGATGTTAAAATATTTTTGTTTTGTAAAATCACATAATACATGGTTTGAAAAGTTCAGCACATATTTGTACAGTTCAGGCCTTTCTTTTGAGTTATTTTCAGATCATAAACTCTCATATAGTAAATTTGTAAAGTCACAGTATTGACATTGTAGAGCAGGCCTGTGTTTTGAATGTGCAGTTTGAAATTGTTTGGCTCCTTCTAAATAAAGTCCACATCTGCGTACAAACCTCACATGAACTCTAGCTAGCGGTTTCAGAGTTAACCATTATATATGTTTGCACTAAAAACCTCTGTCTGGCCAAAAGCGAGTGCTCGTGCGCACATGTTTTAGCACGCGTGTGTGTGTTTTCATTCTGAAAAGCCCCGTCTCTACAACCACAATCGCTTTCGCCTGGACAAAAGTGCTGGAAATACCAGGCCTGGTCGCAGCACCGCTGGAAAACATACAAGTGGCCAATGCACCACAAGCCATTCCTCTGGTTAACATGGCTTTCCAATTTATAACACACACACAATTACGGCTCTCTGACTAAGTCATTCAGAAATAAAGCTGATGTGATATGCTAAATATGTGTTCGTTCAAGCTGAACTGAGGTTGGGCTCATCCAAAAAAATCTCCTCTTCTTAATGATTTGATTGCTCTATTCCATGCATTTTTAAGACCTCAGTATTTGTGTTTTTGTCACTGATCCAAGACCAACTTCCTCTGCCAAAATCCTTGGTGGAGACCATGGAGGTCTATAATGCCTGGAGAAATTCCCATTCATCTCATAGACAGTTGCTGGTTTTTATATCCAACCTCGAAAGCGTGCGACCTACATCCATATTTGCTCATTTAAAGGGGTGGTCCACTACGATATCATATTTTAAACTTCAGTTGATGTGTAATGTTGCTGTGTGGACATAAACAACATCTCTGAATGTAAGATGCTGAAAGTTTAATGCAAAGAGAGACATTGGCTTTTACAGAGTTAGCTTAGCAAAGCCTACAGCGAACAAATTTGTGGACTACAAAAAAATACATCCGGGCTAATGAGATCACAAACGTTCCAGGTTACGCGCATTCACTGCGCATACACCTCGCGCAGCAAAGGGGCGTGGCAACAGACGCGTTAGTAGAGAAAGGAAAATGCCATCCAAACGCTGCTATTTTCATGGATCTTATTCTGTTTCACTATTTGGCCTTCCAAGGGACGTGACACAAAGAGAGAAGGGGTTAAAATTCATTTTTAATTATGTTCCAGAATATTATAAAAAGATATAGCTCTCTGTGCAAAGCGTTTAACAAAGGACAGCTTCCACAATTGGTCGCAGTTAAGTGCTGGATTCAGCCAAAAACTTCTCCTCAAAGAAGGAGCAGTACCTATGATAAAAGAAGAAGCTGTGGATTGTGAGCCACAACCTGTAAGTAGTTCTTTTTGTTAAAATTGATATCTTACATGCATCGTTTCTAGCGTTCACTGTAGGCTATGTTGTAGTAAGGACGTGAACAAGGATATAAACAACGAGAAACGCGGTTTGTCACTAGCAATTATTATTAGCAATTTAGCTCATGCCTGCCAACATTTGTGCCCGAATTTCCCGAGAACGGGGTGTGTGGAGAGTTTGGTTTGGTGTGGTGGTCTCTGAGTAACAAAGTTAAGAACCGGGGGGGTGGATGGGATGTTAAAAACTGTACCATGTTTTCGGCCGGCGGCGATCAGATGCTATACCAAAATTGTTGACCTGGCGTGGGGATGAAATTACGGAAGTTTTCCGGGAGAAATAACAAGACGGGAGGGTGCAGGAGATGGGTGTGAAATACGAGAGACTCTCGGGAAAAACGGGAGTTTGGCGGGTATGATTTAGCTACAAACATATGTATCTGTTTTACCCCTGTAATCATCCACAATCGTCAACAGCGACCGCAATGTATCGGTATGCGTTAGCATTCCGTGAGTTTTACATTTGAAATAATGGAGTATATTATGTACAGACATCCCAAGTCTCCCTGAGGCGCCGCCACCGCCCCCTTCCCTACTTGTTTTACTAGATGTAAAACACTGCGGTCAAGCCAGCAGCACTTCAGAAAAACAGTCAAGACGGCAGCAATGCATTGTTGAGCACGCGTACTATTACGGTAATTTCGTGAACCGTTTTACTCAGAATAAAGAAAATATCACATCATATCATTTATTTCTTTTTCTGCAACGTATGTTTCATTATTTATTTATTTATTTACAAAAGTGCATTATTTTCAGAATAGGTTTGTCCGTGCTTTCATTATATTTTCATTTATTTATTCAGCATAAACATACTTTTATAAATACCTGAAGTGCGTTTTAATTTGTCCTAGCTTATTACAGTACAATGTCATTACGATTGCATTGTTATGACGTGATTAAACCTCAGAAAGTGAACGAAAAACCAAAGTAGACTGTTTTACCTGCTATCTATTAGAAACGGAGACTTTACAGCCATCTTATAATGTATAATTTCCTATATACATTACTATGAAATGCTGATGGCTTGACCACATTCCTCCTCTTACCAACGCACAAAAAAACCCCATACCATTTAGAAACATCTTGCAAGAGTCGCGTTTGCATGGGTTCAGCTTTGTCCTCTTCATTTTCTGTGTCTGACTTAGCCTCAAACTGATACGGCTTCACTGACATTATTTACAGTCTGACAGACAGCATGCAAAGGAGGCATGACGTTTCCTGGTGACGTGAAGCCGATCCTCCAATCACAACACATTAGGTTAGCTGACTAATCAGAGCCCTTTGAGGGTGGGCCTTATAGGAGGAACCAGGAAATATGATGGTCGTTTCCATGTTAGCTCAGTAGCTGTATAAAATGAAGGTAAGATATGTGAACAAATAATGTAATTTTTTACAAATGAATCACAAACACACATTGTTTTGCACCCCATAAACACAATCAAACCTTAAAGAAACCACTGTGGACCACCCCTTTAAATCCACAGATTTATTTTATTTTATTTCTTTGGCCAGTCACTTGCCATAAATAATGTACACAGTGTCCACAATAAAAAATATAAAGAATAATTCATGATGGACCATTGAATTTTTAGAAAATAGTGCACACATGAGGTGGTCCACAATGCAAAGCGAATGCAAATGCAAAGAATATCTCTGTGTGGGTATTTGTTTTCTGTATTTCTAAAATATGACAGAGTTCAGTAATATCAAACAAGCAAGAGTGCATTTTTTCCAAAAATCATCTCAAGTGTGCAATTGTGAAAATGATCTTATACAGCCTTTCAACAACAACAACAAAAAATCATATTGAGCATGTCACGTTTTAGTTTTCTGTTTTGCCAATGAAAATCATTCAATCATTCAGAGCAAACATTTGTGCATCTCATTTGTGCATTTTTTTCCTGAATGAAGCTGTATTTGAATTAATCAAATGAGCCACTGATTTGATGATCAGTTCCTAAAAACACTCACTTTTCACTCGCTTTGCTTTGTTTCTCAATGAATCAACCACTTTTAACAAATCGTTTGAATGAATGATTCAATGAATCACTCTTCAAAAAAGAGGCTTGTCTCTTTCTGGCAGTTTTAGAAACAGGCCTAAACCAGAAAAAAAAGCAAACCCAAAAAACACACTCAGCAAAATAATGTTTCAGAATCAAGAAATCCCAAATAACACAGAGAAAAGGTTCTATCAGTATTGCACAGCCCTTGTGCACATTTTGTCCTTACAATCTTTAATCAGAAAAACATTTCTCTCTTCAACAAAATCTCTTTGTTGATGTAACTCACATGAGATAAACCAGACGCAAACAATAATGATCCGATGACCCAATAAGGTCCCAATGGACAAAATCAATTCCCATCTAACATTTTTTTCTTGTTCAAGAAGTTGTTTCACTCACATATTGAAACAGATTTTAAGCATCTAAATTAGCTACAAAGAAGTAACACCAATCTCTTTGTTACAGGTGTTACTACAGGAACAAAACCTGGGCATTCAGTACAAGTTCAATGTGCCCATCCAGCGGACAGGAAGCGGGGACAATGAAGTGGGCTTCTCCTGGTACCATCTGCCCTGGTCTGAGTGCTCTGCTACATGTGCAGGAGGTGAGAAAGTCTGTCAAACCTGATCTGACTTGAGAAACATACTGATCATTAATGAAGAAATGTGAGAAATTAAGTTGATAGACGAGCCAAAATGGTAATGGTGCACCCAAATCGGAATATTTTGCCATTTACTCTACTTCAAATCCTGAGTTTACAAGAAAAGTATCAATATCTGATTCTTGAATGACAAATCTTAGCAGACACACAATGTCATAAGTTGTTAATATTAGGTTAGGTTTAGGTTACCAGAGTCTAAGGATAATGTTATTTTGACGTTTAATAACGACGTGAAATTTTAGGTTGTGTTGAAAAGTGACCGAAATCCAACGTCGACCCAACATCTTAAACCAAAGTCATATTGATGTCAAATACTGACATTTATTTGTCAGGTATGGCAACCAAAATCCAATGTCTGATAGACGTCATAGTGGTAATGTCCACACAACGTCAAGCTGTAACATCATTAGACGTTGATATTTTGTTGTTTTTGGTTGCGTTGGAAAGTAACCAAAATGCAACGTCTGTCCAACATTGGACATTGACGTCGGCCTGACATTGGGTTCTGACGGTAACCCGATTTTCATTTACAAACAAAATGCAACGTTCCACGACATTAAGGTACAACGTCAATCTGACATCATGTTGACATCCTGTGCCTTTTTTTTTCACAGATCTGTATCATTAATAGGTACATGTTTTGAATAATGTTTGTTCGTGTTTTCTTATGTTATACAACTACTGAAAATGTGTCTTCAAATTTTCAAATAGAATATATAATGTATCATATATATATATATATATATATACAGAGACATTGGGAATTTGGTCTCTTATTTTTCCCTATAGCTGCATACAATATCATAAAAAAAAATAAAAAATCATGAAATTCCAGAAAATTGTTCAGAATAACAAATGTTTGAATTTGGTGTGCTTTGAAAATGAGGGTTACATGGTCTTATATAAATATAAATATGCAAATATTTCACCCTGATATTTAAGGTCTGAGAAAACATTTTATATCTTCAAGCCAATTAGCTTCAACCTGTTCTCCACTTTAAACAACTGCCAATTCATTCATTCATTTCAACTGATTTGCTTCATAATGTCAGTAAACAGCAGTCCAAATTTTAAGGACTATTTACATTACTTTTGTGGTACTTTTATGTCAATTTTAAACAGCTGCTTTTTTCTTCATGGAAATCTGTGCTGCAGTCATCTTTTTTTTTTATTAGCAATAAAATCCTACAGAAAGATGTATTTTATCTGACATATGATTATGGTCTATCAGTTCGTGCTGCTAAGGTACAAGTTGTGCAGTGAGCAGAAAGGCTGCGTCTTATTTCAACATCTGAATGTCGTAACCACATGTAAATGTGAGCCCTCACCTCAAATATGACCAGACTGTTCAGGCGGCCCCTAAATAAATGGCTTTCTTACAACAATAAATAGTTTTCCTCTCTGCTTTTTTCAAGCACGGCCATTGAAAACATTCAAAGTACTTGTTATATTTCACCAAAAAATGCAAACATCGCAAGCTAGTCCACGGAGGGTTTTCTCCGAGCTCCGCGAACTTGACCTCATTTGTTGCTCAATTCATTTGAACACATTTTTAAGGTTATATGGAAATTCCCCAGGGCAACACTTATGTCATTTGTGAAATTTGGTTATTAATATAACTCACGGCTGTTCCATTGGCAAGCCACACAGAGAGCGTTTAAACACTGAGTGAACGGCAATAAAAATCTGTAATATACTTTTAAAAATGATTCGTGATTCACACCGTTACAGACTCTTGGACTTCATTCCTGCTTTTTTACAAACTCCCATTAAATTTCAATGATGCCATCATTATTATTGTGATCGTTATGTGCAAGAACACTGATAACGGTCTTACATCATGAACTTATGTTATAAATTTGCACATTTACCCCCTAGTTAGCTTTCAGCGAATCAAAACGATATTAGCGAAATCTCTTTTCTTTGAATCTGGAAAGGGGTCATCCATCGGAGTATTTCGGTTACCCAGTCAAGAATGCCGTACTGGCAGCTATTAGATCCACCTCACAAGGTGGCCTTGTGCGCTAGCCAAGCTTGGCATAAACCGGCTTAACTGGAGGCTAATGTCTTTCCTTATGGGCCCCAAAGAGCCCAATGGCCTCTAGCGCTCAGCATACAGCATAGCGCACAACTCTGCCATTACTGTGGTAATGCTCACTTTTCACAATCAAGAGCCAAAGAAAAGATTGGCTTCTCTGTAAAAGTCATTCACTAAGACACTCACTTCAACCGAGGCATTTACACACCTAGATATAATATTGAGGGGAAAATAATATGGCCTCCGTGCCTCAGTCCACACAGAGTGCTCTGTCAGCAAGTGCACCGCTAGAGAAGAGACGCAGAACTAGTTTTACCTCAGAGACCCTCGCCGACCACACAGAGCTTTGAGCACGAGCTGCTGAAGTGTTGAAAACCATCTCTCGGCTGAAAGCGCAAGGCAGATGAGTGAAGTGATGTTTTATTGTCTTTTCTTGAAGGCTCGCAGAAGCAGGAGGTGGTGTGTAAAAGACTGGATGACAATTCAGTGGTCCAAAACAGCTACTGTGATCCGGACAGCAAATCGCCTGTGAACCAGAGACCGTGTAACACTGAACCGTGCCCTCCAGAGTGAGTATTGCAAATTTGAGTCGTATTGGGGAAAAAGGGTTGATAAACAGCAAAATTAAAACTACGTCATCATTTACTCACCCTCATGTTGTTTCAAACCTGTAAGACTTTGGTTCATCTTCAGAACAAAAATATAGTTTTAATAAAATCTGAGAGATTTCTGTCCAATTACAAAAAGTAAATATAAATCCATCCATCAAATCAAAATTGCAATCAATTTTTGAATAAATTTTTTTTTTGACTTTTTTGTTTTTAATCACATATAAACATGATCAGCAAACATGAACAGAATCTCAACCAAACATACTTGACCAACTAGGTCAAGCTCATGGTTTTTGATGAAGCTCAAAAGTGTCACGTCCTGCGCTGTAAAGTGGGATGATACGTAAAGTGAGTAAATTCGTTGTAACTTGCAACTGTTATGTTGACGACTTAATTTTTATAATTATGCATATAGTTCATTTTCTTAATATTTTAAGGCAATGGGTTTACTAAATGTTTTAAAGTAGTCAAGTAATCGCTTTTCCCAGTGTGAAACCAAGAACCTCATTGATTTTCATGCATCAAGCAAGCATGCTCGAGCTTCTGTGAATAAATGACTAAATGAAATATAATATATTTATATATTATATATATAATAGGAATAGTGTCAGGTTTAGTATCTCATTACTACAATAACGTTATTAGTTATTGTAATTATTATTAGTAATATATAGTATGTATGTGCACTAGTAGACTGTAAAAAATGCTACTATTTAATTTAGTTTATCTTTTTATGCTTTTGAAAAGTTTTTAGTGGATAGGATTTCGCGAGAGGGACAGAAATCTCTCAAATATAATATTGGTTCTTAAAGAGGAAACTCAATAAAGTGGGATTACATATAAGAGTAATTTTGTATTCTTGCTGCCCTGAAAAAACTCTTTCAAGACCCGGTATTAGGCTGCGACCGGCAGGTTGGGGACCCCTGATATATAAAATACTAAATGTAGTGAAATAAGTGAAATGTTTGCATGTTTTGACAGCCCCGTCAGTGAATAACTTAACCTTATTCTTGTAAACATATTATCTTGACACACTAGCTATCAAAATGTGTTTCTTGTGTCATGACACAAGAAGATTTCATCTAAACATTTAACTTCTACACAAAGCTTTGCTCTCTTTGCCAGCCTAGGATGAGAAAATACTTAAAAACACAGACATTTCACTCTTTGATGAGCCTTATCAAAATAGTGCATAGCTATACCAGCAATAAAAAGCACAAAGGGCCACAACCCGTAATGTTTAATTTGTCTTCATAGCACCCCAGCAATAAAGAGTTTCTTTGAAGACAATTTAAAAACTAAGCAATATGATTTATTTCTTCATATGTTGCCTATTTTCATTTAGACTCCGGTGCCAAAATCCTACAGGCGTCCAAAAAAAGTATAAGTGATCACCTGCGTTTTATTGTATTGGCTAGTGGAGTTTATGAACCCTCAAGGGACAATATCCATAAACGTGTGGAGCGTTCGTGTGTGCGGCAGCCAGACGCACTTAGCGCTCATTTTCAATGGGGCGAGCAGCTGAGCAAAGTTCACTTATGTCTGCAAATTTGAAATTGGAAGGAGGAATTAAATGGTTTTGGCCTCTGTGCTTTTGCATCTTGCCAGAGGAGGGTTTAGTGAACCTGAACCTCGAGATGGGCATCGCTAATAACATCATCTAAAATCTATTTCCATCTCCACCTGATGTCAGAGGAATGCGCTCCATGGCCCAGAAAGGGTCAACATGGTCATTGGAGAACACCCTGTTGTTTTTGGGGAGGTAATTTCTCTCTAATGATCTCGCAGATAATGACAGATTTTATTTCATTAATATTTTATGTTCGGCTTTATTTTGCTTGTATTGTTTCATAAGGCACGTCGTCCATGGCTTTATCAGAGCATCGCCAAGAGAATGCAAACAAACCGCTCAAAACTTAATTCAGCCATAACAAATTATATAAAGAGGCGGCCTGTATTCCACAGCCCAGCTGAAGTGTAGGATTGATTTAGCCAGAAATGAAGACAAATTGAACGCAAATTTGGCATTGTTGTTGCCATTGTGTGAAGTTCACAGGCGCTGAACGTTATCACAGTGTATTTGCTGGTCCAAATAGCGTTTCAGGCCATTTATGCCCAATGTTTCTTTTCTCTGTAATTTAAACCTACTGTGTGGTAAGATATTATTTGTGTTAAGCCCCTGAAACTTATATATATATAAAAAATCTAAATTAGGATTATGGTGGCTTTATTCAAGATTGCATAAGAGATTGTAAATGATGGTGTGAGTTATAGTTATAGTCCACTGCAGTTATAGTCACTGCAGTGAAAAACCTATTTGTTTTATATATATATAATTTGTTTAAAAAAAAAATGGTTGGATGCTTTTATAAAAAAAAAAACAGTAATATTATGAAATATTTTACAAAATTAAAAAAGCTTTTTTTTATTTTCATATATTTTAAAATGTAATTTATTCCTGTGGTAGAAAAGCTGAATTTTCACCATCATCACTCAATTCTTTAGTGTCACGTGATCTTCAACAATCGTTCCAATATGCTGATTTGATGCTTTTTATTATACTTGATTAAAAATACTTTTTTATCATTATTGAAAAGTTGTACTGTTTAATATTTATGAGTAAAGCCTCAAATATTTGTTTTTCGCATTCTTTCATGATTAAAAAAAATTATTGCATTTCTTAAAACAGAGATATTTTGTAAGTATATATTTACTATATAAATGCTAATTCCCAAGCCACCCCACCACCACCATAAAAAAAAATAACCTTTTGTATTTTTGTATATATTCGTGTGTGATATATGTACAAAAATAATTAGCTGAAATATTATTTTTCAAAATGCAGTTCTAACATGATTCAGATTGACAATTTCTTAGAATTTTGTGTTTGTGAAAAAGTTAATTCTGTACCATGTTGTGTTCCAGATGGTTTATCGGTGACTGGTCAGAATGTGGGAAAACCTGTGATGGAGGGATCCGGACACGTACTGTTCTGTGTATCCGTAAAATCGGGCCTGCCGAGGAGGAGACTCTAGAGGACAGCCACTGTCTGACCCATCGGCCAATAGAACAAGAGTCCTGCAACAACCAGTCCTGCCCACCTCAGTGGGTGACGCTGGATTGGTCAGAGGTGACTCCATTTATCTCTACATCCTCTTGTATGAACAATTATGTTAATTCGGAGATGTTTTAATAACATTGTGTTGTGTGTTTTTTTCTTTAGTGCACTCCAAAATGTGGTCCTGGCTTCAAGCATCGGATTGTCCTTTGTAAAAGTAGTGACCTGACCAAAACCTTCCCACCAGCCCTCTGTTCTGACCATAACAAACCTCCGGTCCGCATTCGCTGCAGCCTCGGCCGCTGTCCTCCACCACGCTGGATCCCTGGAGAATGGGGACAGGTATGAGTTTACACTTCATCCACATTGATCTCTTTGTTTGTCCTCTGGGTTTTACCCATATGTCAGCAATAAAATTTTAATCATGTAAAATAAAATATAATTTTCAGTCAGGTTTACATCAGGACTCTGGGCAGCCATTTCATTATTTAAATTTTTTTGCTTCATGGAACTGCTTTAATTGTACTGCTGCGTGACAGAGCTTATTGTCCTGCATGAAAATTGCTGCCTTGCTGGTAGATTTGGTGGTGAATGCAGGAGAGGAACCGTATGTTCCTTCCACACGTTTAACATTTACATATGCTATGTTGCTTTATGAGGCCAAACTGCTGCTTCAGAAAACACCACCAAACCATGACACTTCCTCAAGTACAGACTTCACACACTTTGAGTTCAATCTTTCCCCAGTTTGAATGTCCATCAGACACAAATAAACTAAACGCTTTCATCATTAAAAATAGCCTTGGACCGGTTCTCTGTCCACACAACATGCTCCTTAGCAAAGCAGACTTTTGACTCTTTCTGCTGATGGAAGTTTGGTCTCTGCAGAGGCTTTCAGTTCTAATTCTCTGAAATGTTGAGACACTATGTGGATATACAGATCCTCAGTTCAGAGCTGAGCTAGAAAGTTTGTCTGCAAGTTAAATAAGGATTGTCAGATAATTAAGAAATTCTCACCAGTTGCCAGATTAACAGCAATAAGTGGTAGGCATCTGAGGCCCTGTTCACACAAATATCGATATATTCAAAACCCAGTTTGGCCATTCCTCCACACGCAAATGCAGTATCGGGGGACTGAAACCGAAACTTTTTGAAAACTCCAGCCAAGGTGTGTTGTCGTATGGAGATTTTGCCTCATGACGTCAGTTATTGCCTTTGTTTAATGTCAAATTATCTTCTTTTTGCAGGCTTCTATTTGGCCAACATGACTTTATGCTTAGAATTATGTACTGCATATTCCTGTTGGTTTGACATGCTCTTAAAAGTGTTTAAAAAAAAAATCTAAATTAGGATTATGATGGCTTTATTCAAGATTGCATATCATTGAGAGATTGTAAATGATGGTGTGAGTCACACAATAGTTATAGTCACTGCAGTGAAAAACCTATTTGTTTTATATATATATAATTTGTTTTGGTTTTTCAAAAAAAATGGTTGGATGCTTTTATAAAAAAACAGTAATATTATGAAATATTTAACAAAATTAAAAAGCTTTTTTTTATTTTCATATATTTTAAAATGTAATTTATTGCTGTGGTAGAAAAGCTGAATTTTCACCATCATCACTCAATTCTTTAGTGTCACGTGATCTTCAACAATCGTTCCAATATGCTGATTTGATGCTTTTTATTATACTTATTTAAAAATACTTTTTTATCATTATTGAAAAGTTGTACTGTTTAATATTTATGAGTAAAGCCTCAAATATTTGTTTTTCGCATTCTTTCATGATTAAAAAAATTATTGCATTTCTTAAAATAGAGATATTTTGTAAGTATATATTTTTTGCATTTTTTTAAAGAAAGGGGGAAAAATTATTAAATAAATATGACATTTTTTATTCTGTGCTTCAAAATGCATGTAGTTCATGAAATATGCTTAACTGCTCCTTTTGGGATAACTACAAATAGGACTAAGTAGTGATTTTGGAAATTGTAGGTTGTTCGGTAATTTTGATCTCTACTGCATGTTTTGATACACACTTTAAAATTGCTGGGTTGTCATAACCCAACATTGTGTCAAATATGGGCAAACCCAACATTGGGTTAAGTTTTTCAGTTCAATTTAAATTATACTTTTTAATCCATAGGTTGAGTTTGTCTATACTTGATCCAACAATGTCTAAAACAGGTCTCAAACTCAATTCCTGGAGGGCCGCAGCTCTGCACAGTTTTGCTCCAACCCTAATCAAACACAGCTGATCCAATCAAGGCTACTCTTGGACACCTTGATTAGTTGGATCAGCTGTGTTTGAATAGGGTTGGAGCAAAACTGTGCAGAGCTGCGGCCCTCCAGCAATTGAGTTTGAGAACCATGGTCTAAAACAACCCTACATTTTTTTAGAGTGAAGGTGAGTTGTTTTGTTTTTACATAAATATATCTGTTATGGGGCTGCACGGTGGCGCAGTGGGTAGCACGTTCGCCTCACAGCAAGAAGGTTGCTGGTTCGAGCCTCGGCTGGGTCAGTTGGCGTTTCTGTGTGGAGTTTGCATGTTCTCCCCGTGTTTGCGTGGGTTTCCTCTGGGTGCTCCGGTTTCCCCCACAAGTCCAAAGACATGCGGTATAGGTGAATTGGGTAAGCTAAATTGTCCGTAGTGTATGTGTGTGAATGAGTGTGTATGGATGTTTCCCAGTGATGGGTTGCAGCTGGAAGTGCATCCGCTGCGTAAACCATATGGTGGATAAGTTGGCGGTTCATTCCGCTGTGGCAACCCCTGATTAATAAAGGGACTAAGCCAAAAAGAAATGAATGAATGAATGAATATCTGTTATGCTGAACGATAATGGAATATTACCCATATGTTGACCTATATTCATGGAAATGATTCAACGTTAAAATAGTTAAACGTTAGACGTTAAAATCTACATATATAAAAACCGCTTTTGTGAATTGAATTTGACGCAGAACATCTTTGACCCACATACATCTCATTGTTTGTGAAGCTTTTACGTCGACTGTAAAATACAAGTCTTTAAATGTAAGTATTTCAAGTGGCGTTATGATTTAGTAGAAATTTTTCTGACCAGGAATTGCGGTGTAGTACATCTGTACAGACAAAGGCTTGAGTGAAGACTGTTTTAATACAGCATGAAAAAGGCCATGTGTTTGGTTGACGTCAACAGAATTTACACTTGCATGATAAACTAGGGCCTCTGGAAAGCCAGTGACGTGTGTTTTCATGAGTGACAGCGAGTATAACAGCCCAAGAGTGTGTAAGTGGTAGTAATATCATCCAGATTGTTTGAAGTTTATCTCTGCAGTAGACAAGGTTTTCTGTCAATGCCAGGAATATGTTTTTAAAAAGACAAAACATATCAGTCTCAGACCGATCCTGTGGTTTCTCCCTTAAAAATAAGAAAACTATCAGAATAACTATGGTAGCTGTAGCTCATAGTTTTTTTTTTCCCCAAAATGCCCCATAAACAAAATTGTTACTGCAGATTTAAAGGTAATATAAATCGGATGAGGGCTGCACGGTGGCGCAGTGGGTAGCACTTTCGCCTCACAGCAAGAAGGTTGCTGGTTCGAGCCTCGGCTGGGTCAGTTGGAGTTTCTGTGTGGAGTTTGCATGTTCTCCCCGTGTTTGCGTGGGTTTCCTCCGGGTGCTCCTGTTTCCCCCACAAGTCCAAAGACATGCGCTATAGGTGAATTGGCTAAATTGTCCGTAGTGTATGTGTGTGAATGAGTGTGTATGGATGTTTCTCAGTGATGGGTTGCAGCTGGAAGGGCATCCGCTGCGTGAAACATATGCTGGATAAGTTGGCGGTTCATTCCGCTGTGGCGACCCCAGATTAATAAAGGGACCAAGCCGAAAAAAAAATGAATGAATGAATAAATCGGATGAATTTTTTACAAAACAAATTTAAGCTATAAACCAGTCACATGATATCCAACATCACCACCATTAAAGGGATTACATGTAAGAATTTCCTTGTGTTAATCATATTTGCCAATGTGTGATCAGCATGAACAAAATTAAAAACAAGTTCGTCTCCATCTTTCTAGGTTGTCTGTGAATGCCTCTTGTCTAAATTCAGTTGAATTTAAAAGATTTTTTACACAGGGAGAATAAAAAGGGTGTGATATATAGCCCCTTTAAAGGATTTATTCACCCAAAAATGAAAATTCTGTTATTAATTACTCACCCTCATGTTGTTCCAATCCCCTGAGACCTTCCTTCATCTTCTGAACACAAGTTAAGATATTTTAGATGAAACCTGAGAGCTCTCTCATCCTTCATAGACTGAGACATAGACAGACAAATGGTCCTGAGATGTTTAAATCAAAAGGTTTGTCAACATTCCATGTGACTTCAGTGGTTCAACTGTAATCATACAAAGCTCCAAGAACACTTTTGTGCTCCAAAAAAAAAAAAAAAACGGTCAAAATTACTTTGTTGTTCTTTGTTTTCTCTTTCACATCAGCTCAGTGTGTGTGTCTACTACTCTATCAGACAAAAGTCTTGTTGCTTATCCAAGTTTTAGGAACAACAAATAATAACTTGACTTCTAGTTGATCATTTGGTATCAGAAGTGGCTTATATGAAAGGCAAAGGCCTCCAGATTATGCTTATTTTACCAAAATAAAATATGATCATGCCTTGATTTTTAATTATTTAATTAGGTCTGACTTTGCTTAGACAAAAGTCTTGTCACTTAACAGATATAATGTACTGAATATAAAGTCATGGTGCAATGGAAAAAGAATTAATATTGTGTATGACTCCCATGAGCTTGGACGACTGCATCCCATCTCTGCAATGACTCAAATAACTTATAAACAAAGTCATCTGGAATGACAAAGAAAGCGTTCTTGCAGAACTCCCAGAGTTCACCAAGATTATTTGAATTCATCGTCAATGCCTCCACCTTCATTATACCTCAGACATGCTCAATAATGTTCATGTCTGGTGACTGGGCTGGCCAATCCTGGAGCACCTTGACCTTCTTTGCTTTCAGGAACTTTGATGTGGAGGCTGAAGTATGAGAAGGAGCGCTATCCTGCTGAAGAATTTGCCCTCTCCTGTGGTTTGTAATGTAATGGGCAGCACAAATGTCTTGATAGCTCAAGCTGTTGATGTTGCCATCCACTCTGCAGATCTCTCGCACACCCCTATACTGAATGTAACCCCAAATCATTATTTTTCATTCACCAAACTTGACTGATTTCTGTCAGAATCGTGGGTCCATGCAGGTTCCAATAGGTCTTCTGCAGTATTTGTGATGATTGGGTTACAGTTCAACAGATGATTTATCTGAAAAATCTACCTTCTGCCACTTTTCCAAATGATCAAGTAGAAGTAGAAATTATTATTTCCTGCTCTTACAACTGGGATCGACAATAAGACTTTTGTCAGGTAGTGTAGTATTGGCAATACAGCATATTGCTCCATATTGCCAGAAGTTAACACGCACCATAATCTGACAAAGAAGACAATGGCAAACAGAGTAATTAATAACAGTATTTTTATTTTTGGGTGATCTAAGTCAACAACACAATTAATAAAAACATTTTCCCTATTAGTCTGAATAAGAATTGTTGTTTGGAATAGAGCAAGTAAAAGCAGAAAAGTGAAACGTTGAGTTTTTATATTTGGCCTGTTGACATTTGATGTCCCTGACAACGTTTGAAGTCCCATTTAACCACGCATTAGCTACAGTTTTTGTAGCAACGTAGTATCAGTGGTGTATTTTTTTATATAGTAGAATAAAACATTTAATTGTATTGAGCTTGTATTAATCACACACCTTATGGTATTTCAGGCATTTAACCAAAAACACATTGACTTCATTGCAGTGGGACTGTAAGTATTTAAAAACGATGTGAATATATGAAAAATGACCAAAATCCAGACTTAATCCTCATCCTGAATGAGTGCGTCAACTTCTGTTGTACGGGTTTTGCCATTACATGACTCCTGTAGTGAACTGGGACTCTCATAATGGAGAGGCTGTTGAAGGGAGCCATGGGCCAAAAGGTCGCTGGTTCAAATCTCACTTAAGGCGCTCACTGACATATCCCGTCTGTCAGGGGCTCGTGCTCTAATAAAGTCTGTTTAATATAGAGGGGATGAAATGGGAAAGCTGCTGGAAACTCATCTGAGACGTCCGCACTCCCAGTCCCGTGAGGGTCCTTCACTGTGGGTCTTACACGTGTTTATGACTAAATCCCCATCAGATCCTTGTCTTGGCATACGACGTCAGCTTTTCTGTGGCATTCACACTCGGCGCTGCAGCAGAGTGACTAATGAGCTAAATTTGTGTATTGTATTGGGTCGCTAGGTTACTCTTCGGTTTTTCCATTGAATCACTATGCTACATCACAGTGGAGAACTACTGGAATACATCTCCATTTCACTTCAGACAGTCGCAATTTACTCCCTCGAGCAACGTCGAGACCTCTAATGTAGAACAGCTGACAGTAGTCAGAGATTCAATTAAACTATTACAATGACATTCCGTAAGTAGCTCTCACTCCTTAGTTTTGGAAGTTTGGGCCAGAATTCACAAGCGTGCCACAGACCGCCTGATGCACACTGCACATAAAAACGCCAGGAGCTCACTGAATTCATTTCAGTCTGATTGGTTGGCAATGGATTCATACTGGAATTTTATAACTATTTCTGCTTTCTAGTATTTTCATATAAATGTGTTACGTAATTTAATTTTAATGGTTGCATTTAGTCATTCTGTTGACTATTGCTTTGCAACCACAAGTCAGCTAGCAGTCATTAGAGTATTACTAGACCATCTGCTTAATATCTGCTAATGATTTGTTTTGATGGTCCTACAGTAACTTTTCAAGTACATTAATCTATTTGAACACGAACCCTAACCTATCAGTCATGTTCCAATAACAATTAGTTGACATTCAGATGCAAAGTTATTTAGACCCTGTTTCCACCTGGAATTACCATGTAATTTCATTGACTACAAGCTGTCAGTCAAGAGGCACTAGCATGTATCACCTGATATTAACATTAGTTCAGAAGAGTCTCTTTTGGCCAATTCAACACACAGGTACTATTGAATAAACGAATCAATGTTAGATGGCTTATGAATGAGCGGAAAGGCAAGCGATTGAAAGGGATGTTAATGTCAGTCAGTTTGGGTTTGGTTTAACGCATGAAGCATGAATACCTTTAGTGCACTTTATCACAATGTGTCCATTTGTTGGGTTGTAGTGGCTGATTTGACACATTCAACCAAATGAAGGTTTATACTATAAAGCAATCCATTCAAGTGCATTTTCACAATATCGATGGAAGTGGTAAAAAGTGGACAAGCTCAAAAATGTTTTAGACCATATTTATACCTGTATTTAACATTGTTCAATCTTATATATATGACATACAATACATCTTATTACGATGTGTAAATGTTAAAACTAGGTTTAATGGTTGCAAAGTTACTTAGTAAACAAAATTGTCACCATAAATAATGTAACCTAAAATTTTAGTAAAGGGTTCCAGAAGCTTTAAAATAGCATCAAAGCTGTCCTTTGGTGTAACAGTTCTACAAGATTTAGTTTTGTGCCTATTTTCGTATAACTTCTCATACATTGTGGCTGCTTACAGATGTGATCTTGCAGAAAATTGATTTACTGAAACTTTTAATGACTACATAAATGAACAAGTCACTAAGTTTGCCCACAATTCTGACATTGAGAGTTTGAGAGAGATTGGTAGAAAGTTTGAGCAAAAATTGGTAAAAAGTAAAAGAGAGCACACATGAACATTTCACTTTGTGTCAGAACTTAGTGTTTCAGATTTTAGATTTGCTTGCCTTCAAATGCTACATAAATCATCATCGGATGCTACATTTCATTTAAATGAACCTATTCCAGCTTAAGTCAATGTTTCTTGGCTAGAATATTTTACTAATATATTACTTATTGCAAAATAAATTACTTGTTGTAACTACGGTTGTAATATCCCTGTATCCCATAATTCTGAAATATGGGTTACACGCTGTACTAACAGCTCATTGTGTGTGTGTTTTACAGTGCTCTGCTCAGTGTGGACTAGGACAACAGATGCGGACGGTTCAGTGTTTGTCTTACACGGGACAGCCCTCAAGCGAATGTCTAGACTCACTGCGGCCCAACACCATGCAGCAGTGTGAAAGCAAGTGTGATGCTACACCCATCTCTGGTGGTGACGGTAAGCCAATTACCCTTTTCGCTAATTCCTTTATTGCTTACGATGATGACTTATGAGTGCTTCATATGAGCTGCATGTGGCTTTGATCACCGTGTTGACATTTGCAAAGTCTGCAGACTCTGCATTTAATTTTGAATTAACAAAGGATTATATTGTTCTTTTTTTCCCGTTATTAACTTCCTCTGTTTGGATTCAAGGCGGGATGCTATTTAAGCAATTCTGGATTCAATAAAAGTTCTGTGACCCTTGCGAGATGAATCCCTATTCAGATTTCTTCACCGGTCAAGCAGCTTTAGATTAGCTCTCCTAATGGACCCTAATGGGATTAGTTGAATCTTAATTAACAGCAGTGACGGAACGTCTACTTTCATTGTCATCAGCTATGGCAATTTAAAGTACCTAATAAGGAAGACACAATAAATGAGAAGGGGCCGGTTAGCGCCAACAGCACACTGCCATGCTAATGCAGATGGCCGTCTGCCTGTGCTGTGGATCAGGTCGTTCTCTCGTTTTATGCTTAGATGCTGTAATTACCATAAGAGGCTCATGTCCAGGCCCTGAGTCATGGCCTCTTTAGAAGGAGAACTCAATTTTGGCCTTGACTCAAAGAAAGTCTATTAGCTTTTCAATGCTACAGAGTCGTGCAAGACATAAAATTCCCATTGGGCCCCAAAGAAAATTTAATTGGTACTTTATCCAGTCCCTGGTCAGAAATCCAACAAAATCACTTTTCGTTAAGCGTTTCAAAAATCAAGGATGCGACCAACAATCTGTATTCAATGTGCGTTGTCATGACTGTTTCCATAGATGTGCTTTGATTTAATGTGCTATAAAAACAGTCAGGATAAATAGAGCATGTGACAAAGTTTATGAGTTATATTTCAAGCATCATATAACCAAAGTTCTAAATCAGGGGTGTCCAATCCTGCACCTAGAAGGCCAGCATCCCACAGATTTGAGCTGCAACCAGCTTAAGCACACTTGCCTTGGGAGTTTCTAACAAGGCCCTGTCCCAAATGGACCCTAGTGGTCCAGATATCTGTGATGCCATCCCTATGACTGTCAGATAGAAGTCTGCTTGGAGGCCATTTTAATGCAGTTTTGGCAAAATCCACAAAGAGGATGTCTGTGTACACACTTCTGAAAGCTAATATGTCAAATGAGAAACCCTACAGTCTCGTGGACTTAACAGTTGCCATTAAAGACAGCAAGTGCACTTGAAGTGTGCTATTTGGAATAGGAAGACCATGGCTGTGTTCAAAACCACTCTCTATACATAACCCTATACCCCCTTATTCATTTTTCCTTACATTAATCCATTAATATAGTCCACTTGAAGGAGTGAATGAAGATAAGTGAGTGAATTAAGACCATGATCAAGTTTATCTTGAACAGTTTCATGGAAGCTGGCATGTATAAATTTTATACAACCATCATTTAATCATCCTTGAAAAAAGTAGATATTTTGAATGTGTTGGAAACATGAAGCCATTGTCTTTTATTGTAGGAAAAATAAATACTATGGAAGTCAGTGGTTACAGGATTCCAACATTCTTCAAAATGTCTTATTTTTCTTCAACAGTACAAAAAAAAACCTTAAAATGGTTTGGAACATGTCAAGGGTGAGTAATTGATGGCAGAATTAAATTTTTTGGGTGAACTATCCCTTTATGTGTGCAATGGTTGTACACTTGTTGTTACCAAAAAGTATTTAGTGGAAATGATATGCTACATCTGATAATGTGGACAAAATGTAACAATATGTTGGACATGTAGACATGTAATGAACATTACTTGTAAAACCCAACATTTGGTGTCATAAGCATGAGGACAGTGAGATTTATATGGGCTATTTATTATCTATCATCCATGTGATGAAGATGACAAATTATTCTTCTTCTTCTTTCCACTGGTGTCCCTTTTGCTAGTGTATAAAATCTTGAGCCACTCACCCCTGCACTGATTACTGCTTGGATTCACACAGACATCTGAAATATGACCCCAAATGTCTGTCCACAGTGGAAATGTCAACATGCTTTTCATTAAAAACGCTGTGGAATATGAAGTGAAATGAAAAATGAAATGACTAAAACTTAAGACAGTCAATATTGAAATGTAATGAAAGGCTAATTTCGAAAGGGGGGCATGTTAATAGAGGCATGTTCAATCTTGTAGTATAGCTTCCCCGACACTGGTGTTTGAATGGGCCAATTGTAGATCCAACAGCCTTTGGGTTCTGTATCAAAACCTGAGTCACTGTTCCACACAGACTTGCCCATCATTTAAAGCAGTGGTTCCCAAACACATTCCTGGAGGACCCCCAACACTGCACATTTTTTATGTCTCTCTTGTCTCACACACCCATTTTGGTAATCCGCTGATGAGTGTACATGGTGTGCTTAGTTAAGGAGTCATGCAAAATGTGCAGTGTTGGGTGCACTCCTGGAATGTGGTTGTTTTAAAAGTTTAAAAGGTTGTTTTTTTTTTGTTTTTTTTGTGGAACACAAAGGGTAAATGCTTAATGCTAAATGCTGAATTTAGTTGTGTTCCTCACACAAATCTATTATATGGAATTAAAAGACAAGACAGCATGCATGTTGTATTAAGTACTTTATGTATTATTCTGATTTTGGAGCTTGACAGACCCAAGTCGAATTCATCTTTGCGTTCTACTGAAGCAAACAAGTCACAAACCTTCATGTGTCTTTTCTCATTCCAGCATTTTTTTTCTCTTCCCCCAGAGTGCAAAGACGTAAATAAGGTGGCATATTGCCCATTGGTGCTGAAGTTCAAGTTCTGCAGCCGTGCGTACTTCAGGCAGATGTGCTGCAAGACGTGCCAAGGACACTGACCCTTTGGAGAGAAGCAGAGACAGATGCTGCAACAATGAAAGAGAGAGAAAACTGGCAGAGAGAAAAGCAGACCAGTGTTGCACGATTCAACACTGGGCATGGAGAAGGAAGTATTTCTCTCGCTCATCAACACACACACACACACACACACACACACACACACACACACACACACACACACACACACACACACATGCACACATACACACACACACAACTGCTTTTAGCCCTGTGGAAGCCAAACCACTGCTCAGCACTGTGCTGACACCTGTTTTATTTTCACTTCTGTGAAGTGGGAATGTATAAAATGATCATTATTGTTGTTATTTTTATAATAATAATAATAATTGCTATTGGTTATTATTATTATCAATGTCTTTCTGTTGTTATAATCCAAAGTGCTGGACACAACACTCACAGAAGTAAAATGGCAAAGGTTTACTTCAAGGCACCCACCTACAGGAAATCGGGGCATTGATATTTCTCTGGGTCTTGAATACATACTCCTTTCACAGTTCAGTAGGCAACTCTGCATTCAAACCAACAATGGTTGCTCACATAGGCAGCATTGTAGCAAATGGAAGTAATTGGTTTTCTATAAGAGTGGTCAATTTAAGACACCATGAGTATCAAAGACTGTTGATGGGAAAGATTCTAAGCAATGGACTGAACAATTGCTTGGTGACCACAATGTGAATACCCCTTTTAGAATATAAAGATTTGTAAAATTTAAATAATTGTATATCTTCAGCCCTGGAGAGCCACAGTCCTGCAGGGTTGCATTACAACCCTAATCAAACAAAGGGTCAATCAAGCAAATCAAGATCTAAGGCAGGGGTCACCAAACGTGGTGTCCTGCAGAGTTTAGCTCCAACTTGCCTCAACACACCTGCCTGGAAGTTTTAAGTATATATAGCAAGACCTTGATTAGCTTGTTCAGGTATTTGATTAGGGTTGAAGTCCTTCAGGACGGATTGTGGTGACCCTGGGTCTAAGGGTTACTAGAAAGCTACAGGCAGGTGAGTTTTTATAAAGGCTGGATCAAAACTCAGCAGGACTGTGCCTCTCTTGGATTGAACTCGGCCATCCCTGGAATAGGTCAGGGGGTAGTCAATGTTGGTTCTGGAAACATACCTTTCTGCAGACTTAAGACTACCTGACTGTAATTTTAACTAAACTCTGCAGGATGGTAGCCCCTGGAAATGATTGAATTTACATTTAATTTTTAAAAGTATAGACCAGAGATCTTCAACTGCTCCTGGAGAGTTAACTTCCTGCACAGTTCAGTTCTAACCCTGGTCTAACTCACCTGGTTGTAATTTTCAAACAACCCTGGACACATTAATGGTTCAGGTGTGTTTGACTGGGGTTGGATCTAAGAATAAGCAGTTGGAGACCCCTGGTACAGATTAAGGTTGTCTGAAGGCCTGGTTATACTACTACATGTACAGCTATGTCCATGGAGCTTTGAGTATGCTCAACTGTGGATGAATGGGTTTCACATATGCCAGGAGTGTCCAAAGTTCGTCCTGGAGGGCCAGTGTTCAACTTGCTTTAACACACATGCCTGGATGTTTCTAGTATACCTAGTAAGAGCTTGATTAGCTGGTTCAGGTGTGTTGAATTAGGGTTGGAGCTAAACTCTCCAGGACACCGGCCCTCCAGGACGGAGTGTGGACACCCCTGACATATGCACAGTAGCATTGAGTGGACTCATTCTGTTTGAACATTCAACTTGTGCCTGACAAACACTTCTGATGACAAAAAACTGTCACAAAGGTATGTACATTGTTCTGGAAAGTGGATGATTGAAGTATAAGTACTCCATTCTACTTTTTGAGGGTGTATGTCCTACAGAGCTCCAACCTCCACAAACACGCTTGCATGGAAGATTCCTCCAA
>CAIGQV010019090.1:2925159-3050871 GCA_903798115.1 Danio jaintianensis
ACCGGCCTTTCCAGGACTGAGATTGGTGACCCCTGCTCTGAGAGATGGATTGGACAACCCTGGTATAGATGGCTAGAGCAAATGTTTGTTGAAATCAATAACTTTAAATTCTGCATTTATTCTTTCACTTGGTAGACACTTTTATCCAAAGCAGCTTACATTGCATATAAGGTTTGCAATCCTTGACCTTGGCATTGCTATCTCCAGGCTCCACCATCTATAGCTGACAACCTGCAGTTGTTATACTTTTGACAACTTAAAAAAAAAAAAGATAAAGACCCAAGGGGCAAAGACAAACAGGGCTGTGCAACTTGATGTTTTGGTGCTGAATTTCTGCAACAGAAAACTCAATTAGGGCTTCAGAGTCCAGATGTTCCGCTGAGTTAGCCACCTGTTTTGCTGAGCTGAATCACATGACCACAGGCCAAAGAATTTCACCATTGTCTGACACTCGAACAAGGCCTGAAAATCAGATCAGTTCCAAAGGGACGTTTCTACAATTGTGTCTCCAGAATTATTGTGGACACCAGAGGGTCATTAATTGTGATTCTGACGTGATTCTGCTTTATGGATGCGTATTCTGCTTTAAATTCTTGGTTTCTGACATCTATGTGTCTGTTCCGGGGCCCGGCGTGTTCCAGACGCAATAATTTTCATATAAAATGCGTGCTGCAGCAACACTCTGCCACATTATCAGCAGTGTACACAGACAATTCATCAGCACGGGAATGACTTGCTTGGCGATCTCCAGGTCTGTGACACTGATGCATTAGTAAAGTTAAGTGAAGGGCCAGTGCCTGGGTAACCTGCCAGACCCCGCAGATCCGGTCTGCCATTGACTACCTCCAAAACACCCCCTCTTCCTCCTTCCCTGAGATTGCAGTGCTTCCAGCCCACACTCTTAAACCCTCCACACTCAATGGTCCTTTTTCCCTCAGTGGAGGACTGTTTGTTTCACTGCCCTTCTTCTGTTCATCTTTTGAGTGGGCGGCTCTTCTGGCCCGAACGTGTAAGACCTTAACGCATTCTGGGTATGCAATCAAAGCAACTGACAGAAAGCCAAGAATACTTCAGCTCTGTTCCAAATCCTAGCCACCTCCCTACCTAGATAACTTTTTTAAGAAATCAAAGACCACTTTCTGTAACACAATAAAAACACATATTTTAAGTGAGAACTGCACATTTCCTGTGCAAGGATGACACTACAATCAGCGTAATAAATATAAAAATACTGTTTAACCTAGTACTCATGTGCTGTGCATTTTTTTAAGCTTGCTGCACTATTGCATTACTAGCTTAGCAACATGCTAACATCAATTTCTAGCGGAATCTACTACTTATGTGGCATGTGTCGTCATCTATGTAGAACATACTAGATCAGTCAGTTAAAAGGTTATGTTTTCATTACAATGCTGTGTTAGGCCTGAAACATACTTTACAATAATCACATAAATGCCAATTACAGCTAAGCTCAATTTTATACAGGTTGCTTTACAAAATGTGTCAAACTGCACTGCACTCTTAGCATTATCACAAAATCACTTACAGTTGTGTAAAATATTGTAGAGTTGCATAGAATACATTTGCATGCACGTACTTTAACATTAAGTATGTCTGGCAAGACGGCATGTGCGTAAACTTGCATAAGCCATGTTTCTTGACATATAATGCAATCAACTATGTAAGCCCTAGACAGAAAAGCAGTTTGCTATGTTTTGGAACAGAGCTTATTTTAATATTTTTCCTTTCTGTCCTTTTACCTCACACTGGTTTAAGTTTGTATGTAAACATTCCACCAAATACATACCGCATTTTTCCACGCTATCCATGACTTTTTCCGGCTCTCTTAGGCAAGGGAACATCAAACGATACAGCATGCCTCAATAATAAATGTCACTTTTTGTAATGGGACACAATAGATAACTGAAATTTTAAGGGATTGTGGGACAGTTTTATGTGTTTATTCATTCAACCATTCTACTTTTGCTGCTGCTACTCGTTTGTAGCCACAAATACAACATTAATGGGTTATGTATTGTTATGAAATGTTAAAACTGGGATTATTCGACAGTGAACAATGAACGGCAGAACCGTCATGCTGAGCATCCTGATATTGTACTTTGTAAAATCCTAAGGCTTGAAGTACAAGTTTACTGGCTTTGGGACACGGACTCTCAATAAGACACTCAATGAAACTGGTACTGATCGCTGTGAACTTTGAACTGTGTCTTTGAATGTCACATCGTTTAACCTGTACCTATAGAAGAGAGTTTTGCATTTTTGTGAATAGTTGCTTACATTTTATATTCAGTATTATTAATGTTGGTACACTGTTACTAATTTTTTTTTTTTTTCATTTGTAAATTATATGCTAATTTATTGCCATGTGTCACTTGTCTCATGTATGTTTCACTGCATGCAAACTGAAACCTAGTATAGTGAAAACGATGCAGTGGAATAACACCCCTCACAATCTTGTTTTAGTCTTGGTAAAATGTGAGTTTGAATGTGTCTTCTTTGCTACTAGAGCGCTCTTAAAACTATGTCAGAATGCTTTTGTGTGAGTCTGTGCGTTTGAGTGTATGTTGGTATGGTATTACTGCACTGTTTCTTGAGGGCCAGTGCTCACAAAAATAATAATAATGAATAATGGTGTCAAAGGGTAAGAAAAAAATATCTCCATAGTAACTTTAACATTCTCAGTCCTTTGGCTTGTACCCTTGGTGAATCCTACAGTATGTAATGGATCCTGAATAAAATGACTATAAAAGGGTTGTGTTTAGATTTTTTTTTTCTGTGGTCTCCCGCAAAAGGCTTAAGTACAGTATACTAAATGAGTTTACTGCCTGAGAATAACAGGATAATTCATTAAATGGATCCCAAAAGGAAAACTTTGTCATTTTCTCACCCTCAAGTTTTTCCAAAACCGAATACCTTTTTTTTCTCTTGAGATATTTAATATAAAGGCATGTTATAGGTCTACGTCTCAATGGTTATCAGTGAACCGAGATTGGTGACTACATGGAGTGCTACATGGAGTTGAATGCTTTCTACAAAAATCAGGTTTCTAAAATAAAAACTCCATTGATTTTCTCCACAATAAAACAGTAACTGATAAACCATCAAATACAGACCTGCTCTGAGAGTGAAAATTGATTTTACTACATGGCTCTCTGGAATACTTGATTCTGGTTGGTCAATCGGACTGAAGGGCTTTATTCTGTGAAAATATGCACCTGGATGTACATTTTCCCACTGATTACATGGATTACTTGCCACAAAACATGCAATTTAGACACAAAAGATTGTTCTGAACCATAATAGTTTATTAAATCTTTAATTAAACAGAAAGCTGACAGAAAGGAAAACAGCTGAATAGAGCTGATGGCGCAACCTACATATTATTGAGTCATGAGATGGCACCAAACTCAAAAACAGCAACGTGACAGACAAGGACATAAATACGAATGTGGATGTAAGTTTATGGATGTGAATGTATTAGTGAATGTGAATTGTTCAGCGGTTATC
Source organism: Danio jaintianensis (assembly GCA_903798115.1). Lineage (NCBI taxonomy): Eukaryota > Metazoa > Chordata > Actinopteri > Cypriniformes > Danionidae > Danio > Danio jaintianensis. Next base: position 2,928,688 of record CAIGQV010019090.1, read on the forward strand.
TCAGAATAACATACCTTGGACTTGGACAGGCTAATCTGGGTACTTCAAATTATCTAGATCGTTAGTGAATATTCATATAAGCTGTATATGTCACACTGCTGTTCTTGACTGTTTGGCGCCATCTTAATAATAATTCCTTACATTTATATAGCGCTTTTCTATACACTCAAAGCGCTTTACACATTGGGGGAATCTCCTCATCCACCACCAGTGTGCAGCATCCACCTGGATGACGCGACGACAGCCATATTGCGCCAGACCGCACACCACACACCAGCTGATTGGTGGAGCGGAGACAAAGTGATGAAGCCAATTATGATATGGGGATGGTTAGGTGGCCATGATGGACAAAGGCCTTACCTTTTAAAGTTAAACCCCTACTCTTTTTCGAAGGACATCTTGGGATTTTTAATGACCACAGAGAGTCAGGACCTCGGTTTGACGTCTCATCTGAAAGACGACACTCACTGAACAGTATAGAGTCCCCATCAATGTACTGGGGCGTTAGGACCCACACAGACCACAGGTTGAGCGCCCCCTGCTGGTCTCACTAACACCACTTCCGGCAGCAACCTAGCTTTCCCATGTGGTCTCCCATCCAGGTACTGACCGGGCGCAGCCCTGCTTAGCTTCGGTGGGCGACCATGTGAGAGTTGCAGAGAGCTAGCTGCCGGCATCTTGTGACTAAATCATAGTGTAGGCCATTTTTTTTCTGCAAGCCTTTACATTAATTAAAGGTTTTGTCAATTATTATAGCTCAGATCAATGTTTTGTGTGTAATTGTTTGCCTTTATGGCAAGTAGCCATGTAATAAGTGGGATAATGAACATCTAAGCGGTTGTGTTTGCAAAAACCCTACTGAAAAAAAGAAAGAAAAAAAACTGCATAAACAAGCCAAAACTGGTTGACTGGTCTGAGCTGGTTAACCGGCCTGGTTTCAGAGGTGTTTTGGCCATTTCCAGGCTAGTTTTAGCCATTTCCAGGATGGTTTTAGACATTTCCCGGCTGGGAGATCAGCTGGAAAGACCAACATAATCCAGCTTGGCCAGCCTAACCAGACTGGGAGACCAGCCAAAACCAGCTATGTTTAGCATAAACCAGGCTAGTTTCAGCTGGTCTCCCAGCCTGACTTGGCTAAAACCTGGTTTAAAGGCTGGTTTAAGCTGTTTTTTTTGTTTGTTTTTTTAGGACAGGACAGGACAGCCTGCTGAATAGGCTGTCGGGTTTTATTCTACAAGAACAACAGCCTGGATGTACTCTATCCCATACATATAAGTTTTGTTGATCGTCTCTGTTTGCATTAATTCAGCCTCATGTTTTTTGTTTTTGTTTTTTTAAATAACAATCATGTTTAATATCAGTATGTGTATTATGCTGGGAAAAAAATTATCAAAAAGATGCGGTGAACAAAAATGACCTTTAGCACCACCTACTCCAATGAAAGACACCCCCACTAAAGCCAATACTGTGTTATTTTATTTATTTATTTATTTATTTATTTATTTATTTATTTATTTATTCCCTTTTTATGTACTTCTTTGCCTCAAATCAAAGTTTGTAAGGTTATGGATCTCTCTCTTTAGGATTATGGGTGCTGCAGTTCTTCACTTCACATCAAACATGGCTCTACAAAAACATTCAGCATTTTTCTGTAAAACACTTGATTACAGTGTACATTAGACCAATCATCTGGGTAACTGAAACAGCCAAAACATCTCCCATATCACTTCTCTGGCTTTTTCATTTCATACATTACAAACTCAAATGCTGCAATCTTGAGTCTCAGTCATGTATAGCAAAAAGACATGACAGAAAAAAAATGATTCAAGTATTTTCTGTTTATATATGTTGTTGAATTGCTTTATAGGACTATGATCTCTGCTCCAACAACTCTTGATGATGAAATATTTATCAATGTGACTTTTATTGATATTTTTTAGCAGTTTGAAACCATATACTATCAGGATTGGTCTTGTAAATTGTGGTATAGAAAAACTAGTCAATGAGCTGCCATTACTTCATCTCTTATTGTAATGATTTATTTCTATATGTATTGTTTCAAACTACTAAAAATATCAATAAAAGTCACTTTGTTTAACATCAAAAAATTGTTCAACATCAAAAGTCGTCAGAGCAGAGATCAAGATCCCATAATGCAACTGCAAATAAATGAAAATCGCTTGTAAATCACAAGCCATCTGCAACTTAATAAGTTATTGTCACCACATTCATCTTGTTGTACAGAAAATTGTTGTTGTTTTTCAAATATAACATTGTAATTGACATGTTATCTTGGTAGAAGCTTTAACATAATACACACATAAAATTATTAATTAAATTTCATAGCAATTTCTTTATTTGGTGTCCATAGCCACATAAGTGAGATACTTTATTGCTAATTTTGCAATAATGACCATCTGACTGAATATTTTCTCAACTCTCACCCACCATTTTCCATCATTTGCAAAATAACCCTTTCTGGCAGTAATAGACATGACACATTTTCTGAAATAGTAGAGAATCTCCACATTCAAAACAATTAAAGCAGCAGAAACAAGCATTCTGGTAAATAATTTGGTAAAAAATGATTAAAGATGCTAGCACTGGCTGACAAAATGCTGGCGAGTTAATGAACTATCTCTTATTTCATAAAGGTTTTGGTAAGTTTAAATGTAAGAGCTACTTTTGAATACCTGAACAACTCTGAAAAGCTTCTGTCTGCTTTACTTGGAAAAAGAAAGAGAGCGATTGAAACGGAGACCTAGAGAAGATTAAGAGCGCCTCAGCAGCTGGCTGCAACTGTCAGCTACAATTCGGCTGTTTACATGTCGACTCTCAGCATAGCCACAACAAAGACCAAGCAAGACAGCGGAGACACTTGCCAAGAAACAATTCCATTCTTTATCTCTTTGTAAACCAAAGAGACAGACTGAGATGTCAAACGAAATAATGATATAGCATAACAGGACAGCCCGATGTACGAATGAAGGCCAAAAACGGTTAAGTTGAAGCCCTTACGCTACAATGGCAGCGTTAATGAAAGTCAATGGCAAAATGTTGCGAACAGCATTTACTTTTGCGCCCCCAAGAGCCCAGCCTTTCCCATTGTTAGTGTAAAGGGGGATGTGCATAAGGCAATGGTGATCAAAGACACGCTGATGGCAAGATTGCACTTGTGTTTTGTACTTACCCAAAACAGATGTTTATCTTCGAAGGTTCTCAGAGAGGAACAAAGGCTTTGTTTACTCAGGAGTATGTGGCAGAGCGTTTGCCTGAAAGTGCCTGACCTCAGGGGGCTGCGGTTTAATGCTGTCCCTATGTGGTCTTTTCCCCAATGTAGGCTAGCCAGTGATGTGGGCTTCTTCACTGCTGCGGATGACAAAAACAAGTTTACCAGTCTTTTGTATCACACTTATAATATTTGTACTTTGGGATTACAGCAGATTATGCAGAGTAAACAAGTGTTGGAATCAAAAACCCACATGCTGAAGACTGTAACAATGATAAATAACAACAGTTGGGTTCCAAAACCTAAAGAGTCTCCCAGCTAGAAAGCATTGAAGGAGTTCTCGACAAATAGAAACTATTTGGAGTTATAGGAACTAGTCACAAAGAAGGTTCCCAGAGAACTATATTTTCTTAGCTGCATTCACACCATCACTGAAGAGGATCCCAGAAGTATGTATAATCTAATCAAAGCACTGCATTGAAGAAATTAAACAACTAAGGATTGAGGACACTGTGATTAAAACTGTTTTGGTTTTGTCTTGCAGGTTTTGTGATAACGGTACAAAATTTGGTGTATAAGTTGAATTGTAACAGCAAAAACGAGTACTATATACTGTACTTGTACTCCTCCTAATCATTGATGCTTAGAAAAGCACACAACCTCAATGGCAAAGGCAACATATAATTGCTGATAATGTTGTGTTATGTTATCAGAATAGACCCTAAAAAGAAGTGACACAATTTAGTACCTGTAACTAAAATCATTCCCAGTTCCTGCAGTGAAAACAGGCAAAAAAGTAATTAATTCTGCTAATAGTTCTAGGAACCATGTTGTATCAATGCAAAAACCACTTAAGATAGCTACTGTTCTTTGGCCAAAGATAAGGAAATCCCAGAATGTACAGCAGTGAGACAATTTAGATGGCAGAAGGGGTTTTCACATCAGGTAGTTACAGGAACTCAGTTATTGGAACTAACCCAGGAATTGAATTGCCTTCACACCATCACTAAGATCTTGTAAGCTTGCCAACAGTGCTTTCAAATGCTTCATTTATCAAAATCAACAACCAGAGGATGGAGGATGTCATGATCAAAGTCACGTTTTTGGTTGTGTGTTTTAAAAAAATGATAATTCTGCAATTCAACTAATCCAGTTTTTTCCCAGTACTGGGTTGCAGCTGGAAGGGCATCCGCTGTGTAAAACATATGCTGAATAAGTTGGCGGTTCATTCCACTGTGAAGACCCCTGATGAATAAAGGGACTAAGCCAAAGGAAAATGAATGAATGAACTAATCCAGTTTAGTAACCCATTGAAGGCACAGAGGAAATATCAGCACAAGTGCTTTCCAAGAACAGGGGGCTTCACTGAGGTGGGAACTCATTAGCACTTTACAGGCAGTTTTGATAAAAAGGTGTGAAAGGGATGAGAACCAGAATGTACTAACTCAATGAGGATTCCTTTATATAGCCACTCATATTATTTAGAGCGACAAAAGACCTTAATATTAAACATAACAGGGACATTAAAAAGCACAAAATGATTAAATGGATAGTTCATCCAACCTCTCGCCACTAATGTAATTATATAGTGTTCTAAATCTGTATAAATTACATTTTTCTGCAGAAAGTATATGAAGATATTTTTAAACATTTAACAGCATTAACCCTTCTGACACTCATTGAGTGGGAAAACAATGTTTAAAAAACATGAAAAACATGACTGAAAAACATGAGGGCAACTGACTTTTATTTTTGGGTGAAATATCGTTTAAAATCTCCTGGCTAATTTTACTTACTCGACTGACGGAATCTGCATCATGCTGGTTGCCCATTGATGCCAATCAAGAAAGATAAAGCGCTGTAATTTCCACAACTGCAGATCCACATGAGGTCACCTGCACATGTAAGCACTAAATGGCACAGGAACATGTCTGGGACCCTTTTAGAGAATTCATGACGTGCTTCAAAGAATTTCGGCTCTACTTGAACAACCAGATAAATCACACAGGGCTGGTTTTGATCTGTGGCACCAAAAAGCCCCGAGCCCCTGTAGTCTGCTTCTGTAAAAAGATACAGGGCCAGATATGCTGAGGAAAAAAACACAACAAATCAAGACCACGGCTTCAAGATCTACAAGGCTTCAACCATTAATGAATCAGATACACCAGAAACCCCAGCGGGCACCTTGATGTCAAAACATTTTAAAAAATAATCAAAAATGCGAACTGATTCAGTTGATGACCTTGATGTCAAAATGATATCAAATTGGCATCTAAAATTGAAGACAAAAAAACATCAAATATCGATTTTTGACTCCAATGTTAAATGTCAGTTTGATGTCATTTGGACATTGAGGTAGTTTACATGCATTATAGGGATACAAAATTCAGTATAAATTTGTCATCTGTAATTGAAGCTTTCAGATAAATAAAACATTTCTTATATTACAATACGTTTTGTGTTGTTATTCTGGTGGTCAAAAGGGCATCAATGTGTGGATGTCAAATGGACGCCAAGGTTTTGACATCAAATGAATTTACATTTGTAATCAAAGGTGCCCGCTGAGGCTGATATAAAGAGGTGTGAGAAATAACAGCTAAATGAAAAGCAGGTCTTCGCCAGGAACAAGAATCGCCACCCGGTTTTCCCAGCCCCGTCGAGAGCTTCTCAAGTGCTCCAACAGAACTTGGTTTGAACAAACAAGCTTCCGCCAACAGCCCAGATGGTGTTGCTGGAGACACTGCAACCACGACTGGAGGCATGACACAGAGGAATGTTGCCCCATGGATGGAGGGTCATATCAACAGCCACCGCTATCTGCTGAGCTCCTTCCAGAGGCTCTCCCGGATTCGGATCCCAGATCCTTTCCCACAGCTGACTGCCATATTGCAGCACTTTAGAGAAGATCAAAGCCAAATGGCTACTGAGCCAACAAGCTGGACAGCATCAGTCTTGACTCACAGTAAAAGAGCAGCCTCTTAGAAGGTAGAATCTTCTTAAAGTATGTTAGGAAATGCCATTTCGTACATTATGGAGAGCAAAAAGTTTAAAGGTGCCATAGAATGCAAATCTGGATATACCTATAGGGATTTTGAAAGCTGAAAGGATGCCAATAAACTTCAAAGCTCATCTATTTATGTGCAGATTGATTCGTGTCTGTGTTTTCGTATACATTAAAGCTTCAAAATACCATTCTAAATACAACTCTGTCGGTTCCTTTTGTTGAGTATAATTATAATTTAGACTATTTTTCATCTACAACACAACTTTATGTGTGTGTGAGACAGCTTCAGGTACTGATATGAGCTGCTTGAGCATCAGAACAGAGCTCATTAATTTTCACAATAATATTATGTAATATTCATAAACCAATATCATATTAGAGACAATTTGCAAATAGATGTGTAAAATTCCATGTGAATCAGAAGTTGCTGAGACTTTTATTTCAGTACGTTGATGTACTTCCAACTGAAACAGAATATTAAGTAGGGGCGGGGCTTTCTTTAGCAGATCATTCTCTCATAGCAATCTAAAGGTAAGAGGGTCGTGGTTAAGGTTATTGATATACAGTTGCTATGGAATCCCTCAGGTTGACGTCAACAGAAGGACCGCCACTCCAAATGCATAAGCAGATGGTCAGACTTTGATTTAATTGCATGGGTTATTTATTCACTTTAAGAATAAGAATGTGAGCTAACACACACCTTAAACCTTGCTTAAAAAAGGGGAAAATATGCTGCTTAAACACCATACATTTGTTTGGTTTGCAAGGTCCACAATTAATGAGGATTTGGAGTAAAAATGAAATCAACCTTAACAAAAATGCATCCAAAATTCAAGATATAGGGGCAAACACAACACAAAAACACAAAGTCCAAACCGATCCATTGGATTTCACTGAGAAACATATCCATGTATTTGAAGATATCCTGAATGAATCTAACAATTTTCAATATTTTCAGTATTAATGTTATTCAATATTCATGTTATGATGAACATATTATCGATATATGCATTGTTAAAGCATTTATGCTAACTCTATGAAGAGTATATCAAAATTAATTTTGCAGTGTTGAAAATTTGACCTAAGAGTATTAACACATAACACTGAGTGGTGTTCAGATGATCCTTTGTGGAGTTAATATTTTACACTGTAAAAGTTTGCTAATTAACACTATCTTATGTTATCTTATATACTTATGTTGATAATGTTAACTCTTTCAAAAGTGTTAATTCAACACTTTTATAGTGGTTCCCATATAAACTCTGAGGGAGTGTTCATTTTAACTCTAAGGGAGTTAAATCTACTATCTAAAATTTGCAGTGTTGTCAGTTTAGTCAAAATGTTGCTTTCAAATCAATTTAGAATTTAACGAATCCTGAGAAACTCTTAATATACAATTTTGTCAGTTTTCTTGTATTTGGCTTCAGAAAGAGCCGATTAACTGTCAAGTATTGTGGACTTTTTGCTCTACTGAAAATATCAGGTTGCACATTCTGCTAGTTAACTTATTTTGTTCTTTTGTGACACAAGAATGCATAGATGATAATAAAAAAGACCCTTTTAACATTACAATATTCTAAATTAATAACTCATGCAATGGGACCATCAGCTGTACAATAAGGTCACCTTGATGTCTCTCATTTTTGATGATATGTTTTACTGACTTTGAGAAAAGCACAGGTAAGTAGATTAACTGTACTGCAAATCAATAACCAATCACTTAGCCTGAAAGATGGACGGTGAAAAAGCACTGGAGCGGGTGAAGGACTCTCTAAGCACATGCTGCTAATGGAACAGACATCTCAGTATGAGATGAAGACGATCTGCTGTCCCGCACCCTCCAAATGCCTTTGCACTGTTGCGCTAACTTTCCCAAAGTAGACTGCTCTTTTCTGAGAAACGTTTAGGCTAGGCTGTGCCATTCTATATGTGTTATCACATTTGTAAAGTTGATTTTAAAGTATGGTAGAAAAGAGGAGGTAAATTAGATCTGGCATTCATAAGCATGAGGCAACTGATACACTGAAAGCAGCTGACAGGAATCGATGAACTGCTATGGGGATGCAAATCTGGGAGTTAAACCATGTTGGCAGGTACGGATTCTGGCCAACTTGTCTCTGCTGACACTGTCTGCCCTTTCGTTTTTACTTCGATCTCATCTCCATATTTCTTTTGTGGCTAAAATTAACCCTACAAAACACGTGTATTACTTTCATACTCTACTGCAGCAATAGAAAAATTGGCAATACATTCTTAACCCCAACCCTAGAGATTGTTATATATGGAGGTCAGAGCCAGCTCCAAATGGACAGGTCAGTTCAAAATGGGTGGAACTTGAGCTGTAGGTGGGCTGTACAAACCTCCTGGGGCTTTAATTGATTTATTTAGGTCTTGTACATGACACAGAGCTACTTATTGTGTTTTATTCATGTCTACACCTAGCCCAACTGAAAACCTACATCTGTACCAGCTCTGCTGCTCCATCCTCCAATGTATTCATGTGGCTAGAGTTGTTGTTTTGGCTGATGTTTTCCTGTCTGATCTCCTTCAGTGAGAAACAAATCGGGGGAAGAAATCGCATGACAAAGAAGGCGGAGCTCCAGAACACACCCACCGATTGTGTAATTGCCACGGACCAATGGTAGCTCAAAGGTGTTTAGGACTCAAACTGCCCTAAAAGTTTGCTTTGGTGAGCTGTTTCAAACTACCAAAACAAACTCAAAAAGAACTTTTTTGTGTGTGTGATTTTATTTTAAATGACGTAATTTCAGTCTGTTCTTCAATTTTGCTTGAAAATCAAAACGGGGGCATTAAACACTCCTTACTAGGGGCTGAACGACTTTTGAGTCGACTTTTATGTTATTAAAGTCGAGGCGATGTTGACTAGTCACAGGTGATGTCATCAATAAAGCACAAGATGCAAGTGTTTTGCAACATGCCATAATTTGTGATTTATTTGCAGAAAAAATATATAGACATGCTGTTTGTCAGCTCATAACACATTGCAAAAACAATGCAACATTACCAATGACTAATTTTAGTGCAAAACAAATGCAGTCAGCACTTTCATTTCATTAATAACGCAACATTAGCATTGTTAACACTTTCATTTCATCAATAACGTAAAACAGTCAGCACTTTGCATACAGTACACTTGTACTATTCTGATCAAATTCACGTCATTCGGACCATACACTGACCCTTACATACCTGACGAAGAACAGGTTTGCACACTCTTATTCAACATCACTCTATCAAAGCCAAATGGCTACTATATATGTATATTTCTCTACTACTTGATATTATTGTATTTGTTATAAAAGAAAAAATAATTTCTTTCTTCTGTTGAACACAAAACAAGATATTCTGAAGAATGCTAGAAAAGGAATGTTGATTTTTGGTAAACGATCCCTTTAAATCGCTAGCCACAGACATGTCACCAGTTTTAACTATGGTTGAGAGTTGAGGACTGGTTCTGCATTCTTATAATTAGCAATTTAAAAATTTTCAACTTTGGGTAAAACAGCACACATCATTGTCACTTCAACTAGCTGTGGAAAAATATTACCAACCCATTGTACTTGTAATGTACAAACCATTGAACAGCAATGTTTGCAGTCTGCAATCTGTCTGCACTGAATGACATCTTCAGACAACACTAATATATGAAATATGAAAAATAATGCTTAGAGGAACATTTAGTTCTCCATGAGTCTACAGCTAAGTGTTTTCGGCTGGCTAAAAACATTTTGGTGGACAAACAATTTTAAAGACACAACATGTACATTTTTTTTCATCAAAATATCCAAAAACCACAAGAACATGATTTCTGGAGGAGTCCCATAGGTTGTAATGAAGATGAAAACACACAGTCAGTCACTGCGTTATCAAAAAATGCCTTTGTTTGTTGTGAATATGCGCCCTCTAGTTTTAATTACATATCAGGTCTTTAACCCTTTAAAGGGCACTCGCTGAAATTGAAACTTTGGAACTTTTATGGCTTTAATAAAAAGTTATATTGTAATCAATGTCAATGAAATTATCTTATATGGTTCTTTACCCAATAAAAGGTTAAAGAGACTAAACAAAAGTGTATGTTTCAACCATTTACATGCACTGTTACCAGAATTTGGTGTATTAAAAAGGGAAAAACTATTCGATCTGCCATTGGTAGAAAGGTCATCGAGGAACCAAAGTGTCACGGAGCGGTGGAGACACTGATGTGCCTGAGCGAACATGAACAAATATGTGTGGAGAGAAGCAGGTTGTGTACAAATGAAGGTGCTTCTTTGACAGCCAATAGCAGATAAGCAACCAGTTGTTTCCTGACCATCAGTCTTATTTTATCCTTTGACCTGGGGCTCGGTCCACTGCTCACAGGCCACCCGGGTTACATACCGCAGAGGCTAATCTGCCTGAGAGAACTACAGGCTAATGGTTCAAAATGGGCTTGAAACCTTTTGACTGAGAGGCTTGTGTGATAAAAATGCATAGATTTTCTGTCAATGTGATTTCAGATTTAATATTTTGCAATACTATATCACAACTTATACTTTACATTAACAATCTCAAAAACACCAGCTAATGTCAACTAAAAGTAATGAGGGAGTAAAACAAAAATTTGTTAAGTAGCTTCTGTTAAATTAAGCTAAAGAAAGGTTGAAAAAATGTCTTGAAACTAAATGAAAAAAAAAAAAAAACTAATACAAATAAAATCTAATTTAAATATAGATATATATATATATATTTTTTTTTTAAATCACATGGTAAAATTAATGTAACTACACTGTAAGAGATTAAAAAGATTAAAAAAGATTAGATACTTTACTCAAAAAGTGAGTAAACCCGTTAACTAGAAACTGTTAAGTTGGCTTAAAATAATGTTTATAATTATGCACAAAATTTAAAGCAACAGGTTTACCTCTTTTTTAAAGTAAACTAATTGCTTTTTACACTGTAAAATTTCAATAAAAAATTTAAACATAAATATACATAATGCGGGCGGCGCGGTGGGGCAGTGGGTAGCGCTGTCGCCTCACAGCAAGAAGGTCGCTGGTTCGAGCCTCGGCTGGGTCAGTTGGCATTTCTGTGTGGAGTTTGCATGTTCTCCCCGTGTTCGCGTGGGTTTCCTCCGGGTGCTCCAGTTTCCCCCACAAGTCCAAAGACATGCGCTATAGGTGAATTGGGTAAGCTAAATTGTCCGTAGTGTATGATGGGTTGCAGCTGGAAGGGCATCCGCTGGGTAAAACATATACTGGATAAGTTGGCGGTTCATTCCGCTGTGGCAACCCCAGATTAATAAAGGGACTAAGCCGAAAAGAAAATGAATGAATGAATATACAAAAAATAATATAGTAATTTTATATTAAAATAAGAAAAATACAATGCCTTAGCCAAAAGTCACACACCTCTCTAATCTAAATTAGATTGTATTAATCTATATTCTCACATTAATCTTTAAAATAAATGGTTATTAAAATGAACAGGTAGATGATTAAAATTGACAGGTAAACACTTTAATTATTAAACAAAATCTTACACTCGATATACAGCTCTGTGAAAAATTAAGAGACCACTTTAAAGTTGTCAGTGCTCTGGATTCATGAAATGCCCATTTAAGTTTTATTTTATAACTACTAAAAATGTCAATATTAGCATTTATTTGCAAAAATAAAAGTAAATATAAAATATTCCATAGAATATAACTTTTTAAGTGATGATACTTTTAGAGCTGTATGAATCTGCAAAAGTGGATATCATAAAATCCTTAAATTAATTTTGGCATATTAAGAAAAAGGAAAACACAGGCAGTCATTAAGATAAAAACTTTGACATTTAACTCCAAAAAAGGATCCACACCTTTCACACCAGCTTCTAATCCAGTCCCAGCATTACCATCTTGGAGCTGTGTCCAGGGTATCCCAATGAAACATTAGTGTTGACCTCATCTCAACCTGATGACAATAACACAGCAAGAGAACAGCTGAAAAAGAGCTCATGCCTAGCATTGCACAAAGATAATTCACAATGAGCAAGTGAATGCTGTGCAGGTTTGCTGATAACAGACCAAAACAAGAAGGTTACAGACCTGTGAGATTTATAGCTGCTTTAATGACTGACCCCTAGTGTTCAAGGGAAACATGGCTTATGGGGACATCTAGAGTACAGCCTTCACGCAAACACTGCTGTCCATCTGGAGCAATCTAACTCAGGTTATAGATTATACTGAAGCATACAACATTTAGTCCATTTATATCCACTAACACTATAATTAAAGGGATAGTTCTCCAAAAAATTCTGTCATAATTATTTTTACTCACAATTTTTAAACCTTCATGAGTTTCTTTCTTCTGCTGAACACAATAAAAGATATTTAGAAAAATGTTAGAAATCTGTAACTCTTGATTTCCATAGTATTTGTTTTTCTTACTATGGATTTCAATGGTTACAGTTTGTTTTTTGTTTCCAAAATGTCTTCTTTATTGATCAACAGAAGAAAGAGACTCATAAAGGTTTGAACAACTTGAGTAAATAGTGAATACATTTTTATTTTTGGGTGAACTATCCCTTTCCCCATACAGATAAAACTAATAATGCTAATAATTTAGTCAAATTATTCTGCAAATCATAACTTAACCCTAACCTAAGTGTCAACTAAAACTCTAATGAGAAGTTGCAAATTACTTTCAGTTAAAAGAATGTCTAATAGGGACTATGAAAAAATAAAATGCAACCTACGCTGATAAAAAATAGTCCTGTATTGAAGTAAATACTACAGAAAAACAAATGTAATTTCTATATTATGTAATTTAGTTCAGAAAATAAATCAATCAATAAATACAATATACAAATAAAATAATCAGCGAAAGCTTGTAGAAATCAAACCAGCATATTTTACATGGAATTGTTTGTTTACAATGATTTGATAGCTCCTTACTCAAAGGTTGTATTAGTTAATGTGTTTACTAACATAAACAAACTAAACAATACATTTATTACTGTATTTATTCATCTTTGTTAATATTACTTCATGAAAACAATTGTTCATTGTTAGTTAATGTTAACTCAAAGTGCATTAACTAATGTTAATGAAGTTGGATTTTAATAAAGCATTAGTAGGTGTTGAATTTTGATTAATAGATGCTGTACAAGTATTGTTCATTATTAGTTCATGATTGAATATACATTAACAAACCTTAACTAATGAAACATTATTGTAAAGTGTGACCAATGATTCTCTGAAGTAAGAACATTTCTGCTATTTGGCATTCATCTCCATCATGCACTTGGAGATTTAGGGCTGAATGGATCACTGGCACAGAGGAGTGGGAAATGAAAGATAAATATTGGGTCTCATTTTACTTTGATATTCAAAAAAAACTTTTAAATGGCACTTAATTAGGTATATGTATATCTGTTCAACTGCGTTTTAATGCAGACATCTAATAATCAGCCAATTACATTGGCAGTTCTGTAGGAGAAAATGCCTTGTTGATGCCAAATGTCAGAGGAGAATAGACAGACTGGCTTGAACTGAAAAAGCAACAGTTACTCAAATACAACCGAGGTCTGCATCTCTGAACACACAACTTCAAACCTTAAAGCAGTTGAGCTTTAGCAACAGAAAACCACTCCTGTCACCTGAGAAGAGCAAACCGAAGCTACAGTTAACACAGACTCAACACAACAATTAGAAAATAGAAGACTGGTGAATGTTTGCCTAGTCTGATCAATCTCAATTTCTGCTTCAACATTCAAATGGTAGGGTCAGAACTTGGCATCAACTACTAAAACAAATCTATGATTGAGCATCATTAAGGCCTCAGAAAACCTGAGCTGCTGATCATGTCCATCCATTTATGACCACAGTAAACTCTTGTGATGCTATATCCAGCAAGTAAACATGTCATGTCTCAAAGCTCAGATCATCTCAAACTTGTTTTTATAATATGACAGTGAACTCAAATGACCACCACAGACACCAGATCTCAATTTAATTGAGCGCATTCAGGATATGCTGGAACTGAAGATTCACATCATGAATGTAAAGATGTCAAATCTTCAGCAACTGTGTGATACTGTCATGTCAACACAGACCACAATCTCTGAGCAATGTTTCCATCGCCCTTTTGAATAAATGGCATGATGAATTAAGGCAGTTCTGAAGGCAAAAGAGGTCCAAAACGATACTTAGGTGTACCTAGAAGCCATCGAGTGTATCTTAAGCCATGCTCACATTGCAATTCCAGCCACAATTTGGTCGTCTAAGACCAATTTGGGAAATCCTAAAAGATTCCTGTAAACCTAGGCTAAAATTGGTGACCGTTGATTTAACATGTCTACTGAAAGAGCCTCTTAATAGCCTTTCGATCATTTTTCTCTCCGATGTAGTTCCAGCTGTGTCAGAAGATTTCAGACACTTTCCTGCAGTGTGACTTCAGGTACGATGAGCGTCAAACCAAGAACCAATAGGAGTACAGAACTTGATGCAATGAGCGCGACAACTTCAAACCACCGCGGGGAAATGTCAAAACTGTTGTTTTTTTATTATAGAGGCACGCTGTGAGCAAAATTGCTGCTACAAATTGTTTATGTTTGCTGTGAGGTATCATTTCAGCACGTCCTCATTGTCATTCTGTCTGACATTATGACAACTGAGATCTTCCAGTGGGACAAAAAAAATCACACAATGTGATATGGGCTTTATAAAGTAAGCCCAGATAGCAGACATTTATTGAATTACCATTGAAGCGATGAAGTTAATGAGATAATTAAGTGATTAACTGAATGCTCAAGTAAAGCAAAGTCTGACTTCCGCAATGGTGATGGCTAACAAAACAAGTATTGGTGTGTGACGAAAGACTTTTGTAGCCATATGGCAGAAAATGAGTCAGTTGTAGTCATTTGTTTCTTCAATGATTCTGATTCAACAGAATCAACAGCAGGTGTCCATAATCAATTCTCATTAACAACTTCACTGCCTCGATGTTTTTCAATCTGTTTCTATCATTGAAAACTATTATTTGAGGGTGCAAAGCTAATGAAAAGTTTCAATATTTCAACTGTTGATTCAATGTTAATTCAGTGAAGGTCTGCTATCTGGGAAGTGTCTAATAATTTATATTATATACCAAAAAGAACAGACAAATACTGAACCCTAGTTTACTATCTGACAGTCAATGCATATCAGTGGTGTATATTAAAGGCTGCTGTCAGCGGTCGGATGGTAAGAGTGATCCTGCATAAACTGGACCTTCCCATTTAACAACACTTCAGCTTGAAGGCCACACCACTGAAGACACCTCAAACACCACAGCATCTCTATATGTGGAGAAGCTATGAACAAAATGTCAGCATTCATTATGTGAATACTTCAAACTCCTCTGAGGCAGAACGCAGACGTGTTTTTCAAAAATGTTCTGAAAATAAGAAGCAGACTAGCCTGTTTCCTCCTGTGGCCTCTCAGACATTAAGTTCTTCATCATAACTCCAGAAATTTGTGAGGCTTTATAATAGAAACTATATGAAAGAGACTCTGGTGTTTATAGCTGCGTGTCAGGTCAGATGATGACAATGTTCAGAGTTAAGATTGCTTCATTGGTTAATAATTTGTCTAGGATTTTTCCTTACCCCCAAGTTTTGTCGGTCTCCTATAGTATACATTCAGGCAGGCCTTAAATGGAAATATTATTCCAGTCGCAGACGGCAAGGTTAGATAACAACCATCCAGGGTGTAATTCAATGCAAAATGTCGTTCAGTCCGAGGTAAAATATTTTTGAGGTTTCCTTTTTAGAGTTTAACCTTGGTCTTGGTTGAAGACTTGGGTTTAATTTATTGTTTTGACTGGTTCCTTTCTATGCTTTAAAAGTTTTTGGGAAATAATATTCATTCCAGATCGGTCTCGTCAAATTCCTCCGGTACCAAGGTCTTTGTGAGCAGTGCACCGTGGATCCAGAAGTCTGGCGAGGATCAGAGGGAAAATGAATGTGTTTTTGTTGATGGTTCAATCATTACACGCTATCAGATTTCACTCGCTGACGCTGTGGTTGGCATGAGTGCTGCTGCTACTGACACATTTCATTCCAGTGACAGACTCCTAATGAGATGCCCACTGAATGCTTTTACCAGCGTGTTTCAACAGGTTTTTGTCCATTCAGTAGACTACACATTTATTGTAAAGACATTAAAAACTGCGAGTAATTCAAATTTAATTTACTTTTTTTTGTGCCAACTACAGCTGTGTCTCATTTCAGAGGTTGCATCCTTCAAAGGGTGCAGCCTTTAAATGCCTTTAAAGTCCACACAGGTCGAACTGAGTGCTGTCAAATGACACGTTCTATCCTAGAGGACTGATCTCATTACCTAGCAACGATAGCAGCTGCCCTTAAACACCATGTGAAATCAAAATTTACCAAATATACTTCGCTAGCACACATTGTTATTCTTTAGGTAAAAAATTTTTTTTAATTTGTGCAAGTTAATCCATTAAAAATAAAGTTTGTTGTGGTAATCTTCAATAAAAGTCAGAGCATTTGCATCCACGATTGGAGTGATGTTCTTCTCTGATGATGTCAGTTTGACAGCTTCAGCCACAATATTCTGAACCACGCCCCTCTTACTATTAGTTTGATATGAGGGAATGATGTGCAAAAAGAAGGCTCCGCCCCTACTCAGTTCTATTCTCAATTCTATTTCAGTTGGATGTACATTAACACACTGAACAAAAAATCTCAACAACTTACGGTTCAGTCAAACTTTAATGAGCAGCTCCAATGTTTGTACTGACTTTTTGAATTTTTCTGAACATAAAGCAAGGTTCCCAAACTGTATAAATATATTTCCCTTAGTCCATACATGTACACACATAAGTAAATGGTCTATAAAATCACTTCTTAGAAAGAAATTTTAGTCTTTTTGTTTTTTAAAATGTGTTTAGTTAAATATCCAAGTGAAATAAAACCTAATTCATACATTTAAAACCATAATGCAGAGTTTTCTTTTAAAAACATCTTGCCGTTATCAGTGGGCAATTGATGGACCCACCGGCTGTATCCTCCATTACCCAGGAAAAGAAGGATGCATTTGAAAGAGCCTTTGAAATCACTTTGAACTGAAACGCCTTTTCTCACACTACAATGATGCAAACACCCTTTGAATGTGTCCTCTGGAGGATGCAGCCTCTGAAATGAGACAGAGCTTATATTTTGAAAAGTCTTAGAGGGACACAAAGTTAGCTTTAGCTCTACTGTAAAAGATCTGGGTGTTATACTAGACAGCAATTTAACTTTCGAGTAAAGGTGGTCGAGCCTTCTCATTTATGGCTCCTAAACTCTGGAATAGCCTTCCTGATAATGTCCGAGGCTCAGACACACTCTCTCAGTTCAAAACTAGATTAAAGACCTATCTTCTTAGTAAAGCATACACTCAATGCATCGCATAACGGTATGATGCATGAATCTGCTCCACGCAGGTTTTTGCATCTCGTTTATATACACTATGAACAGCAGCTACGCTAATTATTCTCTTTATTCTCTATTTCCACCTGGGGATACTCATCCCGAGGCCCCCAGAGACTATGCAGCGCCACTAATGCAATCTAAGACCTGTGAAGAGATGATCCCAAGGTTTCCATAATCCCGGACCAGGCCGTATCCTAAGCAGCTGCTGTGGTGGTCATGGAGGAGTGGAGAGCATGAGACTGATTCCTGTGAGACCCCAGTGACAGACGAGTCTTCACTGACGTCCAGCGTTCACCAGCCTCCGGCGCCTAGACTGCAGCTCTGCACAAGACGTTTGGCCATAGGAGAAATGGTCGTGCCCAACTGAGCCTGGTTTCTCTCTAGCTTTTTTTTCCTTCACTTTCGCAAATTGGTGAAGTTCGTTCCTCGACGCTGTCGCCACCGGCTTGCATGGTTCGGGACTTGTAGAGCTGCGCATCGATGGATTTGCTCTTCAGTGTTTGGACTCTCAGCAGTGAAAATTAAACCACACTGAACTGAACTGAACTTAAACTCTAAAAACTGAACTGACACCATCTCAATTCACTATAATCTTCTATGTGAAGCTGCTTTGACACAATCTACATTGTAAAAGCGCTATAGAAATAAAGATGAATTGAATTGAACTGAATATTTATGACCATCATACATTTCTATGATAATTTACTGAAGACTCACTAAAATGAAAGTGTATATACCAAAACAAATCTGGATGTTTAGAACGACAATCACTTGGGGACAAATTAAATGTATTAATATTTAGTATGATCACTTTTTTCATACACTTTCATGTCCAGGTCAAAATATCTATGTTGTTTCAGTTTTGCATAAATATAACATATAAAAGTTGCATAAATATAAAATGTTATATTTATTTATGATGGAACATTATCTAACTAATGATTTGCATTTTACTTACACAAAATTAATTTAAAAATCTCAATTAAATGAAAAACTTTAATTTAAAGTGCTTTCAATTCATATTAATTCTCATTTCATTTAAATTGATGTAGACAACAAAATGGGATTTCTAATATTACAATCACAGTATAATTATTTCATATATTTTTTCTAATACAATTCTATTTATGAAAAAAGGGCGTTATGAGTTCACAGAAATCTACAGAGTACAATGAAAAAAAAGATTTCTGCTAAATTTATATGGGTCGAATTTAAACAAACAAATTAAATTTAGTAATGTTCAACTTAGTTTGTTTGTTTAAATTCAGCCCAAATAAATTGTTTACAAATGCTTACCTTAAATTTTTTTTTGTAAATCCAAGGAATCATCTTTGAATCAAGTGTATAAGCTAAAGCTTTAGTCGTGTTATGTGGTGACTGAGATAAACTTTGTGAAAAGAAAGACAAACTCAATGAGTCTTGCACAAAAAACAACAGAAATAAATTGGTCTGACTTGCAAAAAATGATATATTTTTGTTTACTAAAAACAGAAGAAAAACTAAAGGCCAATTACACCATAACTCATTTACACTAAATATCAATTTGAACGACAGATTGTAAACAGGTCGGATTAGCCAAGTGCTAAACAGGAAATTATGGTTTACTTCACAGTGTCTGAAGTTCAGAGCTTCTGACATCCACCTCTTGTATTTGACATGAAATCATGTCTCCTCAGTTGATTATTATCAGACTATGCTGAATGAGAGACACTGACTGGACTGTAGTCCTGTTTAGATTAACATAATTACCATCAGGAGCAAATAATTCATGGGTAATATCGCTCAAAACTTTCACTGGTGAACTCCTTTAGTGTTGCAGAGGCTGTTTTTCTTTGCTTGCCGTTTCTTGCAGAATTAGATCATTAGATTACAGGCACAGAATTTGTATATGGTTTATTTTTAAAAAGACTGAAATAACCAGGAGACTTATGTCCAGAATATGCCGTTTGTAAGAGGTCAATCAGTGTAAAAGTAATTTCAAAATTGTTTCAAACAAATATAAACTGTTCCACAGTATGTAACATCACTCTGTGCAACGCAGTGTATTTTTAGTTCCGGTTTACCTTTGAATGAATGGGAGACTTCTCTGGAAAATTTACTAATAAAAATATAAACATTGCACAATCTGATTTAAAACTATTATTGGTATTGGGCATGTGTCCGAATGTTTCTCTTTCAATACTGAACTGCTTTCTGAGTTTGAAAATGATTTTTTAGATTATTAAGACTAGGAATAAGCTATTGTTTTCAAGGAAAGCATATGTTTGCAACCTTTTCACTTATTAATTAAGTTTATTTCCTCAATAATGGATTTATTTTTATTTTAATGCTGCTCTGAATATAAATTTGTATGATCTGTTATATGTAAATGTTCCAGCATGATTACAATTCTTTATTAAATCTCATATTACCTGGTATGTCTTTAAATGCAACCAGTTTCATCATTTATTATTTACTGATCTATTAATGTTTTGTTCAGTTTCTCCATTTGAATGAATTAATTGTTCTACCGCCACCTTTTGGGTGGTTTTTATTTGATATCTGTACTACCTTTTCCTTAATAATGTTACAAATAAACTCATAATCGTATAATACTGAATTCAAATGCAGTCTTCTTGGTGTTATTTTTGCAATTCTAAATTTTTATAATGATTTCGTTTGATTAGTAAGAGTCACATACAACACTGTTATTCTATTTCATTTAAATTGAATATTAAATAGACATAAATGTTTTATGTTCATGAATAAAATACCTATATAGAAAAAAATGAACTGAGAATGTGAATAATATGAATGTGTTTGTGAATCAGCTGTCCACTGTAAACAACCACAGTAAAACACCCACAGTTTTATTTATTACTTATTCTTTAGTACACACACATGCACACACAAAAAAAATCTGACATAAAAAAAGGTTTAGCACCCGTGTAAACATCTGAAATCTTTATTTGACAAGTACATACCAACTTCATCTACAGTAAAGACAGCAACACAAAGCAATAGACTCTGTTTAAAGTCCCATTTTCTTGCTTCAAGCGGAAATCTGGATGATCTGTAAGTGTTTTTTTTAAATGTCAGATGTCTTACCTTGAATGCAGACAACAGAAAACAGCCCTAGTCATCATCTCACCGTATCTGTAGTAAATATACAGCTGACTGGGTGAGTTCTCTATGGGGAGTTCTGTGTAGGTGGAAGTAACGATACACTGCGTGTAGTGAAACTGGACACCGCGTGACGTCATGTGAAAAGGGTCTGTTGCTCTTAAATATTTAATATTTTCATCTTTTCATGGTGTGGTAACATTAAAAAACACATGTGGCACAGCAAAATTCCTTTTTTCTTTAAATACAAGTTTTGAATAACTGAAATTAACATTGTCAAGCTCGTTGTTTAATATAGATGGCCAGATGATAGCCTAAAATATAAGCTAAAGCACCAATTCTCAATCGCTCTGCACATTTTGCGTGTCTCTCTAGTTTAAGTTTAGACCTGATTTAGAAGGTCCATAAAAGAACTGTTACACGATTGACTTGTTCCCTACTTAGTGCTCACTGCTCTTTACCCCCTGGTGCAAGATTTGCACTACACTGTTTGCATCGTGATAACATGAAATTTATTACAGATTTGAGAAAGGTTTATTAAACCGTAATCATGAGATTTGCATAAAAGTCATATCTTGTGCACTTTAATACCCTTTGATTAAACAAGCTGCATTCGGACTGAAATCATCGCAGAATATCCTGTGATGTTTACTACACAGGTCACTTACAGTCAAATAGAACAAACTTCTGAAGCAGCAGCAGATGAGGGTCCCAAGGACCAGGATTAAGAGCTATAGTAATAGTAATTCAGTGCAATGCTAATTATCTGTAACACCTCCATTACACTGCATTTTACATTTCTGTATTTATAAAAAAAAAAAAAAAAACAGGAATGTGCTGAATAATAAATATTAATATTTGCATTCATTTTGTATATTTTTTGTGTTTATATTCATGATGTTTTGGAGGGGTAAGGTGTTTAAATTGCAACATCTAACTACCGGGGTGCCTCAGGGCTCAGTGCTTGGTCCTCTTCTCTTCTCTAACTACATTTCAATGATATGACGATGACACTCAACTCTACCCATCATACCGGCCTAATGATTCGACTATAGCTGTTCATATCTTAGCATATCTGAAAGATATATCTTGCTGGATTAAGGACCATCACCTTCAACCCAACTTATTCTTTCCATCTAGCTAGGCATATCTGGCATAACCTTGAATTTGTGATTGCAGATCAGTTCATTTTCACAGGTCACATTGCTTGAACCAGTCAGGTCCTTTCTATAAAAGCATGCTGTGCAACTCCTTTTTCTGTTCAAACTAGAGGTCTTGCGGCGTGGGAATAAATTACCGAATAAAACATGGGAGCAGTCGGTAACTCTGGTGTAATGGGAATGGGTGGTCTAACAATATAGCGCTCCAGAGTCCTGATGTTATTTTGGAACAGCATATCTGTGATTTCCTCAATCTTATTGAGCACCGGTACAGCCAGTTCTCACGACTGTTACACGATGAACACATGACCAGTGCTTTCTCCACATGCTTTTTTTTTTCGCACAGTCTGAGCGCATCATCTGCATAACGGTCCTCAGAGCGTTTACCAACATGGAAGAGCAAAGTGAAGATGAACTGTCGTAGTACCCAATTTAAACATGAGATTTTGGAAACCAGATCTAAATTTAGCAGGAACGGTCGGGTCGGGTAGAAAATTATTCTAAGCGGGCATCGGGTGAACAAAGGCTGAATATACAGCGTGAGCGGTCGGGTGCGGAATAAAACCTCTAGTTCAAACTGGACTCTTGTAATTCTCACACTTGTAATTTTTAGCACATCAATGTTTGCCTACAAAAAAAAACACTGGGCTTGAACCTTTATACAGTACATTAACTCACTACTTTGGAATTGTGTGCCCTCCAGAAACCTCCATTTTGCAAGTTGACAGGTCAAAGATGCACAAAATTGCCTGTTGCCTGCTGGTGAAATCTCAAAATGATCAAGAAATGGCAAGTGAATTGTGCAATTTTTTCATCAACACTTTGCATTTAATTATTATCAATTCTTTTCAATATCTTTAAAAAAATGTATACTCTGTTATATTAATTTTGACTTGTCACAACACTTAAAATGTGTTATTATTTTGCTGGTCTGATTGCTTAATTGTTCTTTTGATTTGTAAGTCACTTAGGATGAAAGTGTCAGCTACATCAATATAATATAAGGAAATGCTCGCAATTATTAAGCATCCATGGGTCTAGTCCGTGGACTTTTCAAGTTTAGCTGACATATTGTAGTCAATTTGTGGCCTTTTTGTTGACTGTTTCTTGGTGTGTCTTGTTACCTTGTTCGCCATTGTTCTTGCTTTATAGAAGCCACTATGTTTCAGTCTCTGGTTGTCGGTCATTGTTTGTGTTACCAAGTGTTTTTTTTCTGCTGTTCTTTTTTCTTGTTATTAAAATCGTTTAATTGCACTTGGATTCACCTATTGCCTTTGCCTTGCCTGCATGCACAATTTGTGACAAACTAATCAACAAAGTCTACAAACGGAGTACAAAATGGCCGACAAACAACAAGTGTAGAAGACACATGGATATCCAACAGTTTTAAGGCAGTGGGAAAGTAAAACTGCAATTAATCCCTTTCATTCGAAGAGCTTTTTTTAAACTTTAACTTAACAAAAGAAAAATAATTATCCTAAAAGCTTTGAATGAAACTAAACCTGCAGTAAGGTCATCTGACAAGTGGTTTTCCTGCAATGGAGAGGCCAAAAAAGGCAAAGTGGGAACAGAGCAATCTTGGCTTCTACGGGATATAAAGGCAGTGAGGATTTTGTCTTGTTCATGTACGGGGGAAAAAAGGATTAGGTGCTCTATTTATAGTGCTCATTCACAAGGGCAGAAGCAGATAGTGAGCAAGATAATGTTATTACTGGTCCATTTAATCTCCCACAGTCATGTGACCAGCGGTAATGGTGGGTATTTTGTATGTTGGCTGGTGACGAGTAAGAATGTTAAGTGTTTTTCAGAGCCGCCATGCAAAAGTGACATTGTCTTGTCTTCTCTCACCTCTAAGTCCACAGTGAAAGTCAATATTCATGATATTCAGCAGAGGAAAAGTGAATGGTGTGAGCTTTTCATTTACAAAATAAATAAATAAAAATGTCAACGTTAATATTTCTACAAAATAATTATAAACCTACTTGTTAGAACTTCTTACATAATTTTGAACTTACCCAGTGTCAAAGAAAATGCAATCAAAGAAAATCTAAATGTTGTTCCTTTCAGTGTGTTATCTCCAAGGCTGTCACTCATACAGTATACGATAATAGTACTAAACAAAAAACTAAAAACTATAAAAACTATAGTGTATAAAAACTATAGTGTATATGGATTTGCTGTAGAAATCGTTAGTTGTGTTACTCCTGGATTCTTCAAGCACCTGAAAAAGAGCTGATGCAAGTTATAACTATAGCTAAGCTGGCAGCTACCTCTCTGCAACTCTCACATGGTCACCCACTGAAGCTAAGCAGGGCTGCGCCCGGTCAGTACCTAGATGGGAGACCACATGGGAAAGCTAGGTTGCTGCCGGAAGTGGTGTTAGTGAGACCAGCAGAGGGTGCTCATTCTGTGATCTGTGTGGGTCCTAACGCCCCATTATAGTGAAGGGGACTCTATACTGCTCAGTGAGCGCCGTCTTTCGGATGAGATGTTAAACTGAGGTCCTGACTCTCTGTGGTCATTAAAAATCCCAGGATGTCCTTTGAAAAAGAGTAAAGGTTTAACCCCACCATCCCCATATCATAATTGGCTTCATCACTCTGTCTCCTCTCCACCAATCAGCTGGTGTGTGGTGTGCAGTCTGGCGCAATAGGGCTGCCGTTGCATCATCCATGGATGTATACTGGTGTATTATTTCAAACTACTAAAATGTCAATAAAAGTTACTTTGTTAAACTGTAGAGTTGAATTTTCAACATTAAAAGTCGACAGAGCAGAGATCAAGGTCCAATAATGCAATTCACAACCGTAAATAAATGGAAAACAATGTGTGAATCACATATTCTTTTACATTTTTTTATCTTCTATACGTTTTGCGATTCGTCAATTTCAATGTTTTTCTCAAATAAAATAAAATATAACAGCTCTTTAATGTTTTGTAATACATTATTCTAAAATAAAGATATCTCTAAAAACATATTTAGCAATACATTTCACTAGATGTATTAAAAAACGAAACAAAAACAAAAGACGTTTAACTCCAATGTAAAGACAATAAATACAGTTTCACAATGAGAATTTTCATTTATAGTATATCAGTTATGCAAATGAAATACTGCATATAAATGTTGTTCAGTTTCAGTCTGATATCATTTTCACTGAATATTATCACTGTTTTATTTCTCTGCCTATGTCAAACAGGCATCAACTAAGTTTAACAAAGTAACTTTTATTGACATTTTAGTAGTTTGAAATAATATATAGAGAAATAAGTCTGTAAAATAACAGAAAATGTACTGGCAGTTTATCACAAGGTTTTTGTACCGTAATATACAACACCAACCCAGACAATATATCACTTAAACTATTAAAATGTTAATAAAAGTCATTTCCAAACTCTTTAAGGTAAAAAGTTGTTGGAAGAAGGTCCCATAATGCAATTCAAAAGCATAAATAAATGGAGAAAAAAAAACATTTAAATATTATTGTCTTCAATACATCCAACATACTTGATCAGTTCAGTCCCCATTATGTTTAGAAAACTGTGTAGATGGTGTAATGACGTGTTGACACCAGTTTTCTCAAAGTCTGGGAGTGACAGAGGCTAGGTGGAGCGAGTCGGAGCTCAGTAAGCAGCTCTACTGGCTTTGGCGCGTCTCACCTGGTTTACATTTGCAGCGGCTTTGGCCACGCGGCTCTTATGGTGTAACATTAACTCTCCTTCCTGTTCCATATGAAAATTTAAGCGTGATCCCAGAGGAGCAGTAAAAGGCTGTGCGCTGGCCAAACTGTGCTGCTGGTCGGCAAATTCGTGGTAGATCATTTAAACCAAACCACAGTCGACCCACATCAGCAGCAGCGCCAATGGACTCGCTACTTCGCTAACTAAATTTGGGAACGATAGGAAAAACGATAGGAGCTGTTTATTATCTCGCCACTGTTTTAAAGAAATGCAATGGCTGTATGAACCACGCTGATTTTCTTCTCTTTTTTTTGAAGCTAGGCTGCAGGATGAAGTAAGAGACTCTGGTTTACTTCACGACGGACATGTGCGTCTTGCATTACTCCTGTTATTTAATGGACAGGTTGAACTCATACTTTGGTGGATTCAGGGCAGATGTGGAGTGGGTCCAGCTTTTGCACATTTTCACAGCTTTGGAAGAAGAGCTGCTTTTTACGATGACAGTCAAGCGTAATGATGTGAAGAAGAGATACGAGACAGCACATTGTGTGTTAACAAGATTGACACTATCAAGTTGAAAGTCCGTGTGAAATCAAAATTTACAATGTTTATTTTGCTAGCACATAGGGTTGTCACGATTCTGAAAAAAATCCTGGGTTCCGAACAATTCCAATTGTCCCAACACAAATCAATTAAGTTAACTTAAACGTTTTTATAAATTGAAGTGGATTGAACATAAAACAATTAAGTAGTCACAAAAAAATTAAGAATTGTGTTGTCAACTCATTTTGAACAAGCAGCAAAAGTCTTCTTTTTTTTTTTTTTTTGCAGTGTGTAAATTAATCCAAAGAAGAAAAAAAAATGTTTATTTCGGTAATCTTCAATGAAAATCTGACCATTTGCTTTGGCATTGGATTGATGGTCCTTCTCTGATGATCTCAGCTTGACGACTTCAGCCACAATATTCTTAGCCACACCCCTCTTACCATTAGTTTGCTAAAGGAAAGCCCCTCCCCTACACAATATTCAGTTTTAGTCAGAAGTACATCAGCATACTGAAACAAAGGTCTCCGCAACTTCCAGTTTACACAGACTTTAAGATTTTGGCTTTCACAGGAAATGTTTAATACGGAAGTAAAATGTA
Organism: Danio jaintianensis; assembly: GCA_903798115.1. NCBI lineage: Eukaryota > Metazoa > Chordata > Actinopteri > Cypriniformes > Danionidae > Danio > Danio jaintianensis. The sequence goes on from CAIGQV010019090.1 coordinate 2,955,468, forward strand.
CACTAAAAATAAAATTGTTAATAGTGTACAGTATAATAAAAACGTATTCAGCAGTGCATATTTACTGCTAATTTTTTTTAAATATTTATTTATTTATGTTTTAATGCCATATCAGCAGCATTGGCTACATTCATGGCAAAAACTATATTAAATACACAATATATAACATACCAGCTTCTTAACAAACATTGATTACTATTTTTATATATTCTTTATCGCAAAGATAACTGTATAGATTAATTTATATTATTACATCAATAAACTAATTTTAAAAGGTTTTTAGCTTAACCTTGCCACCAAACCTAAACAACCGTTTTACAGCATGAAAGCTCCAACACGATGACAAAATTCACATTTGGGAGATATATGCATTAAACTTGGGTGCCGTTTACACTAATGCAGTTTCGTTTTACAGTTTTTGTTTTAAACCTGGCATCCACACGGCATCTTAGATCTGCGAAAACGTAACACTGAAAATACTAAAGACCCCATTTTAGCTTGGAAATGCTGGTGTTCATTTTAGTATAGATGGACTGAAAAGCAGGCTTTTGAAAATGGAAGTGCAGCTATCCACAATCGCTCTCTGATTGGTTGTCAGATCTGGTGTGTGTTGTTCCCTGTTTCTTCAAGCCCCTCACGCAGGACTATTACACAAGTGGGAGACAACAAGTAGGGATGCTGGCAAAATTTGAGCATTCCCATTGAGCGTGAATCTTCATGTATTGAGCATTTAGGCTGTATAGTGTGGATGGAGATAACTTTTCTGAAACGCAATAAAAACACCAGTCTGGACGAGGAGTGTTTTCAATCTAAAATGCTGTTTTAAAATGAAAATGCACTAGTGTAAGAGGGAACTTTAAAGCACCGCTATACTTCAAACAAAGTTCTTTTTAGTTCTTCATTTGATGGCAAAAATAATTTCTAATTTCTCTTTTTAAATGTGTCGCGCTGCTTCAAGGTACTGCTAAACACAACAACAATGAGAGTGAAGAACAGTCATAAATATCTGACATGTCACATTGCTTTATATTTGCTTTTAACAGACACCGAATCGAACAATGTTTAGAACTTGATCAGAACTTTAACGCTATGCGATTGTGCTTTTTAACTGGTGAGTAAAACCCTCCAAGTCTTTCCGTGAGTAATAGTACAGGTGTGAATACCAGCTCTGCTAGTCGACCCTCCGGTGTATTCATGCTGCAATCTTGGTGTTGTTGTGCTGGATATTTTTCTCCTGTCTGATTCTGAACTCTGTGGATATGAAGCACGTCTAAGAAAGTGGAGTTCCAGAACACACCCACCGATTGCCACCGATGACAGCTCAAGGGTGTTTAGGATCAAAAAGTTCTGCTTTGGTGGGCTGTCTCGATCATTTTCGATGGATTTTGTTCGAAATGACATAATGTGTGTTTCAATTTCATTTGAAGTATACTGGGGACTTTAGTCTCTCATTTCCACCAATACGGATTAACAATTTCAATGACATCACTCTACACTTCTCATTTGATTTTCAGTCTAATCAAATGTGCTTCCAAAACTGAAGCATCCCGTTCCTACACTATAAATACATGCTACAGCTTTGATTCACACAATTACCATTTTCTATATAGTGAATGGCACATAGTGATTCAGACAGTGTAAATATGCTTTCCAATGGGGTGAATGAAGTGTGGTTTTGCATCAGACCCGAGAGCACAGACCAGATCATGTGTTCGAGTAGACACAGACCACAAAATATTTCGAACCCATTTGAATTTTGCAAAGAATGCTATATTTCAAACCCATATGGAGGAGATTAAGGCTTCAGGGGTCATTTAAACATGCAAATTAAACCCACTGTGAAGAATCCCAGACGTTGCATCAGTTGTCGCTTCTATGAATATGAGCTAAAATTAACTCTTGCATGCCAATGTATTTTCATACCTCTAATCATAACCAATCACAGCCCAATAATCATGTCTATCAAACTAGAAACCCATTATTAGACAGTGCAAGAAAGATTTATATTGCTTTTAAAATAATGTGCATATATATATATAATATTTTTTTTAGCTTATTATGGGTGTCCATAAATAACTGAGTATTTTTACATCGGCTGATGGACACCTTATTTTCTCTTTACTAACATCAGTATTACAGTGATTGATGTCCAAAGCAATTTTAAGAATAGCTGATATGTGCAGCCTAATATTGTGACTTTTATTACTAAGATAAAAATGAGGGCTGTGCAATTTATCAAAATTATCCCAAAAAAATTGCAAATGTGGATTTTGCAATATACATATCGTAGAGGTTTGCAATAAATGTGTGATTTAATACAAAAGTAACTTAATGGATGCTGAAAAATGACCAAGCAATCAAGACATATTACATGGATAGTTATAATAAAATAAAATAAAATACAATAATAAAATAATAAATAAATCTAGACGATGCCAAAAAGAAAATCTAAGCTGTGTTTAGTCTTCATAATTAACAAAGAGCAAAAAAAATCCTCACACTGTGGATGTAAACATTTATGAATTTCTTTCTTCTGTTGAACACAAAACAATATATTCTAAAGAATTCTGGAAAGAAGCAATTCAATAACTTCCATAGTATTTTTTTGTTCCTACTATGGATGTCAATGGCTGCTTTTTTTCCAACATTCTGTACTTCAGAATATCTTGTTTCCATCCAAAAACTCAAACAGGTTTGTAACAAGTGGAGGATGAGGAAATGATGACAGAATTTTGTTTCTGTTGACTGTTCTTGATGTTTTCAGCTTGAAAAAAAAAAAAAAAAATCAACGTTATTATATCATTTTTTTTGTTCACTTTGTTAAAATGGCTGTTTGTTTTATGCAAAATTAAGTTGTTCAATATTAGAAATTGTAGCGATGCTTCCTTTTCCCTGAAATAATATGAAACATATATTGATTAATTTTTTTTTTAAATATCACATATCGAAAATAACATTAGGCTATGTAGCATGCTATAGGTATAAACACACTGTTCCCAGACCAGCTTCTGTACACACAATTTGAAGAGGAGCGAAAGTGGACACTTTGGAATTTTGGGTGTATATGATATGAAAACATGTCCGTCCTGTCGTGTTTTATTTTAAACACAAATCATTTAGTCTTAAACGAACATAAACAGTTATGAAAGTAATCAAATGCTTTCATTATAGATCTGTTAAAGGGACACCTCTGTTATCAAACAAAACAGTGTATGGAAATGAGAGATTTGCTGCTTTTCACTAAATAACTATAGTAGCCTAGCTTTAATCAATATTTAAATACAGTGAATAAAAAGTGAACAAGATTTTAGAACTTTTAATAGGCTAAACCTTTTATTTTATTTTCAATATTTTCTAATGTTTGCTACATATTCTATCATTTGAGGCTAATTTAGGGTTATATACAATTAAACCTACTCTGAATGAACAGATTAAGGAGTTTGGGGGGGGGGGGGGGGAATTATCCCGTACTTTTACATCCCAATGTTGACAGGTATACATATCACATTTTTCTTCAGTATTTCACAACACTAATAAAAATGTACAGTCATTTAGAGACATTGACTCTTTTAACAAAGATGCAAAACAGGAAATGAGCTGATTTTTCTTACGTGGGTTTAAAAAAAAAAAAAAAAAACTCTTAATGAACTTACTGATACATCAAGATAATCAATATTAAATCACACAATAGGTGCGTATTTTAACTACAATGCTCCCATAATCAGACAGTGTGCAAGAGATTTATTTTGCTTTGTTCATAAATATCTGTAAAGTGCTCATAAGTTTTGCATTTTAAATTGTATTATACTTTAAAACAGCTAATTGCCACCTTACTCTCTTTGTATTGGCATCAACTCTGTGTGTTACTGTGATTTTAGGACTGATGTCAGTTTTTTTTTTTATTATCTCGTCAATGCAGCTTGATGGCTAATTCAATCAATCAGTCGAAATGTCGATCAATCAATCAATCAGTCAATCAATCAATCAATCAATCAATCAATCATTCATTCATTTTCCTTCAGCTTAGTCCCTTATTTATCAGGGGTCGCCACAGCGGAATGAACCGCCAACTATTCCAGCATATGTTTTATGCAGTGGATGCCCTTCCAGCCGCAACAATTTAATCAATCAAAACAATCAATCAACCAATCATATCAATTTAACAGTTAGGACACAAAATGAACATCTTTAGAAATAAAGACTTTTATTACCATGTTATAAATGTACACTCATTTTGAGAGATTGAATCTGTTCACAATGTAACAAAACTTTGAATGAGGATGCAAAAAGAAAAGAAGCAGACTGTTGTCTTTCTTATGAAAAATACTAAACAATTGCCTTCTTTATAAGTATCTATAACATTACCAAATGAAAATGAGTCTTTAATGAAAGATTTAAGCACAGGTTAACTGTATTCTTCTCATCTAGAATTGAGACGGGCAGGAAGCGTATCTGCAGTCTCACCTCCTGGCCTTCTTGTCTTTCAGGAGTTTTTTGCTCTCCTCGCGTCTCCTCTTGTTGACGGGGTTGCGTGGATCATAGATCTCGAACGTGTCTTCGTCCTGCATGTTGGCATCTTTTACCTTTCTGCTTTGTTCATCAAAGTGCAGAACGTGGGCCATCCTAAATCACAAGGGGAAACGGAGTTCAGTTCAAAAGAAGAGCAAGGCCACTAAATCATCCAAATCACAAGAGTTACAAGTGGTGGGAATTTCCCAGTGGAACAAATCAGATCAGAGGAGACGTTCAGCTCTGATGAGTCCACAAACAGGCACTTTAAAGGAAGAACGGATCCAAGAACAAAATTTATTTCAATCACTCCCATTGTGAGTGGTGCCAAGGGGGGAAAAATCATAAAACAGCTTAACAGAACTAATAATAAAAACATAAAAGTGCTTAAGTTAAAAATAAACAAGATTTATTTAATTAAAAAATTCAAACTTAACTAAACTTACGATGTTTGCCTCAAACTCACAACTTTACAATTATTATAAAAACTCATTTTTAATGCTTATTAACACTTATTATTACAGTTTTTTAGGTGATAATCTCAGTATGTTAGTCTTAAGGATATTTATGATCTAAAGTAATGTAATATAAATGTAATGTGATGTAATGTGTGTATTTATATAGCCCATTCATCATGTATGGCCATACACCCAAAGCACTTCACAATCATGAGGGGGTGTCTCTTCACACTACCACCAGTGTGCAGCATCCACTTGGATGATGCGACGGCAGCCACAGGACAACGGCACTAGTGCGCTCATCACACACTAGCTATAGGTGGAGTGGAGAGACAGCCAATTTGATGGATGGAGATGATTGGGGGCCATGATGGGTAAGGGCCAATAGAGGAAATTTGGCCAGGACACCGGGGGTTACACCCTTACTCTTTACGAGAAGTGCCATGGGATTTTTAATGACCACCGAGAGTCAGGACCTCGGTTTAACATCTCATCCAAAAGACCGTGCCCACTGACAGTAGGTTGAGCCCTTTACTTTTACTGGGGCATTAGGACTCACACACCCCCTGCTGGCCTCACTAACACCACTTCCAACAGCAACCTAGTTTTCCCATGTTGACTCCCATCCAGGTACTGACCAGGCTCAGCCCTGCTTAGCTTCAGTGACTAATCGGTCAGGGTGATATGGTTGTGGCCCCAAATCACATTTATAAGATATAAACATGCAAATCTTGCAGTTTGTCACTTCCGTCTAAACGAATGAACAATTTGCATTTGATTTTGCCTCATACTTCAGTTTCTCATCAAATCTTCCAACCAATCAAATGTTCTGTAGTATCTGACATGCCTCGCCCCCTTCAAGATGCCTCTTGTTTGCGCTTAATCTCAAACCACTCTCACTGACATTTAATCTAATACACTTTTAAATAGAATTAGTTGAAAAAAAAAAAATCAAAAAACAGAACAAAGACTTCAGACTTGATTTGGACTCCACTTTAAAGACTTCAGACTTTACTTAGGCTGGGCCTCTAAGACTTCAGACTTGATTTAGACTCCACCTTAAAGACTTCAGACTTGTCTTGGACTCCACTTTAAATACTTCAGACTTGACTTGGACCTCAAGGACTTGTGAACATGTCTGACTATCAGTAATGTAAGCGCATTCAATACAAAATACTGGCACAGTATTTTAAACTGTTTTAAGAAAAAAATATTTAGAAAGCTAATATTAGCTGCATTTACCCATCAACTTTGAGGCACCAAGTACTTTTTCCAGTCTGGAAATTACGCAGCACTAAGAGTTGTCATAAGTGACTTTCACCCTCCTTTTTGCTTCAAATGCATAATTTAATTGTCTACATCTCTGTTAAAAATCCACAACACACACAAACAAAACACACAGCTTCAATCAGTTTCCTCCGTCCTCCAGTTGTTAATTTGGTTGAATGCTTACGTCATTTCAGAGTTCCTATAGTGAATGTGCGACTGCAACCAGAAAAATATCCTGAGGGAAAAATTCTGTTGTCGGGGGACCAATGGTAGTGCAAAGGTGCTTGCCAGCCACAGTTGTAAAGTCCAGACTAATTTGGTTCAAAACAATGTCGCACCAGTTGTTCTTCGATTTTTTTTTAAGCATATCAGGGCCTTTAGACTAAATGTGTGTTAGGTGATGGATAGATCTTCAGCTCCTGCCTCTACACTGATGCCCTAGTAGGAGGTCTCAATAACACATCACAGATGCTCAACTACATTGAATTTCTTCAGTAAAGCTTTTTCTCTTTCTCTCTTCACGACTGGAGAGGTGATTGGCAGGCAGAATAACATTCCACTAAACATTCCTGAGTGCCAGCATCAGCGAGAAGAGCTCACAGCTGGCTAAAGTCACTTCCTGAGGACTCCTGAAGACTGCAGCCCAATCCAAGACACAGTTTACACTAAGCCAACAGGTTTCTGAAGACAGAATCACAGCTGTCATTTTGAGCTCTTTTACTAACAGCTAGGATTTCAGATGTCCATACAAAGATATTTAAAAGAATTTTAAAAAAATCATTTTATCACTCATGTCATTTCAAGTCCATCTGATTTTTCCTTCTTTGAAATTCTTTGATCTTTGACACAAGTTTATGAGGCCCAATGTTGTTTTGAGTCCCATTTACAGTTCACACTATAAACAAAAGCATGTTAAATAATCCTTCAAAATATAGAAATAAAGTCATAGAGTCTTAAATATAAGTATTCCTAATAGCCACCTATGGAATTTTTAAAACAAGATGAATGTTTCGATTGCACAAAAACTTTTTTTTTTATTCAAATGTTCTTCACAAGAAAATGATCTACTGAAAGCTTCTTCGGGGACCAAAAATGGCTCTTTCTATGGCATGACCAGTGTTGTGCTAGCTACTAGTTACAGTTACTAGTTACTTCATTCAAAAAGAAACTCAATTACTTTATCGATTACTTAGACCAAAAAGTAATGCATTACTGTTAAAAGTAATTTTTGAGTTACTTTTCCAAAGAATGCTGCCATTAATGCCCTTATAACGTCACTTCAGTGCTGCATGGAGAATACACTGTTGATCAGCATCACAGTTTTAATTAATTTGCATTCTCACAACTAAAACACAAGACAAACTTAAATAAAAAGTTATTTTTAAACCCTAATTTATTTACTGTTTAATTTATTTATTAAGTCAGACCAGCAGCACAAAAATGAAAATATCACAAGGTTATAAACTAGCTGAATAACATATTCAGAAACAAAAAAAGCAAAAACTAAAGTTACTTCAGCATCATAAAAGTTGTTGTATTTAACCCTTAAACACGTTCCTTCACAGCTTGAGTATGAAAATAGTGACAATATACAACAAACACAAAACCTTTATGAAATAAATAAATGAAAGTAATCTGAACTATCATTCGGAATCAATTTGGTGAAACTTAGCACCAAAAAAACTGCTATTATAGACAACCATAAATTTTATGCATTTTAAACAAAACAAAAACATAACAGCTGCTCAAAAATGAAATCGATGACCAATTTTCAAACTAACCACAAATTAAAAACAATATGTCAGCAACTTATGGAAATAAGCTGTGTATATTCAAAGTGCAAAATCTGCTGTTGTATAACAGCTATAAAAATATGTTTAACAATAAAAAATGAATCACAGCATTTTTCTGAGCAAAACAACACTATACATTTAAATAGCGTGTTCTGAACTATAACAGAAATGTGTCACAGAAATGTTGGCATCCACCAATCCCACAATGCGTTGCCGCTGTAAACAGGAAGATGTAGGCTAGAAATTAATTAATTAATTTACCAAGTAACGGACAAACGCATCATATTGTAACGGTAACAGAGCTAATATATTTAAAAAGTAATGCGTTACAGTATTAGTTACTGCCAAAATAATGCCGTTACAGTAACGCAGCATTACTAGTAACGCATTATTGCCCAACACTGGGCATGACTGTCAAACCCTCCATTTGAAACTGTTATTTTTGAGTACACAAATCTAGAATGATGCTGAACTTGCATCCTGTTTGAGTTCATATTTGGGGCATTGTTTTTGTAGCAGGTCTAGGATGAGGTACAGAGCCACACGTCTCACCTCTGCTCTGTTGACCTACATTTCAAACTGAGATGATGGTTATGGAGGAACTGTCTGCATCGAGACATGGCGAGAACCTCAAAGAAACGTCAGGATGGGTGAAGCAGGTCATTGTTATACATCATGGACATGACTGGATGGCTCTCTGGAGTCTCATTTACACTTAAAAAAAGACACTAAAGGAACTGACATTCCACACCTGTTTGAGCTATTCTGGTGAAGGTCAGATTTTCTGGAAAGACTTTATCCTTCAACAATCTAAATCTGCGATGCAGGTACTGTACAAAACACACTCGCCTCCAAAGCCCAAGGCTGGTTTGAAAGAACAAGATGTGACGGGACTTCCAATAATTCAACAACTCCTAGCCATCATTCAATACAGTGCAATTCTGGTGGTTGTGCAGTACCGTGTCAGGAAGTAACTTTAGGAGCTGAAGGAAGACTTTTAAATTGAGCTAGTTGTCCGAGTCAAGTTGAATGCATGAAGGAAGCGAGAATGAAAGCAGTTCGCTCTCTAAAAATTATGAGCCCTCTCATTGGTAAGTAATCTGCCATGCTGCTATTTTTGAGCCATCGCAGAACCCTTGGATTCAGCCAAAGAGACGCATAAAGAGTCTACGAGTGCATGCGAGCTCATTTTTAAGTGTTCAACCAAGTGTGTGTGTGCATGCTTGCGTCCATTTGAAGTCCGTAGGAGATGTGACAGCTCATCTAGAATGTCATGGCTATAGTCTGGCAGAGCCGCAGGACTCCCGTCGCGTAAGGCAGCCGACTCTGATAATTTGTCTAGCAGTCTCGGTGATGACAGCCCGTCGGACTCCTCGCCTAGAGTTATGGCTGGCGCAAAAATCCCACCGTTTGATTGGGGCTCTTATCAGGGAGGGGCTCCCGCCATGATGCCGAGGCCCTCGGAAGCCTCTTCCTGAATTTATTTTTCTTTCGCTTTCGTGAAAGAGGGGGAAGCAGCAGCGGAGGCCTGGGCTCCTGGGCAAAAAGGGGTTTTTGTAGACGCAGACACAGATGGAATAGTTTACAATCTGGCCCAGACTTGACTTCCAGTGTCTGACCTGTTGTAACCCATGTTCCGATCGTGGGGTGCAAAAGGCGTTTAGAAAGTGGTACAGACTTCCCACTGCTGTTTTTGTAGCACTGGGGGCCTCCGGGGCCTCCTGCTCCCCCGAGTTAAGCCTGAGACGTCCCAGCATCGTGGGGGTCCTGAGACAGTAATGATAGTCTATGCTGAGGATGAAGTAAGTGATGGTAAACACGTAGGAGCCCGAAGTCAGACGGCTCTTTTGCACTCACATATGGTATTTGTTGGAGCGTTTCAGTGGATATATTTAGCTTAGGACTCTGGGTCTTTGATAAAAAGTGAACACGAGAGAAAAACACACCGTGTCGATTCATTTCCCTTGGTGGCTTGTGGCGTGAAGAGGGAGGACGACAGTCTGACAGATCTTCACTTTATCCACAGCACATCACCGCTGCGGCTGCGGCACAGACTTGCACACCATTAAGACTGATAATTAATCAAGTGCAAAGCCATTACTCTCCACAGAGGCATGCGCTTGACCGCATTCTTTATGTTTGATTGTGATTTACGGTCTTCTTGCGAACGTGCAAAATGTCATTACAGTGAAGACGCACTGCATCCAACCCACAGAGTCGTTTCAAAAGCTTCCAATGGAAAACGACCCCGGGTTTGTAATGAACTGTATCTATGGATTGGGCATACCTAAGCGCAGGACCCAAAAAAGCAAACCGCTGAGGCTATACGTTTGAACTGAGACCGAAAAAGCAGAATGATTTACCAGCCTGCTTCCCGTAATCCTCGGAAAAACTAGAAGCACCGTGTGACGCATTGGTCATGGCAGGGCTTTAGAAATAAAGCGTATCTATGAATCACAGTAACGTCCAATCATGTTGAGCGTTCATTAAACAGAAAAACACATCTTTCAAAAGGAAAGCTGTAAACGTGGAAGAGCGAAATCAGTGTTTAAGTACCTACCGCCATCTCAGAGGCCATACTTACAAACACATGCGTCTTCATTACATATGCTAGGAAGATTATGGCGAAAACAGAATCAAGCCCAAACGTCTCTAATTGATATTCTATTTGTGTACTTAAGCGCACAATCAGGGCCATAACTTTGTGTTCCCGCATACAGCATTAAGATTGATGCTCCCTGGAGCCTGATTCATTTTGCCGCATCCTAAATGTTATTCTGGCCAAAGAACTCAGCTGTCAATAACACCCTCGGCCCAATATGGAAATGTTCCCATCAGATCAGGACAAAAAAATAATAATCTAGACGATGCCAAAAAGAAAATCTAAGCTGTGTTTAGTCTTCATATTTAACAGAGAGCAAAAATAAAACCCAACAGACTTAATATTTGCACAGTGAGTGGTGTGTGTGATTTAGTGATCCAGCACGGCTGTGACATGGTAATTATTTCATTTCTGTCTTCATAATCTCGTAGTATGCTGTAGGATTGGAAGGTCTCCATCGACAACCAGACAACTGAGGCCATTGTTAAAGCTCACAACTTGCAATAATGTCTGACACGATTGCTAGTAGTCAGTGATTGCGTATAAACAAACAGTAGTGGTAAGTGGTGTAAGTAGACATTTGCCAATACTCAATAATTCAATATGTCGTAATAACAAACATGTAAAATATCGATAAAGTTGAAACGTAAAAATACAATATAATAATTATTTATTATTTCAACTTTTAGAGTGTCCTAAGAATATTCATCACAGCACCAAATACTTGTAGACTTAGTAGATTAATTATTTTCAAACACTTTCACGTTAATCTGGACGACAACATTGAAAATACTGTAAATATATGCCTTTTGTTCGTTAACTCTGTACAGTAAGGTTTTGTTTGTTAACATCAGTTCATTTGACTAAACTCATGATGAAAACTACAAAAGCATTTATTAATCTGAGGTGATGTTAATTTCTTAGTTAATGCCTAATAACTAATTGAAATCAAAAATCTTTTTTATTTTATTAACTAATGAAATAAGTTAATAGTAAGAGTTAATAACTAAATGTTTAGTTATAATTATTAAGTTTAACAAATAACTATAATATGGCTATTTCTCACTGCTGATTTTAATGTCTTTTTTTTAATGTTTACTATAGTAAGACTTTATTGTACACGTTTATTTATTTTTATTGTACACATAATGTAACACATCTGAAGTGTTACTTATTGTACTTTTGCAATTACATTTTTAAAAACATTTGAACATGTATATATAAAAAAGTAATACAATAAGTATTTATTGGTTATTATACCTATAGGTCAATATGGTTATAATACCTTATATTGTGATAAAAGCTTCAGCAATTAATCGCAACAAGCTAATTTTACACCATTAGAATCCTAGGTGTCACTTTTTACTAGATGCACACAAGATGAGAAGCCTAGTGGCAATGTGGCTAAAACAGGTATCACACACCCAACTCATCATGTACTGCTCAAAACAGCCGTAGTAATAGGTGTTGTAATACTGAAGTAAAGAGCGTGGAGATTTTATAATGAAAATTACAGCTGGCACATACTATAATTGCCATCATGACATGAGATTTTATACTCTAGAGCGTGATTTTCATATGGTTGGCTTAGGTCTTAGGTTTCATTAGATCAACTTTAAGAGTTGTGTAAGTTCAGTGCATTGACTTCTGTGACCGACAGTCTGTCTTGCTCATCTTAAAACCTTTTTGCCATTTTATATCCATAATTAAGTCAACTATATTTGGAATTTACAATGAAATAAATGCTGTTATTTAAAAAATATATATAATGGAAATCACAGAAAACAAACTCTCAGAAAACAGTCAACAGGTTTTACAACAGTCAATCTTTATTACATTATTATACCTTTAATCCACAGTCTCAGCAAATGGTACCAAGCACATTCACAACCAAAGGCTTCGAGTTAAATTATAATCCTGACTATCAAACATTGGGAATCTGTTAAAAAGTCATTATTACACTCTTATTTGTCATTATGAAATAGGAATTTCACACTCTAACTGGCGTACACATGCTCAGGACTGTTTGCTGAGGCTGTGGATTAAAGTAATTATGTTGTAAATAATTCACAGACTGATCATTTCACTTTATAAGTCTTAATGTATTATCAGGAGCCATGGGTATTCATTTTCAATAGCTTATATGTTTTTTTTTAATTGTTATTATTTGTCACTCTTAAAGTGCCGATAGAACTTTATGAATCACCACCACATGTTTAGTCCTGGTTTTGGTGGATTTGGATCCTACTAACCATCACAGCTTGTGTTGGAAAGCCGATCAAAAACTATGAAGCCCGTTGACCAAGAAAATCACTTTAAAAAGTCCATCAGGGACACCAGCACGCGCATAACCAAAACATATGCTAGTGTTTTGGAAAATTCCGACAATGGTTTATCGCCGAGCGCTGATTCTGCTGGCACTCATAATGAGCGTCTGTGAAAAAGACAGCACGCGTCTGACTGCAGGTTGACATGCCCTGTCTGGCATACGGTGGGTGTGACACCTTCCATCTGGGCACTCCGTCTGCCGAGGCAGTTATTTACTCAGTTAAGTCAGCTGAGAAAACTACTTCTCCACAAGTGGCTATTGCAGCGCAGCAAAAACAAACACTGCATACTGTTCTAATGGTGTCAGCGCGCTCCACAGTCAAACGCATTACTTGGCTGGAGAGCGCGCGGTGGTTCAGGCACACTTAAGGCGAGCAGCTGCGCCTAATGTGGAGAGAGGTATGAACGTTTCACTATGTTAGTCCAAATAAACAGCTTAATGCGAAACAGTAGCCGTGCATGGGGACATCCAATGAGGCATGCGTTATTGAGAATGCATTTGATCACAGACAACTGCGGGTCCATTAGGGATTTCAACGCAGCATACAGAGTCAAATGAAAGCCACTCACCAGCCCTTATCGTCATCCTCGGCTAGTTCCTCCACGTTTTCCTCTGGAGCACTAGGAGTCTCCGATATTGCAGATGATAGTTTAGATTTGAAGCTTTCTAGAAGGGCAAGTGTCTGAAGAGGCAAGAGAAAGAGTGCGTTATTTTGATTTAGAGTCTTTTCAGACTGTATGCTTTTATATCTTTATAGATAATTGTCATCAGCTTCACTTGATTTGTTTTATGAAACAGGATTCATTTTGAGCGCTGAGTGACCAAAATGTAAATCTTTTTAGTGATGATGTAAGTCTGGGTATTTTTTAAAACATTTATACTTTCCTAGTTTTTTTATTGAACTTTTATCATACACATTTACACATGATTTTGGATTCACAGCTCTATATTTCTATAGTTTCACTTAACACAAAAAGTGACCCTTTGACCACAAAATCTGCACTGGTATATTTGTGGCAATAGCCTCATTTAAACTGCTTTAAAGGTGATTTTCTCAGTATTTTTTGAACCCTCAGATTACAGATTTTCAAACACCATTGCAATTCACCATTGCTTCAATAGCTATGTTTCCATCCACCTACTTTTCTTTGTATCACAGAAAAAAATGCTTCATGGAAAGGCAAAGATGTGCATAAAATGTTGAAAATGCCCACAACCGAGTAGGATAAACCTTTTATTCGATGATGGAAACACATTTGCTGAATAAATTCAAGCATGCACATCAAAAAAGCCATGTGATTTTGTTTTATCAGATCATGTGATAACAAAAACTGGTGTGGTGGGACGGCATTAATGGACAAACCAGAGAAATTATCACATTATAAAATATCTGAAATATTGTTTTGGTCATTCTAAAGTCCAAAGTCCATCATCAAAGGGGTTCAGTATTACTTCCAGAACTGCCTTGTGCGGCTGCACTCCCAAAGAGTGTCTCACATATCCCAAAACCCTCTTTACCTTCTTAATATATAAGAAAAAAGGCCCAAAGTGGCTTCTCCTATAACATAAAATTAAATTTATCTTTTTGATATTTGGCTCATTGTATGGAAACGATACTTTATTCGCAAATGTTTTATGCAATATTGCAGTTTTGCGCACTAGTCTAATTCGCAACTTTGGATGGAAACAAAGCTAATGTCAACCCATAAGATTTAGTTTGAGCTGAAATAAGCCAGCTCTTCCTATATGTTACCTTTATAAAAATCTTACCATTATAAAAGCAGAAGCCAAACTAAAACCCACCTGAGCCTCTCGTCCAGACCCCTTCTTTAATTTCTGCTTCCTTATGTCCTCGTACTTCTTCCTGCTCACCAGATACTCCGTCACTGCCTCACTGTTCTGCTTACTGTCACCTACTGTCACCAAAAATAAAAAAGTGATTACAATCTAGATACGAGAAATTAACATCTCCTCAGGGATCAATCTGTCCATTATTTTATATTTTATATATATAGTAGTGTGACTAACTTGAAAGAATTTACATGAAAAGAAAACAGCTGAATTCCAGAGCAGGAGTTATTACTATCATATGGACATAACTATGAAATACATAAAGTTTATACTGCTATAAACTTAGATGAAGATGACAGCTCCTGTGGGCCGCCTCTTCCAAGAATAATCATATGGCCAATGCCAAAATTTAGGTCCTAAGACCCTCATCAGTGCAAAGGCCAAAATTTATGACTTCTGCAGTCCAAATTACTTTCTGCGCCATAAGGAGATGGATTTTATTCAAATGATGAGGAAACACGTGTGATATACAGACATATATACTGAAAGGATTACACAAACGAAATGGGAAACACATCAAAATGTGTTTATGTAGCACCGGGGCTCTCCCATCCTTTAAAATAATCACAGCGAACACTACAAGATTATAAAAAAAGGGAGAGAAAGGACAGAGGAGATGAGAAATAGCAAATGTAAGCATGTAGTGAAAAAAACAGTTTGAGAGTTTTCTCCATGATAATATAAAAACCTAATTTGACAGCATTTTGCTGCATAACTGCACAAAATACTTAATCAAATAGCAATTAAAATATTTTAATGATCTTTTTAAAATAACTGGAATAAACAATAATTTGCCAAACAAATTATTAATATAAATGCATTCATTGATATTTACTGATACAATTAAAAGCATGCCAAACTGCATTAACATGATTTTTTTGTTATACATTTTCTACTACTTTATAATTTGAAGAATGGAGTAAGATGAGTAAGCTGGTAAGACTTAGTCTTTTAATTTTGCATGTAACTTAAATGTTTAACAATACTTATATTTGGAAAGCTTAAATCATAGTAAGATATACAGTAAGAGTGTGTGATGTGTATCATCTATTATAACATCATAATTGTTGTTTGAAGGATGCACGCCGACATTTTATTAAGTCACTCATTTAGTAAAAAAAAACAAACAAGCTAAATAACCCAAGTTTTAAAAATGCATCAAATATGTTGGCAATCTACCAATGTATCAAACCTTTGTTATAAAGGATTCATGTTTTTTTACATGTTTGATTTATGATCAATTCTCAAAAGTTTTATTCTTCTTTTTCTTCATATATTCTGGGACATTATCTACACACCATATTCTAATAAACATATTGTAAATAATAAAGATTCTACTTTACAGCTCTGTGGATCAAATTTTCTTTTAATTACTTCAACATTTTTTAAACTGATGTTCACTGTTGATTTTTAGGAACATCAATATCATATGTATTAAGTCTAGACTTACTGAATCAAATAAGAAACTGAAAATTAAAACTAGAGTTGAATCAAATGAAAATGAGAGCGTGCAAATTGATACCTAGCCCTAGTTTTTATGAACTGAACAAAGTTCATTTAATGAACAAGTGACTCAATCTTCTATGCATGTCAATGGCTATGGGTTAATAATATTCTTCAATATATATCAACAAAAAAGCTCACAAAGCTTTGAAACCACTTCAGAGCAAGTAAATGATTTCAGAATTGACATTTTTCTTTCTCAAATTTTTAGATGAACATGTCAGTGTTTCAGTCACTATGCTCTGACTGACTGGGATATTTAAAAATAAAAAAAATAATAATCTGGAATGAGACTGGAAAGTTTAAACTTTTAAAATGTTCAATCAAACTACCGACAATGCTCAGTGTTATTCTTTAAAACAAATTTCCCATTACAAATGAGCACAAAAAGACAATATAATCTCCATTTAAAATTCTCTTTTTTAACCAATTTTATGATGTTATAGTGTGTAAAAAATTATTTTAACCCCCCTTATTTACTTCGTCTGCAAAACTGAGTTGAACTAAATGAGTTTTATGTATTTATTTTTCCTTTTTGTTCATTTTTTTATTTATAGTGTTTTTCTTATTTCCAATTTTATGTCTTTTCTTTTTTGTGTTTGTGTTGTTACTAGTACTTTGTCCTTTAAAATAAAATAAAAACTACAATAAATCATTTGAAATACTCTTCAAATCTAAAAATAAAGCATATTTTAAAAATCCCACAGGAGCATTGCAGGAATTGGAAAAGTCAATAGCATCAAGGCTGGACTGTTGACACTGGTGTCTACAGCCATCAATGTGCCATTGCCAGTTGCCCAGCTCAGACAGCGGGCACAGGGCTTAATTCGACTACACCTATGACTGAAGGCTTCTCCAACAAGGGGAACAAACTACATCAGACCGAGCCTCCAACATTCAGGTGATTTATTTGATGTTAGCGCTGTCATGTAACGAAAAATCTCTTTCCCCTCACAAATGGAACGCTTGTTTATTCTCCGTATTTATGGTGCGCTGAAAACCGCATTGGCGAGAGGCTGGAAATTTGTTTTTCAGCAGCCGAGAGCGTGCCATGCGTTCGTCTGAGAGCCACTGACTGTGTTTGAAAATGTTTAGTCTGTGGCATGAGCTAATAGAAAACTAGAAAGACAGAGAGAAAGCAATGAGCCAGAGACCGTTAAAACACATCGACGGTGTAGAAAACACAGAACACTCTAGTTCTTTTCTAATCTATGTAAAACAGGGCTGCCAATATGAGCTGAGAGCGTTTACTGTGGCCGCTGTCCAGACAGGGAAAGATACAGATTTGAGAGGGCTGAAATAAACATGTATTAAAACAATGTAGAAGAACTTTAAAATTCCTTGAGAGGTTTGTATATGCTGTATATACATGCCTATAAATCTGAAATAAATATTGCTGCAAGAGTTTAAGATTAAATTATATTATATTATATTATATTATATTATATTATATTATATTATATTATATTATATTATATTACATGCTTATTATTTATTATATTACATGTTTAGGGTCAGTAAGGCTTGTTATTTTAAATAAATAAATGAATGAATAAATAAAATAAATAAATAATTTATAAGCAAGAATATGTAAGATTAAGCTTAAGTGTCATTAAAGACATTAATAATGCAATAAAAGATTTCTATTTCAAATAACTGCTGTTCTTTTGAACATCCAGCAAAAAAAAATATTAAGCAGCATAAATGTTTCCAATATTATTAAAAAAACTTATTTCTTAAACACTGAACCATCATATTAGTATGAGGTCTGTAGGATCATTAAGACACTGACTATATTTTTCCAATTAAATTCAAAATACTTTTTAAGCAGCACTGCAGCCTGGGACTAGGCATGGGCCGGTATTTGATTCTGACAGTATGATAACCTTGAATAAAAATATAACGGCTTCACGGTCTTGTGATTACTGCTCTAAATATTCTTTAATATTCTCAAATAAACTTTTTTCCATTTGAAAACAATATATTTTAATTTGGGAAACATTTAAAATGTTTAGGAACAGTTAACATGCCAGACTAAATAATTAAAACAAGTCATTGACTTCTGCTGTCTCCATTAGTGTCAAAAATACAGATTTCTTTACAATTTAAAACAGCATCTTTGGATATCTTTTCTGCAGGAGATACTGAAAAACAAAACAAAAAAAAAGCGTAAAAAAAAAAAAAAAAATCTTACATTTACTGTAGGAACGGTATAACAGAAAATGTTGGCAGTTTTAAAACCTTGACTTTTCCAAACCGCGGTATACCTTGAAAATGGTTATCGTCCAATGCCTAGCCTGGGACCGTCATATAAAATGAATATCCAGCTCATAATCATAATTGTTGTAATGCATACTTAAATTCAATTAACCAAGCTGATCACCTAAATTGGAAAGTATAAAACAAATCCCTTGACAAACCTTGAAGTGGCCCCCAATTACCCCAAGCCTGACAGACAATCATATCGTCCCGTAAATGTGGTCCAGTAGGCAGGGTTGAAATTGTGTCACATTGCTCGCATGTACCTTAAACACAACAATGGCAGCTGAGAGAGCAGAAAAGTTTCATAAATGTCTGCCAAACAGTCTACTCCACGAGAAGTGTCAGCGTATTGCATCAGATCTTTACATTGTTTTCTATTTACCGCAGAAAGACACAGAATGGTGCAACCAGTGAGCAAATAGAAAAGTCACAGAATAGACGTAGCACGTCAACGTAGGCTTCTCGTCCAGTGTGTGACCCCCTACGACTCCCAAAAGTCTGCTTTGGTGAGCTGTTTCGAACTGCATAAAACAAACTTTTAAGGACCTTAATTTCAATTTGTTCTTTGATTTCATCTGGAAGCCCACAGTGGAGCCAAAGCTACAGAGCTCAGAGGTGGAGTGGGAGGGAAGAAGGAGTTCATCGTGTGAAGGAGTGAAGAGATGTAGAGAATGAGTGGAAGGCAGGGCAACAACTGACCAAGGCAGAGCTGGAAGGACCAGAGGGACATCCATCAGGTGGGATAAAGACGGGCCGCAATGAAGACGAGGAAGGAGTAAACCAAGGCGAAGCCAATGGGTTAGAGGGCCGAGGCAAGAGGAGAAGACGAAGGTCCCACCAGAAGGCGCTGGTGACCCATGGCAAACTCTTCCTTCCTACATGATGACGTGGGCTGAGGGTGAGCTGAAGGGCTTAGAGGGGGCAGCTGTGTCAGGGCTAGGGGACTGGATGCAGTAATGGCAGGAAAAGACTGCTCAGGCACCTCACTGGAGGGTCAGCAACTGGAACAGGCAGCGGAGGAAAGGGAGGGTTAGGTGGGATGCTGTTTATGTTAAATGATGAGAAACTGGCTAAAATAGACAAATGGCTGGACAGAACCAGTGGGGGCACAGGAAAGTCATTGCTGAATGGAATATCAATGTCTCATTGATTGCAGCGTGCGGCATGTGGCTCTTCTTCCACAGTGGGCTCAGTCTAATGATCTGATAGATTATCCATTGGACACCAGCACCCACTCCACAAAGCTGATGGACCATTTCAGACAAATGCACCCAAGTTTGGTGATTAAGAACCTGCACAAAGAGCTATCTGGGAAGATGATAAATCACTGCAAATTTTCCTCGAGGGAGTAGTTCTCCTGCTCCAAACAGAGGAGGTTGATGCTGGCAAAATGATCCACAAAAAAAAAAAAAAATTGCTAAAAGAATAAGGAAAAGAAATGGAGGGTATCACTGGCTGGAATGATGAATGTGATCAACTACAAATATTTCTAATATTTGTTCAATAAACACACATCCAAAAACGTAGGGAAACACTGATGGAACATAAAGACATTCAAGATCTGACAAGGAACTGAGGAAACACGGGATTAAATAGACAAACTGATTAACTAAATACAAACAGGTGCTGGGAATTAATGTCCATGACAACCAATGAGTGGCGGGAAACAAAACAACAGAACAAAAGAAACACTAGGTGAAAAACAAAAAAACAAAGTCCATAACTGTGACAGTACTGTCTTTGTAATATTTTTGCAATTATAAAATAAAATACCCTGACTTCAAAAACAAATTCTTACGACTTTTCTGCTCCAAACAAATAATAGATCAATAATACTTGAAGAAAGCCATTCTGTTGCATTTCCATTCATCTTAATTGCGGTTACTTGGATAATCAAAGTGATTCAATAAAAGTGACTCAGTATACCATCTCTCTTAATTGTAAAACATTAAACGAAAAAAATGGGTTGAATATGGCCAAATTAGTCAACATTATCCATCTGATATAATTATTTTAATAAGAATATAACTTCAAATTCAAATAACAATGCATTTTAACCACCAAAGCAGCCCTGCAGCTCTAATACTCAGGTCGAGTGGAACGTAATTGAGTAACTAAAGTTTGACTGAAACACATCATTTGAATCGAATGGCTGTCATTAACCACTTGCACCATGCAATTACTCATTTACGCAGGTATTTGACACATGAATGCCACAAATTCTGAAATCATCTTTTCGTTTGTGATTTATGTGAGCAAAAAGTGATGCCTTGCACTGGGCTCGCTGAACGCTCGCTCATCTGCGCAAATGCAGAGCGCTGAATGCAGGACTGCTGAATGATGGCACCCCGAGGGCCTCCAACAGCAGCACACTCCATCTACTCCAGCTGGTGCTGCTAAGTACTGTCTTTGAGTTTGACGGCTATTCTAACAACATTCCATCCCTCGCCTGTCAGGAACGCTGAAAAGAGCCACAAATCATGCCGTCCCTAACAGGGGGTTGATGGGCACAGCAAACACCTCATCATCTGAGACGTATTTATTTTTGGATGGGCAAGAATGAGGGGGTGAATGCAAGGGTTCTTAAGGGTAATGGTAGTCGATTAGCCAACAGCAACTTCTTTAGCAGAGTTTAGTGCAGAGTATCTGGTCGGCATTACAATGTATAATTTAATGCTAAAGGTAGGGCTGTGCAATATGACAATGTATATCATATGGACAAAATAAAAAGTCTATAGTTTCATAATATGTACTAAAAAATGCTGGGTAATTTCAACCCAATTCTGAGTGTAATCTGGACAAAACCAACTGCTGGGTTCATTTTTTCATAAATTTAACCCAATGTTTAGTCAGTCCATATTTTACCCAATTTGGGTTTAAATAACCCAGCATTTCTTAGAGTGTGCTCTATCGTTTATATTGAGGTGTCGTAAAATATATAGTTTACAGTAATACATTTTAATAATTTATTTGAGCACAATTACATGCCATTTCGGGGATGCAGATGGAAACATCAATAACAACACTGCGAAAAACTAGCAATTTTTAAAGTACAATGTTAACATTTTGCATTTCATTCAGCAAAATTGTATGTTGGGGTCTTGCTTTGTTTTTTGTAACATACTTTTAACAGCAATGGTGGATTGTCATATATATATAAACTGAATTATGAGACACTTGCAATATAAGTGAACAAGGCCAATTTTTGGAGAATTTAAAATGAGAAAAATAAGTTCACAATTGTATAAAATCACATTAAATGTACTGAAACTTGCGTATTATTGAAGCTATAAAGCACTTTAATTATTTTTTTAGCATTGTATAGTTGGAGCAACATAAAATTGGATAGATATTTACACACAGAAGACCATTAAATTGATATTATTATATAAAATGCTAGCTTATAAATAATTAAATGACTGATGAGTTGAAGTATATCATATTTTAAGGCAACGCTGATAAAGCTGAGATTGACAAATCTACTTGTTTGCAAGACCTGATGCTGTGTCTACACCAAATGCAAGTGGCAGAACTAAAATTGACCCTTATTACAAGACGGCGCTTAACGGCCATCTTAAATCCTTGAAGGTTTTTATTAATTATATATTTTTTTGACTGTATGTACATTTATAATGCTATACTTTGCATTATATCATCTTTATGCAAACACTTATGCAAGGTTTTTCTAATTCAGCGTCTATGGACGAGACAGAAAGTTGACATTACTTTCTCTTCTGGTTGCCGTTATCAGTTTCACACAATTTTTTTCCTTCTTTTGAAAGTCATGATAACACTATCATTAAGTTTTTCTTTTGTTATTTGAGCCAATTTGAATGCACAAATATTTGTGGTACCCTCACATTCACTGCTCTCTAAGTTTACCCAACTATGATGACTTCCGCTGCTGTGAATCCCGGAAATGTGAAAAGGGTCTAAAACAGAACCCACAATAATCAGTGCCTCTGTATACACCAGTTGTGATTCTTCTAATGAGCTCCATACAGAATGACAGTGAGACACAATGGATTTGCAACAAAGTATACCCCCGGCGATTCAGCAAAAACCCAAAAATTGACAGTTAGTATGTTTTGTATACGCAACGCACAGACAATGGGGCCTTTAATGGTCCTGTTTGGATTATATTGTGAATTAAAAATTGTTTTATAACTTAGACATGTTTCAAGTAAATGAATTTTGCACAATGTTTTCATTTTTACAATAAATGTACATTGTTTTAATATTTCATAACTACAGCTGAATTGGAGGGTTTTAGCTACCAGAATTTTTTTTTAATTATTAATTAAATGTCCACAAAACTCATATTTTGAAGGAAATATTGGTATCTAATATATATATATATTGATCTTCTAAATTGAATCAAAACCATATAAATAAAAACATGTATTGCCAAATTGGTCTCAATACCCAGTTCTAAAATGTGCATTACGCTCTATAATAAAATGTTACTTGTTTTATGCTCTGCTCCACAACAGGAGCACTAACGAAACCCGAAATATATAGTATAAAAATCTAAAATAACCCACAGAAAAAACAAAGTTTAACATCAAACAATAGGAAATACGATGTTGATGTTTATTAATAATGAAATTGTGATTGTCATTTTATAAGATTACACTCTGACAATTTCTTACATGTCAACGTGTTTGACTGACAAGGCGCCATTGAAATAAAACACCCTGCGCACACAGGCATAACCTGTATAAATAACTCCGAGTGGTAGAAAGAATGTTGCCACATCATTTAGGGTGGGTATAAAACGGACAGTGTTTTTAGCATGTCTCTCTTATTTTTGGCTCTCACAAATGACAGCCATGCCAAAAAACAAAAAAAAGAAAACCAGACTAGACGAACATGCTATAATTTATGTCCCGAAAAGTGAAGAGATGTCTGTCGAAAATAATAATTCAAAAAGGTACAAATGTCTTTTAGTTTGCTTAGTGAATTGCAGAGGAGACAATTGGCTTCCTCCTAAAATAAGATAGCGGATGCCAAGAGAGCGTGCGGCCTGCTGTTATTAGAGAGAGCGGAGGAATGTGTTTGCTTCGGGACTGAACACAAAGCTGGAAGTGGCCTCTGTGGACATATGAACACTAGAAAAGCGGACCCGAACCCAAACACCAGGAGATTAGACAGAGAGACAACTTTCACTTTAACTCAGAGATGAAGGAAGTTAAGGTTCGGTTTTAGACATGGTTCGGAATTTTTATTGCATTTTGTGATGAATAAAAAGAGAAAACAAAATTGAGAAAATTCTTATAATTGTTACTTTGTTTGTAAAAACATATTTAATATTAACAATATTAAAATTTAAATTGCAGAACATTTTATAATCAGGTTCTGCTTGTTTAATAAACTAACAATGAAAAAAACTTTAAAAGCAATGGCCTGTCTGCATGAACCGGAAGTTGCGGAGACGTTTATTTTAGTATGTTGATGTAGTAAATGGAATACTGAGCAGGGGGCAGGGCTCTCTTTTTGTGCATCATTCCCTCATAGCAAATAAACGGTAAGAGGGCCCAGAACCAAGTGGTCACATTTTGATTGAAGATTACCAAAACAAAATAAAAAATTCAGTGGATTAACTTTAATTGTTTACCTGAAGAATAACAAAATAAAAATTTAACATTTTGATTTCGCATGGACTTTAATCTTAAATTAACCTCAAAATTGACTTGTGTGTTGTCACAATACTGGAATTTCAGTACCAATCGGTACTGAAATTTTAAAAACATCCATTTCCCGCTAACATTTGAGCGCTGTTGAGTGCGTTTTTAAACAGTGCTGATTTGCCATTGTGTTCACGTGCTCAACAGAAATGGCTGTGATTGGCCGTGAAGGTCATCAGTTCACCAAACTCACCACTGTTTACCGAGTGTAACTCAGTATTCGGACGTTATTAAAATTCCAGTACCGATTGGTATCGAATTCCAGTATAGTGACAACACCACTTGATGGTAAAGTTAATTTAAAAATATATTATTATGCATTAATGTTATTATCTATTTTCAATCTAACATGTTTATTAAAATAAATAACATTTTAATTGTTTTGATTCTTATATTTAAATTAATTCAATTTCACACAAAGCAAGCAAGTTTTTACTGATTCTTAACTATTACACAACTTCTTCAACTTCGTTTGTCTTTCAGAAGCACAGTTCATTTTTATACAATTAAAAACAGCAGAAACAACACAAAAAAACTTCAAAAATGCCTTTGACAGACTGACAAATGACTCGCTGTGGGCAGACGTGCATTTATGCCACTCCAATTTTATTCTCAGAAATAATTAAATCAACGCGTAAATACCTGCATGTCTTTCAGTAAAGTGACTTGAGGCTTTCTCATGCATCTTTAACAGTTTGGAAAAACTGGTCTTTAACGAAAAGCCTTCGAAACACAAATGTGACAGTCTTTAAAACACAATGCATCTCTGTCAGCGTTACGATTTGACGCGCTCACATTTCCATTTATTTCTCTTACATTCTACAACATAAACGAAGGCTGGTCAAAAATGTGGATAAAGTCAACACTGGACTGAAACTGTCGTAGCGCCAAATGAAGAGCCAATGAGAGAAAGTACCTCAGTACTATTGTTCACTTGAGCTTGCAATGGAACAAACTACTTTTTATTTAAAATACTAAACTTTTAAACATAATTATCAGGGTGCATTAAGGTTAGACGGGGACATATTATACCCCTTTTTGTAAGATGTAACATAAACCACTTGTGTCCCTAGAATCTGCCTCTAAAGTTTCAACTCAAAATGCCCCACAGATCAATTATTACAATTTAGGAGGCATTCAGCAATTCAACAGGAAAAGGCAATACACACAAAGGAACTGTTAGTGCTCAGAGAATTAAGTGCTAAGTTAGTTGTTTTTGTTTTTAGAGAGAGAAGAGTGTTTCTACGGGTGGTTTGTCAAGCCCACTCACCTGTGTGAAGCTCACTTTTTTTAAGATGACATTTACTGTGAAACGTTTCATGACAGCTTCATGCGATTCTTTTCACACCGAATCCTGTCCTCCTTCTAAAAAGCAAGCACATCTCTAACATGCACTGGCTGCCAATTGTAAATAGCACATTCCTGGCCGAACGTTAAAAACACTGAAAATGACCAGGGTGAGGGGACACACCTTTGGCCCCTGAGAACACACAGTGTGAAGACAGTGATATACAACAGGGCCATTGCAAACGCTCCACAGAGGTCAAAGGTTTGTCTGCGCAAATCTCAAGTATGCAGTAATCCTCACAGGAAGTACAGCACAACCCAAGAGCCAGGATGCGTGAGAGAAAGCTTTTTCAGCAGTCACATGAAACACTCTTAAGAGTCTTTATTAATGCTTGCTATATTGAACGGACCATCTTCATCACTAATGCAGAACTTAGACAGCTTGACACTTACAGTTTAACGTATAGGGACTATCTTATTTGAAAATATCTATGCTTAACAATTTGTGGCTGTTCATTCAAAATATGAGGGAAATAAGTGAACAAAAAGTAAATTGTAACATCAAAACTGCTTTGAAACTGTGATGCTTTACAACATACAACAGTGCAGTGTGCAGCATTTACATTCATATAATTATTAAATCGTTGCCTTCTGAAGTTCATTAACATCAGTAAGCTGCTTAGAAATTCCTGTTTTACCATCTTTAAATGTAGGATCTCTTAAAATGACAATTAAGATGCCTGGTATACCAGCAGTTTTAGATTTCATGGACCCAAAATATATTTATATGTGAGAAATACCTTCCTCAAAGCAATATAGATTTAATTTCTTGTTTAAAGATCTAATTTGTGCTGTAAAATGTAGAGTGAACATTATCATTTCTAATATTTTTAGACGTGTCTGAATTATATGGAATAAACTTTACTTTTTTCTAGCCATTTTATCAGTGTATTCATTTATTTACCCATTCATTTAATGTATTCCATAGGCAAAATATACAGATAGGTGTATGTGTGTTGATATACATTTATGTCTAATAATCAGAGAAGGAGATTATAAGAGCATTATTAAATCATGTCTGTTTATGGAAACTATGCTGGAGAACTCCGACATATACAGTGCTCAACATAAATGAGTACACCCCATTTTGAAAATCAATATTTCTGTCCATTTCTCAGTGAATATAGGTAATATATTTTGGCACAAATATCTGTTAACAAAACAGATTTATTAAACGAATATATTTATTAAAATAAACATCTTTAGAAATAGAAAGATAATAAATTCAAATTCATGCAAAATATTGGGGGAAAAATATCACAAACTACTAAATTACAACATAACTGTATACTTTTTTTGTTTCTCTTGAATTTTGCTCTTTTTAAAAAAATGTATTTAATACTTTTCCCAACATATACATTTGGGTGTACTAATTTTGGACCGTTATCATAAGTTATTTTGTTAGATTAGCTCCAGATTTGGCTTCAGTACTGACTAATCTAATGTATATGCACAAATATAATACTGTAAAGCTTCCTACAGAAAATATTCATATAAATTAGACATTTGTGAGGGGTGAACTCATATATGTTGAGCACTGTATATACTAATTATAGTGCTGAGCATCTGTGTTGATTATTCTGTGATTATTATAACTATTCGATTAACTAAACTGTTTTGTTTGTTTATTTATTTTTATGTAGTTAGTCATTTATTTCAATTGTTTATTTCAATCTTGTTAAAATAACCACATTATTACATTTATTATCAAATAAATCATTTCAGAGCCCTTTGCAGACCACAGTTTGAAAACCCCTGTTATAAACTAAGACATTTGAGACTTTTTAGTAGCTTATATTTCACAAATCTGAAGAACGTTTTATCCATATGCTTCTATATACATCTTGCACATATCTATTTTTTTAAATGCACTGTTTGGTCTTGGGTAGAGTCATCTTTGGTAATGAAAGGAACCTTATAAAAGCTTTTAGTTGATTTGAACACAACATATTACATTTGTAAAACAAATAAATAAAAGTGAACAAGACAAAAAATACATTTGCATAAATCTGAAAGGTACATTTCAATGGTTATGCTAAACACTAGAATTTGAGTGCAGTCAGACCACAGAAAGACTTGACTTAGCAAACAAAAGAATATTACAAACCTGACCCAGACTTGACTTGATGACTGAATGATGAAAAAATAGTTTCACTGCTCTTTGGAAAACGCTAACAAAAGGTAAGCAATTAACTAGGCACGTCGACTAAACAACAGCTAACAATGCCAAACGTTTAATGTTATCCACAAGCTCCCTCACAGCCAACATTCAATCAGGTCTTCAAAACACATCCACACAACAGCTTCACATATATTAGACATAAAAAAGCAAGGCCTGATGTAGAAAAACAAGCTGCTTGGATGCTGACTTGATTTTGAGAGAGGTTGAAATGCTTTCAACACGCCATGTGTGAGAAATAAATTACGTTTTTCGCTGTTAAAACGGTACAAACATGACAGTTTCAAAGAACGCGGGTAATTTCTAAAGAGCTTTTTCAAATTCTGTCAACAGAAAGACAAACAGCTGTGATTTTGTGGCACAGACACTCACCCTCGCTGACGTCCTCTTCTTTCTTCACACTGTCTTCTTTTCGCTGTTTGATTGCGAGTAATTCTTTCTTCAGCTGGCGAGCTTCTTTTCGCAATTCATCACTGTGAAAGACATTCAAGCAAGAGCTGGAATTAATTTCCAGTTTTGGAAGGAGCACTTTCTCAATAAGTCTTGCAAAACGCAGAAGGGAAAAACAAGTTACGGAAGGAAAAACATGTAGCACACATTTTTTAATCGTAGCAATTGAAGATACTTTTCCTGCTATTTGAGATAAATCATTCGAAATCGTAAATCAAACATAAGTTAACGTGACATGGAAAATGTTTAAATCTCAAACAGACTCAAAAAGACCAAACATTTTCAGGCACAAACTAACATTTTAAAATGTTTGTGACAAATGGCCCCAAAAACTATGGTTCTCAACTAGTGGAACTGACATTTTTACTATGGTCTTTAAGCCCCAAAGTTTACTTCACAAAAATAGTACCATACTACTTTACTTAATACATAAACATAATACACAATTCTGTAAATAGAAAAGGTTTACACATAAATTTAAAGAACATGATTGATACTGATGAATAAACAGTATAAGATCAGGATATTAAATAGCAGTGCCAAACTAGTTTTTGTTAAACTAAATCTAGCATGTTGGTATAAGTCAAACAATAATTTAATACTACATAAAATAACACAAAATGAACTGAAAAAGCTCATTTAGAATTACAGAAGCAACAGGGTTAGCACACAACACCAACATTAAATGGCACCCACTATGGAAAATCTACTTTTAAAGAATGTGTTGGAAACATGTCTTGGAATTGTGTTGTACACTAGTGATGGCTGCTTGCTTTCACTTCATGAAGCTTTAAAACCTTTATGAATATTTTGGTTAAAATCAGTGCTTCGGAGCATGCATCAAATTGGCAAGGTCACGTGACTTAATTTAGTAAATAGGGCTTTGTTACATCATTACTGTTTAGAACATTTAGAAAATAATTGGTTCTATGCTGAGGGAGATCCGGGTAATATCATAATGATTCATGGGTGTTGTTGACTATAAGATTGACTCCAGCGGTGAATCACTGAACAAGTTTCATAGTTTTTACCTGATCTCAGATCAGTTTGCATATCTTATAATGAGACATTTGTAAAATGGAAAGGAACAATATTAGTTACTGTAATAGTCTCTTGTTGTCCTGTTGAGCAGAACCCACAATGAAATAAACAACATAAGCCTTGAAAATTGATTTTTTTTTTTTTACGCATATTATGCAGACATTTAATATTTAATGATATTAAACGATTAGCTAAGTGCATTTGATTGGTTGTACTCTCAATTTAACATTTGCAGTGTGTAAAAAAGCTTATTTGAAATGCATTTTTGTTACCTTTACATGGTTTCGACCAGGCAGTTATCCCTATAGATTTTGATGTTTTTAACAGTTCAAAACAGTGGATCATTTTGGGAAGCAGTTGGTTCTTTTCCTTCAAAGCTTTGAAAAGCTTAATTTCTCTCATCGCTAGTGTACACGGCCATCTTAAAATGATAATTACTAAATTATTTTTTTTGTCTTCATTTAAGTAATAATTTGAGGCCATCCACAATCTGACATCACAGTGCGGTAGCCCCACCCACTATTATTCACTGACAGGTAATGTTAAATAATGCTACCCAGGGACTCTCAACAGGTGGGCCACAACCCATTATTGGGCCTCAGTGATTCTGTAGGTGAGCTGCGAGCTTAAAATTAGCCTAAAAATTATTCTATAATTGTTTGATTTCACTATTAATACTTGATATCAAAATAACGAATGGCCTTTCTCGTGTTTTTGAAATAATTGCTTCTGACTGTTAAACTTAACAACGGCTCAAATTATTCGCTGCATGTTAACTAAAACTGCATTTTTACATTCTACATTTCTTCAATTAAAACTACATTAGTTAATAAAGCATAAAGTCGTTTACTTTTTTAATGGATAAGAATAGTATAGATTAATGGTCTTTTGCCATCTCCATGTTGGCCTGTTTGGCTTTGAATCTGTATATATTTCTGAGGTGAGACACTTATTTTTTTTTTTTGTATGAAGACATGGAAATGACACTAGATGAATGACACATTATCGGACAGCATCTTATGTAACCACAGATACTGAATTATTACCATGTGTGTTTTTTTTTCTCAGACATTTTTTACTTGTACTGGGGTCTGACAGAATTGTCAACAGCTTTTAAGCACATCTATCGAAGCAAGTTTTGAATCACCGCTGTGACCCACTAGTTGAGAAACACTACCTCAGAATGCATCGAACTCATCGCAGATCACAAATCACAATTATTTTTACAAAAAACTATATATGAGCCACGATTGATCTGGTGTGCACAACTAGCAAAACAGCAACAAGCTTATCAAATTTCTTTCTAGTTCTGGGCAAAATATTCCTCAAACCTTCCCTCAAGTTATCTGTTGACATGCTGTCACAAATCAAATCGAGTTGCTGTACATATAAGGTTTTGCAAGAGCGACTTCTGGGATTTTCTGAATGTCTGCAGGATGCCGATCTTCATTATTTTTATTTATTTATTTGAAACGGTTGATATGAAAACACAATCCCCCGAAGAGCACACAGGATATGAACATCTCCTTCGCTCCGAGGTTTCCAACTGATTAAGCTTCTCATTCCACAATTAACAAGGGGATTGTGTGTTCGCACAAAAATGGGAATAAACCCAACAATTATCTCAGGCGCGGTGTTCCAGCATGTGTCAGAAACAAATATGTGCATTAGAAGTATAAAAATCTCTAATAAATCGTGTGGCGCCTTGTTAGATCCAGAGTTCAGCATGGCTTCCAGACAGGCCTGGTTTCTGGCACCTGAAGAAATGATGTTGTGGCTGAACCGATACACCTCAGACCCACAGAGCTCCAGCAGTGAGGGCTTATTATGATATTTAGCATGACTGTGCACAAATCTAAGAACAGAAACCTATGACAACAAAGTAATGCATGCAAGTCCACTTGAAAACTGGGGGGGTGTACATTCATGCACATGCCTGAGATGTTGTAAATCAGTATGACATCAATTTGGTCCAATTTGGAAAGTAAACTGCTGTTGAGGACCATCCGTATAATTAGTCTTTAACTAATTCCAGTTTTAGAGTCCAGCGTATACTTGGCTTTTTTACCATATGATAGAACAGCCTTTTAAAAGTATATTA
Source organism: Danio jaintianensis (assembly GCA_903798115.1). Lineage (NCBI taxonomy): Eukaryota > Metazoa > Chordata > Actinopteri > Cypriniformes > Danionidae > Danio > Danio jaintianensis. Next base: position 2,986,849 of record CAIGQV010019090.1, read on the forward strand.
CACTAACTAGCATGCACAAACATAGGCACTTGACTGGGGCTGGGAGATATAGCTAAAAATATATATCACAACATAATGTTTCATACCATACAGTACTCAGTATTATTGAAAAATGTTAATATTAAAGCAAAGACATGTAAAAGAAAATGTCAATTTGAAAACTGCGTTATTATTTTAGCTACTTTAAAAACAACCAGTTATTCACAATTAGAATAGAAGCTGGCTGTTGTAAATAATGAAACCATCGATTGCTATATTTTAATTTTATTATTTCATTTTTAGTCATTTTATTTTACTGAATTACATTTTCCTCTGGACTCCATTTCAATGGTTAAAATATATATTAGTAATCAAAAGCTCATAAAGCATACTCAAATTGATAAAAAATTGAATACGATTTTAATTTCATTCATTCATTCATTTTCCTTTGGCTTAGTGCTTTTATTCATCAGGGGTCGCCACAGCGGAAAGAACCACCAACTTATCCAGCATGTGTTTTACACAGCAGATGCCCTTCCAGATGCAACCAAGTACTGGGAAAGACCCATAAAGTCTCACATTCACACACATACACTACGACCAATTTAGTTTATTCTATTCACCTGTACCGCATGTCTTTGGACTGTGGGGGAAACCGGAGCACCCGGGGGAAACCCACGCAAACATGGGAAGAATATGCAATCTCCAGACAGAAATGCCAACTGGCCCAGCCGGGACTCGAACCAGCGACCTCCTTGCTGTGAGGCAACAGTGTTAACGACTGAGCCACCGTGTCACCACGATTTTAATTTAAAGGAGTAAATTCTTTTCTCAAACACAATTTTGTTCTTGTTAAAATTAAAACAGGGAACAAGTGTGTAATTAATATTTTTAAAACTATCATTACTGTTATTTTAAGAAGTTAATTCTACTGAACAATAGTAATATATTTGTCACAATTATTCCAATAATCACAATAATGAACAAAACTCTTATTTTCTCAGAATGTTGTGAAAATGCTTGAGCTTTCATGAGTACATATAAAATGATATATGATATGAGAGTTTTTCTTATAGGGCCCGACACCGGTGAGCTGACATTCTCTTTATTTTATCTCTTTAGCACTTTAGTACACTCACCGGACACTTTATTAGGTACACCTGTCCAACTGCTTGTTAACTCAAATTTCTAATCAGCCAATCACATGGCAGCAACTCAATGCATTTAGGCATGGAGACATGGTCAAGATGATCTGCTGCAGTTCAAACCGAGGATCAGAATGGGGAAGAAAGGTGAATTAAGTGACTTTGAATGTGGCATGGTTGTTGGTGCCAGACGGTCTGAGTATTTCAGAAACCGCTGATCTACTGGGATTTTCACACACAACCATCTCTAGGGTTTACATAGAATGGTCCAAAAAAGAGAAAATATCCAATGAGTGGCAGTTCTGTGGGAGCAAATGCCTTGTTGATGCCAGAGGTCAGAGGAGAATAGCCAGACTGGTTCCAGCTGATAGAAAGGCAACAGTAACTTAAATAACCACTCGTTACAACCGAGGTATGCAGAAGAGTATCTCTGAACGCACAACACGTCCAACCTTGAGGCAGATGGGCTACAGCATTAGAAGACCACACCGGGTGCCACTTATGTCAGCTAAGAACAGGAAACTGAGGCTATAATTCACACAGGTTCACCAAAATTGGACAATAGAAGATTGGAAAAATGTTGCCTGGTCTGATGAGTCTCGATTTCTGCTGCGACATTCGGATGGTAGGGTCAGAATTTGGTGTTAACAACATTAAGGCATGGATCCATCCTGCCTTGTATCAATGGTTCAGGCTGGTGGTGGTGGTGTAATGGTGTGGGGGATATTTTCTTGGCACACTTTGGGCCCATTAGTACCAATTGAGCATCGTGTCAACGCCACAGGCTACCTGAGTATTGTTGCTGACCATGTCCATCCCTTTATGACCACAGTGTACCCATCTTCTGATGGCTACTACTAGCAGGATAACGCACCATGTCATAAAGCGAGAATCATCTCAGACTGGTTTCTTGATCATGACAATGAGTTCACTGTACTTAAATGGCCTCCACAGTCACCAGATCTCAATCCAATAAAGCACCTTTGAGATGTGGTGGAACAGGAGATTCGCATCATGCATGGCAGCCAACAAATCTGCAGCAACTGCATGATGCTATCATGTCAATATGGACCAAAATCTCTGAGGAATATTTCCAGTACCTTGTTGAATCTATGCCACGAAAGATTAAGACAGTTCTGAAGGCAAAAGGGGGTTCAACCCAGAACTAGTAAGGTGTACCTAATAAAGTGGCCGGTGAGTGTATGCATGTGTGGTAAAGTCAGAAATCACTTCACTTCCTGTCATGTCCACACTGTCCTATCACAATGAAGGCAAAATGCCAAAAATCTTAAAAAAAGAAAACAGACACATTTAGTGAGATAAAAATCCTTAGTATCTCCTTTTATGCTGTATGGAAGAAAAAAAAAACAGAAAGGAAAAAATGAGCATAATTTTGGTTAAAGAGTTCTAAATATACACAAATCAAAAGTTTCGTGTTTTAAAAATAGAGATGCAATCAATCAAACTACAATTTTTCCAACGAGCAAGTAAAGCACTTTACCTTTAGTTGCTCTTTTTGGACTAAGGAAGAGTTTGAATCCAAAAATGGAGCAACTACTACAAGACACCATTTTGCTCATTCCTTCTCCATGGTCCAGTAGCTGTCCCACATAACCAAATTTGTTTAAACTGGTCCTAAATCTGAGGTAATCTTATCCTCAAAAAAAATGGATCTTGCAATCAGTGCTCGTTCAGACAATAGATGCAGATGTTACAGGACAGCTGATAAGGACAGGCCCAGGCAGACACACACTTCCATGGTGTGAGGTCCTCATAGATAAACTGCCAAACTCCAGTCTGGGAGAGGAAGTTGTTTCCATGTGCAAACACTGCCCCCACCAACAGCTGCCTTTCAGAGAGCCCGGTCTTCTGGCAGCTCCCAATACAGCATCTTCAGATGGGGTATAATAATATTTTCATAGGACTTGACAGCTATGTTTTGATGCCAGGTTCTGACATGGCTACAAAGCACAGGTAAGCTGCAGAGCCTGGGCCTCCAGCCCAGAAACACGTGAGCCATTCAAGCCTGTAACAATGCCTGCCTTTGTCCCATCCATCTGGTCCTCTCTGTGACACACATTCTCCTCAGCAGCTCTTCTGTTACCCATTTTTCACCAGAATGAATGGGTGCTAGTTTAGAGCTAGTGCTATTGTCGGTTCGAAGTTGGTTCTGGTGACCGGTCTGCTTTTCTACAGGCCTAAGAGCTGCCACAGAGCCAGTTCTTATGTGTCTTTCCTAGCCATGCAAACATGGAAGTACCAAATACAAACATGCCAGTGAAAAACCCGCTTTTCCACTATTGTGTCGAATTTTTCTAAGAAAAGTCAGGTGCGGTTCCAGCTGTGTTTCCACGTGAGCCTGGTGCGGCAAGATTACAAACCATTCTCGGCCCAGAATTCTAGGCACAGTTAGACACCCGTGCTGAAAAGTTATGGACACGTGGAGCGCTTGTGCATATGACATTGCCATTCTGTTGCCTAGCTGCCAGTTTCTCCATAGCAGGCTAGGAGAAAGAGCGCTATTTATTTATTTTTATTAAACAAAGTAAATTATAAAAAATGGAGTCCGATCGCCGTCCATATTACGGTTTATATTACACTTGCGGTACGAAGGCAAAAACTGATGCATTGGTATTACATTCCAGAGAGCTCAGTTTTATCAGCACCACAGTGGAAAGTGAAATTCTAACCATGTTGACTGGTCCAGATCAACACAGAATGGAACACTTAAGCAAAAAGAACCCTTCGGCTCGATAGTGGAAAAGCGTGAGATGGTATTTATGTTAATTGCTTTGCAATCCTTTATCACCATCCAAAGAGCATAAATACAATGTGTTTGCGCATCATAGACTGAGATTACAAGAGAAAATAATGCGTTTGTTATTCTTGTCATAATTTGTATAGATGGAGATTACAATTGAGAATGATGTGTTCGTGCAGTGTGCCATATTTTGTATAGATGGATATTACAAGCGAGAATAGTGTGTTTGTGCATTTCACAATAATTTGTATACGTAGACCGAGATTACAAGTGAGGTGAACGTGTTTGTGCATCTCATCATAATTTGTAAAGATGGAGATTACAAACCGAGTATAACATGTTCATGCAGCTGGCAATAATTTGTATAGACAGAGATAATAAGCAAAAATAACATCTTTGTGCAACTTGCGAACGTTTTACAGGACTGTGACTACCAGCAAGAATGAAGTATTCATACGACTCGCCATGAATTTGTATATGGAGATTACAAGCAAGAATGAAGTTTCCATGCAGATCCCTATAATTTGTATAGATGGCGATAACCAATAATCATAACCTGTTGAGCGTTGTGTTCCAATGTTATTTCAAAACCTTTTATGTTCAACTTGTTGCCAAGCAGTTCTTACTTCTAGCCCTGTAATGCTTTGGGATTACTTGAAAAACAATTTTTTATGTTTTAAAGCTGGTGCTTTGGGTGTCAAAAGACACAAACAAAATTATAATAAATAGGAACTAGGCTCTAACTATTAAAACCAATCTGCATTGGTGGTAAAGGTGCCTTACCCCTGTTGAATGTTACTCTTGATAAATTTGGGTCCCAAACTGGGTTACTAGACTCCAACAATGGCATCTTAGAGGCTGACCTCATAGAGGACCTCTTCTTGGCATCCACACTGTTTGGGAGCTGGGTATGTGAGCATCCAATAGACACTGGTATTTGTTCTCCTCTACGGGTCCCCAGTCCTGAAAAGAGTGCGTCACCTTTAGTGGAGCCACTCAATAGTGCTCCACTGCTGGAGACCTTGGTAGCCGGATGATTACAGAGCCTTCTGTCTTGGTTAAAGCTGACATTCTCATTTCCTGCGTGTGGTGTGTTGGTTTATAAAAGGGCCATTAAGGTGACACAGTGTTAGGGTGCAGGTCAGGTCAACTCAGTTGGTTCAGGTGCGGAGCGGTTCATTGACGTCAAATCTGGCTATAGTAGAGTGTGACTTTGATTTTAGTATGTTTCTTTTACAAAGCTCTTGTTAGGAGATTTGGAATGTAGTGGCCAACTATTTCTGTTTTTATACTGGGCTTTCGTACTTATTTTCTTTAAAGTCCCTAGTAAGCAGTGTCTAGCCATTTAGTTTTACCACAGTGTAAGGGCTCCAGACTACAACTAAATGGTCACAGTTTGCTAACTTTTTCCTACAGTGTGACTACATTTTGTTCGTTTTCACACTAATGACACTATCAATTTGAACTGATAAGTGATAGAATTCTGTTGCATATAAGACATGACGTCACTGAATGCACAAAAAGCAGAATAAAAAAGCACTTGTTTGAAAAGTACAACATATGGACCATTTCAGTTCAGATCAAAAGAAAAGAATAATGTCAAAAGCTAAATCGAATGTGTTTCACTGGACCAGTCATTTACATGACCACTAAACAGCACTTTGACATCCAGTAAAAAGCATTTGAATTTGTTACAGAGCTCTCCAAGATAAACCACAAATTAAACTGGTTTAAAACCAAATAAAACAGCCCTGTCATTCTCCACAATAATGACACAACAAAAGCTTTTTAGTAATAAGCCAGATAAGTTGTACAAAATATCTAGGTTTTTGTTTTTCATAAAAAAAAAAGTCAAAGAAACCATAAAGTTGTGCTTGAATTGGAATTTTGCATAAAACATTTAAGAATAAAGTACCATTTCCATTCAATAAGTCAAAGAGAACAAAATCGTCACTTCCTGATGAACTGGCAGCAAATATCAAAAAGAAAAATGGAATTTGTTGCAGTAGGAGAAAACAATTTGAGCCCTTACATAATAAATTACTTGCACCTCAAAAGACAAGATGAAATGTAATGAACACGCGGTGGCTTTTGGTGGTTCGAGGCGATTACAGGTGTAATAATACCGAACAACACTAAATACACTAAAGACTTTGACCAAGGCATTTTACATTTTTGATGCAGATGCTGGAAATTATTCAGTAAATGTGGCTTCATCGTTTATCATACTCACTTCAAAATGTATGTGTACCTTGGCATTTCCATTAAGCATTTTTTATGCAATATTCCAAAAAATGCATAAAAACAGGTGGATTGAAACATAACTATTAGTGCCACTGCTCTCAAATGTTAGTCTGGTACCATAAATGTGCTGGATCTCTGCTGACTACTAGTCATAAACAGGCTTAACTATTTGTAGTTGTGTAAGCCCACCTGGTCAGCATGCTTTAATTGTACAGAAAGGAAATAGTATTCCTTTAATAAATGTCCATTGTGTTGGAAAGACCGAATAAATATTTCAGCAAGGAAAATGAGAAGACGTGAAGATTCCACAGTGGTGAAGAGCTATCTATTAGAGTCCTGTATTGACCCTTGGTCGGAAATGAGCAGGCCAAATGGGGAAGCACCTCCAACTAAGTGATAATTTTGCTTGCCTGGACATGCTACCATTTACCAAACAAGAGAAGCATATCCTAGGCAACAGCAACACAATGGGCCCCTCAGCCAGAGTGCCAGTAAGAGTAGAGAAAGCTGAGAAAAATGCAAAGACAGAGGAACACCTGCTAATTTACTCCTCAGGGCTCAACAAATTCCTCAGAATAGCCTTTTGTTCTTCAGATGAGGTTCATCTCCACCATGTTTGTTTAATAAGCAAAGTGTCACAGGCCAAGATATTGTCATGACACTATACTTTACTTTTAAAAACACTAGCGGTGTTTTGCCTACTTAAAAAGCTCACATCACCACTACATTTCTGATTGGTTACATTATCAACACTGGATGTGAAGTATGAAAGTATGCTAAAGTGAGCACTTGTGTCCTTGTATAACTGTAGTGGGAATAAACCTCAACTGCACCTTGAGAACAATTTCTCTCTATGGACATTTTGTTTCTGGAGTTAACAGGCATTTTCAGTCAACTGACCAAAAGTGGTCATAGTAACACATTACTGATTCAACCTGATATTTAATGCATTCAAATACATTTATAATAACAACTTGTGTTTACATTTCATCAAAAGCCTTTCCTTGTAATTGATCATACATTATTATTCACAGGAGCACTGAGAACTACAACTATGGTTGGTTATCATGTTTTGTGTTTTTTTTTGGGGGGGGGGGGGGTTTACCAATACCAATCCCGAATTGATATTTTTAAAATAGTACCAGTATCAAAATGGTGCCTGAAATAAGGATGTGGGATGACATTAACATGTCTTTTATATTAAATGAAAAGCACACTTGACAACATTAACAGTTTAAAGTATATAAACAAAACAAATTTCCCATGACAAATTAGCAAAATAATAATAATAATTAAGCCACAAAACACAACTACAATACTTTAACAGTAGTAACAGTTGCAGTTCTAATGACACCAAAGAACATATTTGTCTTATTACATGTCCTGTCTTGATGATCTCACTATAAACTATGATGCAATAAGTTGCCGTGCCTGAGATTACTTACAAAAGGCATGATTAATAAAAAGATATATTTGTAATTGTTTAAAGTACAGTAGCTGAGATCCATTATTCATTTTAATCATGTACTTCTCAACTCATCATGTCTGTGAGTTGCTGTTTTCACTCCACTAAAAATGCTGGGATGTCATAACCCAATGTTGGGTCAAATATGGACAAAGCCAGCGTTGTTTTTTTGTTGTTGTTGTTTTTTTACTGTTGGGTTTGTCCATATTTGACCCAACATTGGATAACAACAATGCAGCATTTCTGCTCTGGGTAGTGTTGTTGTTGATTCATCTCTCGATTTCTCTCGAAGTATTGTAAAAACTATGCATATGCATGGTTAGAAAAATCGGGCTGCATGCATACAGTAAGAAGCCTTAAGAATAATTACAAATTACTGTTATACATGCCATGAGTTACAATTACATGGTAAATCAGTAGGTTGTAGTAAGTGCTCTTCTGTGGCTTTCAAACACATTCAACCATGTGTTTACACTAAAAATCAATCCAATCAACTTCTTCTGAAAGCGGTCAGAAGTGAAAAAAAGGTTTACACCCTGTTTACACCAGTATTCAGGGTTGTGCTGTTGTGATTGAATTGCCAAGGACATCTGAATACCAGGTGGAAACAGGATCTTAATGGTGATGCAGTTAAACCAGACAACTAGTCTTAGGGTGCTTTCACACCTTTCACACCAGATCGACTGCTCTGAACCAAACCAGTTGAAACAAACCAAAAAGGAGTCACGTGACAACATCCACATTAGTCATTGGCTAGAAGAATTTTATGAACTGTATTTTGATTGGTCGGAATAAACACACGGTAAACTCATGTGTGCAACACACAGAGATAAACAAAAATAGAGATTCTGCATCCAGCAGCAACTGGTTTAGTCCAAAAAAGTAAAGTACTTTTTGCATTTGGGTTGGTTCGAGGTCGGATTACGTTCTCACCACAAACTAACTGCTCCAGGGTATATTTGAAACCTCTTCAAGCAGGTCTCGGTACACTTGTTTGGTCCACTTTTGGTGTGCACCCGAGTACGATTGCGGTTTTTACACCTGCCCAAATAAACTGCACCAAAAAGGCAAACAAACTCTGGTACATTTTAATCAAACTAAATGAGGCAGGTGTGAATGCACCCTTTTTTAATCAGGCGCAAAAATATTCAAGAAAAAATTGTTGCTCTTTCATGCTAATACAAAACAATGCAATGTAAAACTGAGCTTGCACAGCTAGAAGCATTTGCGCTTAACTGACTTACGCTCAGGAAACTAGAAAACATTTTCTTTTGTGCATCAAGCAAATGTCTCCAACCTACAGTGAGTACAAAAAAAGTGCAGAAACCCAAGAAGTGTCAATGTGCAGAATGAAGCAAAAGACACAAACCAGCAGCCTAACGATCTGCAGAAAGTCATTTGTATAAACAGACAAAGTAATTGAGATCCGAACGTTTAGAAAATTTGGCAATTTGACTGAAATAGTGCAGCTATTAATAAGTGTGATGGGCTGTTTAAAATAGCGGCGCTGTGAGATATGCCCTTGTTAGACAGCAGAGGCAGATAAAAAGGTATTTGTTAACTCAAGAAAAGAAAAGAACAGTGTGATAAAGTGTCCTTGTGATAAAAGGAGGAGGGGATGAGAGTTTATTAAGGACTGAGCGCTTTGAAGAGCAGCCAGAGTGTGCCCACTGTCTTGCGGCCTCATCAGCCAGAGGGCACAGACACCCCCCCGCGGCCAGCACAATGACAGCCATTCAGCAAACCCTCCCGGGCCGCCAGCGGGGAAGAGACCCGTCATTTCACAAATCAGAAGGGAGAGAGAGAGAGAGAGAGGCTGTGGTGATGAAGTGCTGGATGAGACCTGACGCACACATTTAAAGTCTGAGTAGTGGAGGAAAGTCCTTGTCGTCACTCATGGCTCTCCAGAGCAGCCAGCGATTGTCGCTCATTCAGACAATTCAAATAAGCGAAACCCGGGGAGCTCTGGATGATTTACTTTTCATAAAGAAAGCACACAAAGTGACTGGCCAACGACCAATCTTTCTCATGAATCCAGACTTCGACATTTAACCCTCACCCCTCCACCAGCTTGCCATTGCGGTGCAAAAACATCTAGAAAGGGTTTTTAGATCAGTTTTTTTCAGTGTGGCTCCTTTTGCTTTGTGAGAGTGGAAATACCGCTTCTCGAGCTCCACTCATACTGAATTTGACTTTTACGCACGGTTCAGAGTTTTATAATCAAGCAGTATAATCTCAGTGTTGCATAGAGAGGGCAAATGTCTTCAAGGTCTAGAAACAGATTGTTAAAACAGAGGCGGTGGATAATAATAATAATATGATATCACATTTCAAGGAGGATAGTTAAGAATACTCCTTTTCCAGGTCTCCTTCTCAGTCAAATGAGAAGTATACTTCTTTTCTTTTTTTTTCTTTTTTTTTAAAGGAGACTGAATAATTGAATAACTGGGAGTTCTGTAATACATATTAATGATTGAGTTGATGAGTCAAGTGGTGGCCAAACACACGACATAAGCGGCAGAGTGCAGAAATTGTAACCATAACACAGAGACTGCATCAAGCGACTACTAATTTGCTAACAATTTAACAAATTTTACCAAAACTAAGCTGGCAAACCACAAGAGTGTGTATCACCCCAAACATGTCAAGTTCACGCTAGAAGTTATGTTAGTTCATTATGAAAGCATCCGAAATTCAAAACATGCTTAATTTGATTCAATTCACATTGATAATAAGTTGATCTTTTTGTTTTTCTAAAAATATAGGAGAAAAGGCAGTTTAGTATTTTGTCAATCAGCTCTATATTGTCTGACTAGGCTATAGCCGGGTTTCTATCCTAATGTAAAGAAAACATTTTCAAAGTTAGAAAAAAAACAAATAATAATCGTAAATGCAATTTAAGTGAGCTTGGATCAAGTTGTTAGAGCAACTAACTGTAGTATTGGTAAACTAGTAACCGACAAGGCAAACCTTGCCTCCATTGTGAGTGTAATGTTCGCTACATCAGTTTGTTCGGCAAATGCGTTTCAATCTCCCATTATTCATAACTTTATTTTAGTCATTATAATTCCAAAACCAACTCAAGCGAGCATAAAAATGTTTTGTGTGGAAAAAATAAAGTTTTGCATTTCCATCAATCTACGATTCTTCAAAATAAACATTAACGCAGGATGACGAAATCTCAGCTAATGACATTTTGAGCAATTAATGCTCCAGACAAAAAGAAAAAAAACATACCTATTGACAACTGGTCATTGCAAAACCTAAATCATATTGTTAAAAATTCTAGATAATCTCTAGATAAGATTTTTAATGCTAATAGATCATAGAAATTCTCAAATAAAAATGTTACACTTTGCTGAATATCTCCTTGGGTGAGTTAGTTTAAATCACACAATAAACAATCCGATAAACTTATTAGATGCCATATTATTGTCAGTTCTTCTGGTTTTCAGAAACAACGGCATCCACATTTTTCTTTACCTTGCTGTATCTGGACAAAGTGACTTAATGAACTGACTAACCACTGTTAAAAAATAAAAGGTTCTATAAATGGTAAAGATTCTTCAGGAAACCATCAAAAAAGATCCTTTCTTTTTAAGAGTGTATATACTACCGATCATTTCCATAGTATAGAAAGACAATTTCACCTCAAAGGGTGACCAATACTGCTATTTATTGATTTATATACAGTTGAATTATTAGCCCCCCAGTATATTTTTAACCAATTTCTCTTTTAAGAGAAAAACGTTTTTTTCCCACACATTTCAAAACATAATAGTTTTAACAACTAATTTCTAATAACTGATTTCTTTTATCTTTTCCATAATGACAGAACATAATATTTTACTAGATATTTTTCAAGATACTAGTATTCAGCTTAAAGTGACATTTAAATGCTTAACTAGGTTAATTAGGCAAGTTAGGGTAATTAGGCAAGTCTTTGTATAACAGTATTTATTCTGTAGACAATCGAAAAAAAATATTGCTTAAGAAGTCTAATAATATTGACCTTAAAATGGTTTTTAAAATAATTTAAAACTGCTTTTATTCAAGCTAAAATAAAACAAATAAGACTTTCTCCTCAAAAAAAAATATTATAGGAAATACTGTGAAAAAGTGGGCAGCACGATGGCGCAGTGGGTAGCGCTGTCGCCTCACAGCAAGAAGGTCGCTGGTTCGAGCCTCGGTTGGGTCGGTTGGCATTTCTGAGTGGAGTTTGCGTGTTCTCCCCATGTTCGCGTGAGTTTCTTCCGGGTGCTCCGGTTTCCACCACAGTCCAAAGACATGTGCTATAGGTGAATGGGTAAGCTAAATTGACCATAGTGTATGTGTGTGAATGGGAGTTTCCCAGTGATGGGTTGCGGCTGGAAGGGCATCCGCTGCATAAAACATATGCTGGATAAGTTAGCAGTTCATTCCGCTGTGGTGACCCCAGATTAATAAAGGGACTAAGCCAAAAAGAAAATGAATGAATGAAATTCCTTGCTCTGTTATTCATCATTTGGGAAATATTTGCAAAAGAAAACAATAATTCACAAATTCTCTATATATTCCATTTTTTAACTCAAATTAACTTTCCATATTATTTTCCATAATTGTGCAAAAAGAAAGCAAAGGCATTTTGGCCTCGTTAATTCATAACAACGAACAAACACAGAGATGCTCCGTCACTTCTTAGCTCTGCTCTGCTGCACATCTAAAGAGTCTCACATGCTGAAGTCTGGAGCCTGACCCACACAGGGCACACACATGCTACAGCGGGCCGGAGATCCATAAACCTGCAGATCCGTGGCACAGCTGCCTAGAATTAGATGATCTCTTCTGGCCTCCACACAAAAAGGGCCAGTGCTTTACTGATCCGACTGACCTTTCCCTGAGAGGCTGATAGAGCCGCGGATTATGACGGACAACAACTGACAGGTGCGGTCAATTAGAAACACTGACACTCTGTTCAAAAGAAACTGTCATTGGTACATAATTGCAGTTTGGACTCTCTTGAGAGAGAGGAAGACGCGTTTTTTGTTTCGAAGTTTAACCTTAGAAAACCCAGTAAAACCATGTATTATGGTCCAGAGGAGCTTGAAAGGCAGATAATAGCATGGGTTCACTGGTTCGGAGAGTTTAAATGCTTGTGAATTCACAGTTTTGTTGTAAATCTGCTTGCCTCTCACTATCACATAGCATTGGCAATATAAACTCAAGACATCAAGCAATATATAGGGGCTTTTGATGACATGCTTAATTTTTAGGCCTTTTTTTATTAAATTAAAGGGATAGTCAACCCAAAACTGAAAAATATGTCATCATTTATTCTCCTTTCACTTGTTCCAAAACCATTTAATTTTCTCTCTTCTTTTGAACACAAAAAAATTATGTTTTGAAGAAAGCTGTAAACACTGAACTCTGAACAACTATTTATTTGGGGGGTTTTCTCAACTATGGATGTCAATGGTAACAGGTTTTCATCTTTCTTCAAAATATCTTATTTTGTGTTCAACATAAAAACTCATAAAGGTTTGAAACCACTTGATGGAGACTACATTGTGAATACATTTTCAATTTGGGGTAAACTAGGCCTTTAAACTTGAGTTTATTACATCAGCATTGATATTTGGAGCTGATTAATTTACAACCACAACACACATACAGACATACAATTTCAATTTGTAGCTTCAATATAGCTTATATGATCAAGTCACCTTGAACACACCTACAACAGGCCTTAGTATGTTTATTTTGAATAACATTATATATACAGCTATGCATATTTCAATTAAATTACATTTCTCTGCATTTATGATTCATAGGTACGTGTTTGAGTAAATATACAGTTTTGTTTAATTCTGTAAGCGACTGACGACATTTCTTCCAAATGTAAAACAGAGACATTGTCATATAAAGCATTTATTCTGTGAATAAATTAACAATATGATGTCAAAAACTGTTTTTAGACAAAACAATGGCAATGTTTTAACATAAATGTATGTTTTTCTCTTAAATAAAAAAATTATTATTTGTATATCTTGTAGTGCCTTTGTGTTATTTGTATGGAACCATGGTCTGAGAGTAAAGCAATTCAATTTCTTTGTATGTCGGTTCATGTGGCAGAATTAACAATAAAGCTGAATTTGACTTCCATTGACCTTCAGACAAGTTAAAGCCAATCTTTGGTGGATTTTTAATAAAACATTTGTTATTCTATTCAAATATAAGTAATAAGTATTAGTATTTAGTAATATTATTAGTACTACTAACATTAATACAAATTAAAAAGAAATTATTAAAATGTATAACTACATTTTATTCAATAATACATTTAAGAAGCACAACAAAAATGGGTTGCTAAAAAAAGTGCCAGGTACTTCTTAGCTTTTCCTTTTGCTCAAAGTTTTGCACTTTTCTCTCTTAAACTGCAGCTGTGGTATATCACTGGGTTTAAATGAAAATATTAAGAGCGTATGGTTATATCCATGTGCCATATGGAAGCACTTTGTATCTTTAGTTATGCCCTGTCGAGTTTAGTGTAAGTGGCAGCTACCATACGCACAGTGCCATGATGCTGTTTTATTCATCGAGAGTTCAATGTTCATATCTTTTTTGTGGGGGAAGAAATATCAAGTTACAGGAATAGTTAACCCCAAAAAAAGAAAATATCATCTCCATTTATTCACCCTCAAGTGGTTCTAAACCTGTATAAGTTTATTTTTTCTGTTGAAGACACTGATATCCATAATAGGAAAGCAAAATACTATGGAAGTCAATGGCTACCAGTTTCCAACATTCTTTTTTTTTTTTATTGTGTTTTGTGTTTAACAGAAGAAAAATAAACTCAAACCGGTTTGGAACAAGTGAAGGGCGAGTACATGATGACAATTAACTTTTTTGGATGAATCATCTCTTTAAACGTAATCAAACTTGGAAATCACATATAATTGTACAGCTAAAGAAAGCGGTTTGACTGTGGCACCCCCAAAAATTTCATTAGCAAGAATGCCGGAAGCGTTCACTTAAACCATGAGCTTGCTAACTGAAAAAAACAGACAACGGCCAACCAGGAAATGAAATACTATCTTAAGCAGCCGACATGGATCCAGAGGAGCTTGATTTCAGCTTGAGTCTTGCAGACTTATTCCAAGCAACATCAGATCCTTCCTACAGCCTGTGCTTCCTTCCAGGTGACTGGCAACCAAAGCTTCTCGCTTCACCTAAAAGCTCCTGTAAGCCTGAGTGGGAAAGAGCTCTGGGCTTCAACAATGCTCTCTTTGTCTTGCACCAACACTCTACCTACCAGCCAACGCTTTGATTGCAAGCCAAGACAAACCACTGTGTTGGGTTACAGTTCTTGTAGCCAAACACCACGCTTGTGTTTAATATACTACAGTCTTTCTGCATTTTGCTTCCTGTCAATCAAAGCCGCAAGATTCGGTGGGTTTGGCCATTACTTCATTATGTAGAAAAAGAGAAAGGAGTGTGTTTATTATGATCGGAAAATTATCCATACACGTAGCGGCCGATGGTGAGATAAGGCAGGTGTGCTTCCAGAAAAAGGGAAGGGTCTTTAGCGCCTCAGTCAGTGGCGAGGTTATGAATCCTTTAATCCCCCCCATTTTCAAAGGTCGCTCGCTGATTTCAGGGATCACATGAAAGAGAAAGAGATGCGATTGTGACAATGGGTCTGATGTGAGGGAGGCTTTGAAAAATGGGTTTTAGAGATGAGATAAAATTCTTTTTTCAAGCAGGTTTGCACCTACAAGGAGTTCAACATGGGATCAGATTTGCTTAGAGCTTCCACCGATAGAAACCTATGATGCCCGAGAGAACTCAAACATGCTCCAAGTTAAGAAAACAAATGCAAATAAAAAACATTAACAAATGGAGAAAGCATTTTCATTAGTTTGACAACACATTCAAGTTCTCGCAAATACAGAAATGCATTGCAAATAGGGCAGAACACAACAGAAATGTGTCAGTAGACACCAAAAAAAGTGACAAACTTAAGGCTGATTTAAACTTCTGCATGGAGTGATCGCTGTAACCCACTGTGCACGCCTTGTGCGTAGTTGTGCATTTATACTTCTGCATGCTGTTTGTGTTGCTCTGCAATAACACTTCCAAAACTCTAGCTGGAAGTGGGTTTTTAATATTCTTCTGTGTCGAGTTTCTTCGCGGGTGTTTTGTTTTTTCTGAATGCTACCTTAATGAACAAGTACCTAAAAGTCGCTTACAAGAAAGAAAATGGATTCATTCAAACTATTGTGCCACATAGTCAAGTCGATATACTCTATAGTGAAAAAGTTACTTTAAAATCAAACCATCATAGCAGTTTTAACTGTTAAATAATTTTTAAGCAATTTAATGTAGCCCTGCTGAAAATAAAGTATTAATGTGTACTCCCAAAGTTTTAGTTTTTTTAGCTGTAATTCTTTGTACATGCAAATATATATTTTTTTCATTACAATTGTGTTTGCATTCATCTAATGCTCATTACAATAAAAAACTAAATAATTAGTAAACATTTTTAAACCATTTTGGCAAATCCCTATACTGTACACACTGAAAAAAATAACTCTTAAGATTTACTTTAAAAAAATCCTCGTAACAATTTGCACGAACAAATTTCAAGTAAATTTTACTATCTTATATCAGGTACAATTAATTTGTCAGTATCATGTAAAATGTACTTAATGTTTAACCTAACACACTTAAATTAATGAAGTAACAGTTAATTGATAATCTTTAATTTTGAGTCTATATTTATTTAAATGAATCAAGTAATGTCAAGTTTTTGTTTTAGCAGAAGAAACATTGCTTTTATCAATTTAAATAAATTTTATTAGTTACAAAATAGTACATTTGGTGTAACTTGGTTTAATTAAGACACACAGACACAAAGTGCTTTCTTATTTCAGAGGTAGCGTTAGCACAGCTATGTCTCTCTGAGAGAAGCGTCAAACATTAATGCTGATAATAAAAATGCCAAGACCCAAAGCATGAGTGCTACTCCTCTGCAAGGTGGTAACCTTAAAACTAAAAAAAATGTACTCAAAACTCTTCTTAATATTCAAATTGATGAAGATTAAACTCTAAAAACTCTTTCTCTCAAATTTAAACACCTAAGATTGCTTTTATTTTCAAAATATTCTCCTCTTAATTTAATCCCCCGCAAAGCACATCCATTGCAACATATCCAATATTAAAATGTAATTAATATTACTAGGTTTGCGGTGATTAGAAAATATTTAAATATTACAAGTAAATATATATTAATATTTAACTGTTTCTACTCATTTCATTTATTACATGAAGTAAATGTGTAAATATTAAATATTTACTTAGAAAATTCTAGTTATCCTTGACAACAATATTACAATTAAAAAATTATGAGAGTAAATGTATTAGATTTTACTACATCAAAAAGTCACTTCCTTTAGTGCATGCATCGATTATTTTTTTGCATTTATTTTTATTAAAACAAAATAATATCAAACATAGCCTATATACAAGAGACTTTTGATAAGAAACCATCCTAACAACCAACACAACAAACCTACCATCACTGTGGCCATTTTAGAATAAATAAACAATGAAAATACTTCTCTGTGCATCAAAAATTCTTTATATTATTAAATACGACCAGAACGGACCCTTGACTAAATTACAGAGCCTATTCCTTTAAGTCATTATTTGTGATATGATAAAAAAAAAATATGCTGCTCTTTTTCAGGGATTCATTTTCATTCTCATTTCATTTCATTCATTCTCATTTGTTTCAGAATTTTCCAACCAACCCTAAGAAAAGTCTCTGTTTTTGTAATTGAGCAAAACAAATGCAATGATATGAAGCATCTTTGGGCGCAGAGCAAAGTCAACAATGGCTCGAAGAAAAAAAAAAGACACAGCTAAAGAGAAGTTCACAGTTTTCTAATAAAAAAAAATATTCCATAAGCATGTTTACAATTTCTCTAATGCAAGACAGAAAATGACACAGCAGGAGTAGTAGGTTGGCAGGAGGGAGCCGTTTTTTGCCCTGCTGTGGCAGAGATTTGCGATTTGTGAGCCAGAAATCTGCTTCACCTTGAGGGACCTGCCTGCGCCACTGAAACGGGTCCTTTGAGGATGAGCAACTGTGCCTCAGTTCTGCTCCACCGCAGGCGTCACTGCTCTTTAGTCATCAGAAACCAGACGTCTGCTCGACCAGACAACCTGCTGGGATCACAGTGAGTTGTCTGATCTGCAAACTCAACGCATAATAAAGTTGCATCTCTGTATTTTTTTGGTAACAATAAATGCAGAGTACGTTTTTGTGCTGATTTAAGCCTGCCATGGATAAATAAATACAAGGTTAATACAACTGTCATTAGGTCCCTGTAACGATGAGTGGTTCATTGGAATCGTTTAATCATTTAAACTATTCATTCAAAATGGCTGATTTATTTCGAAACACAGCAGGTAGAGGACTATATGAATGGTTGATTGAATCATTCAATTACTCAATTATTTTAAAAAAACGGATTAAATCAGGAATAAAATGCTGCAGTGTTGCTCTGAGATGGCCAAATGTTGTGATTTAATTTAGTTTGGAAATGTTTTCATTGGAGAAACAGAGAAAACAGACAATGTTGTGTTAAAATGTAACTCACTCAATATTAACTTATTTTTTTTGTTGAGCTTTTGTTTTTGTTTATAATAATAAATTTGCTGTTATCTGTACTGGTTATTTTAATTCATTGCAATTAAAACACCACAGGACATGACAAAAAAGACTAAATATGATATTGTGATGGTTGATGGTTTTAAAAGGTTGATATTTTGCTTGTTTATTAGCTGAAAGCACATCTGTGTAAAAGCTGCTCAGCTGCTTTTTGAATCAAAGCTTGAAAACATGCAAACGTAGCTCCATCTGTTAATGTACAAAATCTATTGTAAAATAAATCCACCCTGCAAAACAGAGCTTTTTCCTTTTTTTAAGTTGTTTTAAGTAAAAAGTGAGCAAGAATTCAAAAGGGTTTCAAGACCCTGGTATTGATAGCAGCTCCCTGATGTACACTAATTAGACTCCCAATATCAGTTTACTACATGACCGCAATGACATACTCTATGCTGTGTCTCTGTAGATGCAGACCATCTCTTTGGTGGTCGGTCTCTGGATGCACCTTGTATACTGACAGAGTACATTGATTATGGTTGCACTTGAAAAAAAAAAAAAAAAAACCTTCGGTTAGAGGGGACCGCAAAATAAGACATTTGCATTTGTGAAAAAAATCTTTCACAGTGCTGTTTTTTTTTTATTATTATTATTATTTACTACACTCAAAAAATGACATTTGCTGTTTGTTCAATCTACTTACTTAAAATGAGCTGAAACAACACAATTCTTGAGGGGGTTTTCGCAGCAACTTAATTGTTTTATGTTCAATCCACTTAAATTTGTAAAAACTAATAAGTTAACTTAATTTGATTATTTCAAATCGATTGTGTGGAACCCAGCATTGTTTGTGTACATGTGAAAAACTCAAAAATTAAAACTGCAGAGACATTCATTATCATTTCAAACATGGAAATAACTCTGGAAATAAACAGCGCCTTGATCTCGTAAACCCGATCATCTTTTTATTGATGCTTATTACTCATCATATTCATACCATTACTCATTAAGGATTTAAGTTTTCAGTTGTCAAATTTACTGTAATATTTGCCTTGTTTTTCTGTGAGGTGAACGGTTTTTATAGCTCAAGTCATGTCCAATTTATTTAAAGTCTCTTAAATTAGTTTTTAATATGATCAAGCTAAAAATAGCCTGCACTTTCTTTACAATAAACTTGGCAAATCACCTAACGCATACATATGCTAAGTTGGTATGGTAGAAGACAAACACCAAACAAAATAAAAACACCATATAGGGCCATCATTTTACTTACTCCCAGGGACATTTATATCGAAGTTGATATTTAGCCGCACCATATTGGTGTTTCGTAACATCCAATTTTTATGAGGTGAGTTGTTAGCCCAATGCTCAACCCCCAATCTGGAGGACCAGGACATACACACATACACTACGGACAATTTAGCTTACCCAATTCATTCACAGCACATGTCTTTGGACTGTGGGGGGAAACCGGAGCACCCGGAGGAAACCCACACGAACATGGGGAGAACATGCAAACTCCACACAGAAATGCACAAAAACTGACCCAGCCGGGGCTCGAACTAGCAACATTCTTGTTGTGAGGCGACAGTGCTACCCACTGCGCCACAGTGTCGCCCCATCATTTTACTTGTAGTCATTTTTTTACAATTGTTTCAATTAAGTGCAAACATCTGTTTTTCAGGTTGCCAGATGCAATGCTGACTGGAAAAAGACAAAAAAAAATTTATGCAGGGATAGATAACAAATCAATTTCTTATTTAATGGACAACTTTAAACAATATAGGGTTCAGTTTATAAAATACGTTTTTGTTCACAAAGTTGTCATATTAACCTGGAATAAGAAAATCTATTTAAAAAACAGACAGAGATATAAAAATGCAGCCCAATTCAGGAGAACACAAAGAACACATAAAACATTTTGTGGCACTGATGCCAAAGGAACTCGTCCACATCCCTGGAGAAAACCTGCGTCTGGTGTTTACAGATCAACAGCTCCTTCTGCTGGACATCATTTGCACTGCTCTACTGGCATTAAATAGAAACAGGGAGACTGATTCATGGAGGACCACAATCCTGCAGAGCCCTAAACCTGCACTTCCAAACAAACTCCGGTGTGACTCAATTAAAAATATAAGCACAACACAGAGCAAAGGTATCTAAATGAACAAAAAAACGGGACATGATGTCATGAGATACGATTATAAAAACAACAGAATGATCAAGCATATCTGGTTTTCTCTTTGTAGTTTTTATGTTGCCTGTTATAGTTCAACACAGGGATTGTAAATGCATCTCCATTTGTGTGCGCGACATAGGATATCCTGGTCTTGTTTTGACACCTCTGTATATGTGTATATGTATATGTTCTTAAAATATGTCATAAAAAAAGAAGCAGTATCAAAATGTACTGTTTGCATGAACATTTTCATTTTTGGTCCATACCAACTAAACCAAAAGACAAAAACAAGTGTGAACACACGTTCGATTCTAGAATTGTGGGTACATTTTGAATCTCCCAGATAGACTTGTATTATTTTAGCAAAAACAAAAAATGTCATCTTCATTGTATGTTTACTCTAATAAACATTTGCATGAAATGTCTATTTTCAGTATTATTTGCAATTTGTCTGTCCCCATGTTCTGCTTAACTAAATAACAATGTTTAAAAGCACTGATAGTAAAACCATGTGACTTGCTCCAAAAAGATTTCACTTCCTCTGGTGGGAAATTCTGGAAGGCATTGATGCATGTCATTATTCTTCTCTCATTCATTTGTACAAAATGTTCAGGATAGGCCAATTGTAGATTAATTATTTGTCAACTCTGTTACTCTGATATTTCAGTGAATTTCTCATTCACGTTTTTAAAAACAATAATATGATTAAAATACATAAAATTGCCAGGTGGTATCTGGTTCGAAGTTCACTGTAAAAAATGCTGGGTTCCACACAATACCTTCATGTTGTCCCAACACAAATCGAATAAGTTTACAAATTTAAGTGGATTGAACATAAAACAATTAAGTTGTCGAAAAAAACAACTCAGGAATTGTGTTGTGTCATCTTTTTTAAATAAGTAGTTTGAACAAGAAGCAAAAATATTTTTTGAGTGTTAGAACATTGAGCTAAAGCACAAAATAGTGGAAAATGTCAACTGTTATTGTCAGTTCTGTTTAAATCTTTTTTGGTCATTTACAATTACTGGTTAAGATCAGATCTTGCCTTTAATGATTTTAACAAGGTTATCCATTATTTTGTGTTTACACAATTTGATTATTCATTGTATGTGGGTATTTGCCAAACTGCATAAAACTGACTCCAATTAGTGATTTTGGCAAGGTCTCGCAAACAGGAGTATATCTCTCTTATGTTAACTTCTCTGGGCTGGTGGCAAGTCCAGTACAGGATTGATTTTAATCTCCTAGTGTTTGTAAATAACCCTTTGAATGGATTAGTTTCTGGCACACTGTCAGAGCTCTTACAGGTGCACAAGCCTTCTGGGAAAGTAAGATATTGTGTCAATTCGGTTTAAATCATTCAGAGAACTAAATAGAAATGAAGAGGTTATTGAGTTTTTGCAGTGGCAGCACAGAAGAGATGGAGCAGTTTATGATCTCTCATTAGACTTGCTCCAACACCAATTTTTTTGTTTTTTTTTAATGTTCTAAAAATGTGTTTTTTGTCAAGCTTTGATACTGTGTGTTGAGGCACTGGTTATGTTTGAAATAAATACTTTGTCACTCAACTGTAGGAGTTGGCTTTCCATCAGCCTGTGGTAAAGCACACCTTATCGTCAAGTATCGCATGTCAAATTTCGTATATCACATTAAATTTCAAATAAACATCCCTTCAAATGTTTTTATGCTCACTTGAGGTGGTTTTGGAATTTAAATTAAAAAAGTGTTCATGTAAATAATGGGAGAAAAATGCCTTTGCTAAATAAACTTAGATTTAGTGAACATCACACTCACGTGACACTATTATGCTCATCTTGTTTACTGTCGGTTACTAAGTTAGCAATACTACAGTCAGCCTCTCTAACAACTTGATGCAAAAGCAGCTAATTCACATTTGGGATTTTTCTTTTTTGGAAACTTTGAAAAGTTTTGCTTCACATTAGGATGAAAACCCAGCTACAGGCAGTTAACAATACATGTACGCTGCCTTCGATGATGGATCTTATGAAGACATCTTAGCTGACAGAATGTCAATCAGTGGATTCGGGCATGTTTTTGGAAGCAGCCTAGTAATCCAAAAAACAACTGCAACGTTGCAATGGAAACAGGACAAATTCGCTTCATGGCCATTATACTGAAGAGTTACTCTAAAATGGCCACC
Source organism: Danio jaintianensis (assembly GCA_903798115.1). Taxonomy (NCBI): domain Eukaryota; kingdom Metazoa; phylum Chordata; class Actinopteri; order Cypriniformes; family Danionidae; genus Danio; species Danio jaintianensis. The sequence goes on from CAIGQV010019090.1 coordinate 3,009,431, forward strand.
TCAAAGGGTCCTCAAAGTGCATGTTATTTACACTTTTTATTTGCAGGATTCCTTGCGCATATATAATTTTTTGATGCAGGTGATGCAAGAGACGTCACGTGTGTTCCATAGATCTGTTTTTTGGTCCCCTACACCATTCATGCCTTTGAAACTCTCACTACATCGTTTGAGTTGAAATAACACACCAAGTTGTCATCGTCAAAGAGCTATAGCAGCGATGAAAACCAATTGTGTTGTTGCCTTGCGTAAGTTGTGTCTGGTCCTGTCTGGACCAAAAAGCTGTGCATGAACATACCAAACAGACGACATCTGACTGAATTGAGAAAGTGTGCTCTGCATCTATGTGAGAGGATGTATCTTTCCATACCCGCAAGTGGCAAGAGTGAGTAAAACAGATTATGTACCATTTTCACAGAACTTCTCAGTCACCACAGCGGGATTCGCTTGTTCAAATATGTCTGATAATCTAATAATGCATATCATTTGCAAACATTTTAGAAATGCCAAAAAATAAGAGGTGGCTTCATTGTGTTCCCGCACCTGAGTTGCATTGTTTGCTTGGTTTCCTCACTTCAGTTTTTTTGTTCTCACTCTCTGATTCGAAGCTGAACAGCCAATAAGAGCGCTCGCTACATGCTTATTTGGGCAATCTCCTTCCAATGTGTGGAACACACCAAACACACTAGCCTGACAGATGCTCACTGATGGCCCGACCCTGCCTAATGACAAACCGCGAACTTGGTGTGTCACACTCTATAGTGATGAGCCATTCACAACAGAACACAGCCCTTGATTGGTTAGTTCAGGTATGTAGGACCTAAACTTTTTAGGACTTTACATTGAACACACCTGCTGTACAGAAAACTGCTGCAAGAAAGCCAATTACAGTTTCAGGCTCACTACAGAAACTTCTGAAACTGATAATACAACTAAATATGGCTAGAGGTCACACTTTTGCCACAAGACTGTCAATGTAATGACAAAAAGTCAAGATAACAAATAGTTTTATGTTGCTTTAACTTATTTTAGTAATAAGTTAATCAGGTTTCAACTAAATTGTTTTATGCTATACAAAGTTTAACTTGATTGATTTAAGTTGAGATGACCAGAAAAGTTAATTTGATTCAACAAAAAACGTAAGTCAGAAAGAATTTTTTTACAGTGTAACAAATTGCAGAAGTGCTTGTATTGTCATTCATTGCCATTATTCTCATTTTAAATGAGCTACGGCAGAGACCATTTCTTAATCGAAATTGCATACTTCCCCACAATATAGCTGCCATAAGCAGTATTAGTTGAGTAGTATGTCTGTAACTGTCATGGGTAGGTCATGTAATAATGACAAATTGTGGATGTAGTCCAAATTCATACTTTTCTAATGGTTGTGAAGGAAGTAAATTCAAATCCAAATGTAGTACCTACTTCAGTTGTATGCGATTTTAGCTTGAATGTTTTCGCAATATAAAGACATTACATAATCAGAAGGGAACCCAGCATCAATCTGATTGTCATACCTGCGCGAGGTCTTCTTCACCAAGTCTTGACTGGACTTCTCCTCATCTGTCTTGTCTTTCTTCAGCTTCTTTGCGATGTTCTCTCTGACCTTTGCTTTCTCTGCTTCACGATCACTGTCGTCCTCTGCATCATCGTCATCATCATCTGAATCCTGTGGTGGATAACAGACACACATTTACATGCACACTAACAACCAAGAAATGCAAGTAAAATATTGTTTATAAGACTTTATTTTTAAATCGGTTCATTTCCCGGTAGTGAGGTCAAAACTACTTCAATTGCATATCTAACTTCAGTATTTCATTTATGTTGGTTGTCATGTTAAAAAAAACAAATCATTAAAAACTGGAAAATGGAAAATGTCACTGGGCATTATAAGCAATTTGACTACAACACTTCTTTTTCTGCTTCACAATATCAAATCACATATTTATAAGTTATGGGTAAAGAAAGCATCAGAGTTTTCAGTGTGTCTCTGGGTATGCTAAAATCCACAGTAAGGACGCAGTGTGACATTATTGGAAATAACTGAATGAAACACAAGCAAAAGAGAATGTACCTCAAAATCACCTCCACCTTGGTTCCTTTAAACACACACACAAACAAATCACTCTTTAGAAAAACTATTTAAATAAATATAAAAATCTGGATTATATCGGCATAATTTGCTTAACTAATCTTTCATTGAAATTTTAATGTTTCTAAAAATTTAAATACAAATATTTATTTAAAGAATGGGTCGTGGGAGTTGTTGGTTTTTTCCCGACCTGTCAACAACTGGAACTGAGCTTAACTTGGGATCGTCTTTCAGCAGGTCATGACTGCTTTTGCTTTTCCCTTTCATGGTCTGCAAGAAAGGACATGTTGAAAGCACCTACTGCTCTGTTTCTTCCATTGTAATAATGACTTTGGAGAAGGCATTTTCTCATAGACAGAGAGCTACCTGGCTGACTTGATTGACCATCTCCTCATCCTCCTCGGCCTCCTCTCCAAATGACAACAAGCTGAAATTCCTACAATAAAATGGAAGCATTTTCATTTGGAATTACAACCATATATAAATATTACAAATCTAAAAAAATGTTTTTGACAAAAATCTAATCAAATAATACAATTATTTACTTCCTGTAAATCTATTGATTAATCTGCCTTCAGAAAATTAAATGTATTTAATTAATTTAATTAATTAATATTAAATTAAATGTTATTTAATATAAATATTAAATAAAAAATATATTTAAAACTGAAACAACATAGAAATATTGTACTTGCAAAAAAATGAATAAAAAATTATAAAAGCAATTCAAATTTAAAATAATGTAGATCAGTTATACAAATTAATTTAGCCTTGTCTTATTGTATAAATAAATAAATGCATCCTTTGTGAGCAGAATTAGCTTATAATAAAACATTAAAAACATTTTACTAATTCCAAACTTTTGACTGGTAGTGTATAATAATAATAATAACAACAACAACAACAACAACAAACAACAACAATCATCATTTATACATTTAAAAAAACAGCTTTTGTTATTATTATCTATAATATACTAATCAATAATATTCATTTATACATTTTAAAACCCAGCTTTTGTTATTATTATCTTAGACTTTATCTAAAGGTGGAATTCAATTCAAAAAGGTTGAGAATTCAATAGACATTACATGCATTGTGGACGTTTTTGACACAGGTCTCTTAAAAAAAATAAAAAATAATGAAATAAAATTGTAAACATGCAAAGGCTCCTTACTTGGTTGCTTTGGACTGTGACTTCTTCGCTTCATCTTTGTTCCTCTCTTTTTTACCTTTAATTTCACGTGGAATGATGTCATCAAAAGGAGAGTGCAAGACCTGGGCAAAATACAATCATTCCGTTAAAAAACATAAGCCAGAAAATTTTTTAGGTACAGTAGGAAGGGGTCTAAACAAACCTCAGCGGATCGAATTTTATGTGGGTTGAGGGGTCGCTCATCACCATCACACGCAACATCTGTCAACCTGAGCATGTTATACACTGTATCTCCAGTGACCTGCGGCCAAAAGAGCAACATAAGAAATGAAAACAGAATTTTGACACATTATGCATATGAAATTAAAAATCTAATTTTCTTTTTTCTTTTGTTGAAACGTTTTTTCATGATATATGGTTTTATATGATATATGGTATTTTTTTCAGGTGCAATAAAAATAACACTACAAACCCTAAAAATCCTTTTAATGTGTCATCATTTTTAAAACGTCACCTTTCCAAAAATGGTGTGTTTGTTGTTAAGTTCATCCGCTCGTCCAAGAGTAAAGAAGAACTGGCTCCCATTATCATGAGGTCCTGCGTTTGCCATAGCAACCAAACCCCTTCGATTGAAGCGTAATCTGGAGTGAAATTCATCCTGAATTGGGAAAAAACTATTAATAACTAAAAGCATTTGTACACAAACAAACACTCACTGGCCACTTTATTAGAGAAGCCCTTTTATCTTCTCACAGAACTCGAATCTCAATGCATTTAGGCATGTAGACAAGGTCAATAGGATCTGCTGTTCAAACCAATGTTCACAGTTTACTGTCGTAAAACCTAAAGTATACTACAGTATTTATTAGTTTATCAGTTCATTATGGTAAATGCTACAGTATGCTGATAGCATTAATTTACAAATATTTATTACTCTTTATACTATTATAGAGTATTAAATACTAAATACTTTTATAAATAGTATAATACACTTTACAATAGTATCATTCAAAAACACTACGGTATTCACTATAATTTACTAGAAGTATTTTTTTTATAAGTGTAGGCTGCAATTCAGTTTGTGAGGTAAAAATGTTACAAATATGTGCAAAATACTGTCTGCCATGAAAACTATAATAGTTGTGTTCCAATTAAATAAATAAAATAGAGCACATAACACTGGAACAACATTTCTGTTTTGATTTTATTTCAATTTAAGCAAATACTAATTTGAATTTATATTTATTTATCTACACTGAAGGACATTTTTAGAATAGAGAGAGTATTTCTGATCTTCTGATCACTGAAAATCCATCCCCATAAAACTTAAATACTGTTTAACAACATCCTTTAATAGGAGTCATCTCCATTTATGTATAGTAAACTGGTGATCTGGGACCTTCAATCCGGACAGATTTTAGTGCATAAATTTAGTTACAACAATTTTAAATTCTTTTTTAAAATGTCAACTGATTTTAATGAAATGTTATATTGAATAAAATGTGCATGTATACAGATATATTTGGCTTGTTTTGACATTATTTAAAATATAAAAATATGGCTAAGAAATAACTAGTTTTTGCCAGTAGAAAAACATCATTAGCTTTTAGTTGAGGATCGCAACTGGGAAGAAGGGGAATTTTATGAATGTGGCATGGTTGTTGGCGTCTGAGTATTTCAGAAACTCTGCTGATCTACAGAGATTTTAACAAGAAAAAAAGAACGATCCAAAAAGAGAAAATATCCAGTCAGTAGCAGTTCTGTGGGTTACGTCATGTCATGTCATGTCACAAAGCTCAGATCATCTCAAGCTGGCTTCTTGAACATGACAGTGAGTCTCTAAACTCAAAGGACCTCCAGAGACACCAGATCTCAATCCAATAGAGCACCTTTAGCATGTGCTGGAACTGGAGATTCACATTCATGTACGTGTAGCCAAAAAATCTCAATATGGGCCGAATCTTTTTAGCACCTCGTTGAATATACCGCAAAGAATTAAGATATTAGTAGCAAGACCTGCCTAATTTATTGAGTTATAAGTGTAATTGTTTTCTCTAAAAATAACCTGTAGATCATCAATTTAATCATAAAAAGCAACCAATGATTTACAAAAACGACAACAACCTTAAAAGGCCGGCCATAGATGGACTCTCCACCAGTTCCAGTGCCTGTCGGATCTCCTCCTTGAACAATGAACTCTGGCACCATACGATGAAAGATTGTGCCATCATAGTAACCTGAAAAACAGGCAAAAACGCAAATGTCTATATATGAAGACGACTTTATATGATGAATAGTCCAAAAATATAATTGAAAAAAATATATCATAATAAACCCATTGCACTTTATATGTGCATAAGTTACATGTGTGTGAATCCACCTACCTTCCATACAGAGCTGAACGAAGTTTCTACATGCTTTGGGAGTTTCCTTAGACCAGAGCTCTATGTCTATATCACCTGCAGAGGTCTTCAGCAAGACCTGTGAGATAACACCAGTTCAGTCCAAAAGCTTTATTTACTGTAAAGCTTTACACTATAACAGTTTGTTTTTTCAGTGGAAAAACTGTGAAGCTGCTCAAATAAACATATAAAGCCTTTATTATCACACCTGATGCATAAAATAAAACTAAAGAGATTTAAATGGATCTCATAAAATGAAGCATTCAATTATTAAATACTTTTTATTGGGAGATTTAGAATGACAACTTAAACACTAGTGTATTATTTAAGTAGTCAGGTAAATTATATTATTTATACCCTATTATAAAGAGATTTCACCCTATGAGCTCTATTCTAAATGAGAATGTTCTTTTATCTTAAATATACATATGTGTAAAGCTTTTAATTGTTTTTTTGTTAAAAGCATTAGTTTGAAGCTTTAATAAGCCAGTCTTTTTCTAATAATTAGATTTCACCGACTCGGCATTTGCAGGTTAATAATAAAATACGTGAACAAATGAAAGTAATAAAAGTACTAGCCTGCTTGTTCTCGTGAAATACTGCTTCGTTGCATAATTCATATTTAAAAAGCAAGTAAATAACATACTTAAATTGCAAGTAAAATCAGACTCAGATCAGTGTATATGAATTATATTATATATCATGAATATGATTTTGAGATACGGAAACTCACCTTTCCATTAGTTGGTGGCTCTTGAATATATATGTTGCTCATCTTTAGCGCGTATTACTGGAGTATACTTCCTTCAAAACGGTTTCATTGGTTAATAGCAAATGTACAGAATACGAGCAGATGTTACAAAAACATTAGAAGCACAACTAACAGACATAAAGTACTCGCTTATGTTGTGTTTACAAGCGTTTCATGTCACGCCGCCGCAGAGTCTCGTTCATTCGTCATGCACAGTTGTTTTCGGCCTTATCGCCCCCTACAGTCTCGGAGTAATAGCAGAATACGTTCAATGTGAATATGTCTATCTATTCTACACAAAATACAAATATGCTCAATTTTATAGACCATTCAGAGATAGATTTTTATTTGTACAAGCAATCATTGGAATTAATATGAGTATGTTTTATGTGTAAATTAAAAAATTTCAGGGCGTCTCACGAAAATAATCTCCACTTATATACTGTCGTCTTGGAATTAACGTTATAGTGTGTAGTATAGTATTATAGTGTTGTCATTTTTATCAACATTTTGTCTGACAAGTGAAAATTGTGGGTCTTTTTATTCAGAGAAGTTTATCTCTATATAATGTTGCTTTAGCCAACATCTCAAAATTCTTATAAAACCTTATTCTTATAAAAAAGAAGTGGCGAAATATCTGTCCTCGTGACAATATATATTAGCTTTCAGTGCAGCATCTTGCGCTTATCTTTCTGGCGCTAATATTTCGTATTACATTCCTATTTTTATACATCTATGGAAGGGATTAACCGTTCTCCAAATGGAACCATAGAGCACTCGTTCACTTTCCATCCGGACCTTTTTACCAGACGGATCGGTTTTGTGTTTTGAAAAGCGGCGGACGGAAAAGGAGAGTTATTCTATATAACTCTGTTATAATTTATATCTATTAATAATCGAGTACAACATGGCTGCTCCAGGTATGCTTTTGCGGGTTTGTCCATTAGCTTTGCTGACTGTTGTTGATATGCTACTTCGGGAATGTTCTAGGAAGTAACACTGCACGATTATCTTCGCTCGTCTGCACATTCGCACCGCACACATTTACTTGAATTTAAGACTTCATGTTTTACACTTACAGTTACGGTTTACTGATTAATACTATTTATAAAATCTCATGATGACCCATTATTTTAATTCTACACACTTTCTTCGATATTGTTTTAAATGGTGAGCTAGATGAATCCATGCTGAAATCTGACAATGAAAGGATATATATGACAATGTAAATGACGCTTTTAAGGAAATATAAGTTGAGTTGAATGTCTTTTTACGAACAGGTCCAAACAAAGACAACATCAGAGCTGGATGTAAAAGATGTGGCTATCGTGAGTAGGACTAAAAACATAACTTTACTGTTGACTGTTTCTTTCCAACTATATTTCAGTTTACATGTAGATTTTTCTATATATCTGCTTGTAAATAAATACACATAAATAAATCCACAGATACATATGTCTACCTATTTTCACATAAACACTTATTTGAAGTGTTGTTTGGATGACGTTTGTGTTTGTCTTTATTTTTTACACAAATATATATATTTAAAGTTTGGTTTACATTTACTCCCAACAGTTTTTTTTTTTATTTACACACATACATATTCAACATTTTCGTACGAATTTGTTTTTGTTTGTCTGTTTATCTGTCTAAACGTAAACGTATTTAAAGTTTGGCTTGTGTTATATTTCTTTTTGTCTGTCTGTTTATCTCTCCGTGTATCTGTCTAGACTTAGATCTATAGATTGATCTAATTTATCCATCTTTATAAAATACATATTTAAAGTTTTCATTTAATTACATTTATGTCTACCTATAAGTGTGTCTATGCATAAATACAATCAGGCTATATTATATTGACTCTTTCTCTCATTTGATCAGCTGGTCATCTTACCTTTGAATGTCGTAACTTTCTTCGCGTGGATCCGAGGAAGGATATTGTTTTGGACGTGAGCAGCACCAGCACCGAGGAGAGCGACGAGGAGGAGCAGGAAGCTCTCAGTAAAGAAAAGATCTTCGGCAGCCATTCAAAAGGTTTATTCACCATTTCAGACTCCAATTCTGTCTTGGCTCTTTATCATTTCAGTGACTCCTTTACCTGGATACTGACGTTGTACTGACATTAGGCCTAGATTTTGCAGTGATCATTTGTCACAGAGAAATTTTGTTATTAAAAATGAAGTTTTATATACACAGGTTCACAGGACGATTCTAGAAAAGAAAAGCATAAAAAGAAAAGCAAGGAGAGTTCACGTGGAAAGGCAAAAAAGAGGTACACTTTTTTTATTTTTTTATTATGAATTCTGAAAAAAAATTAAAAGTCCAATAAAGATGATAAATGTATAATAAATAAGGCGGTACGGTGGCTCAGTGGTTAGCACTGTCGCCTTACAGCAAGAAGGTCGCTGGTTCGAGTCCCGACTGGGCCAGTTGGCATTTCTGTGTGGAGTTTGCATGTTCTCCCCGTGTTCAAGTGGGTTTCCTCCGGGTGCTCCGGTTTCCCCCACAGTCCAAAGACGGTAGTAGGTGAATTGAATAAACAAAATCAGCCATAGTGTATGTGTGAATGCAAGAGTGTATGGGTGTTTTCCAGTACTGCTGGAAGGGCATCCGCTGCTGCATAAAACATATGTTCAAATGGTTTGCGGTTCATTCTGCTGTGGCGACCCCTGATAAATAAGGGACTAAGCCGAAGGGAAATGAATGAATGAATTTATAATAAATGTATGTTTTAGGGCACTGCTGGTTCTTCATAATTATGTTCCTACATTGATTTATTGTAACATTATTTAATTCATGCATCTGTTTATGAATTTTGTGTGTTGTTTAGCTATCATTATTAGCATCCTGTTTGATTATCTTGTTTTCATACCTCCAGGTCTTATTCATCCAGTGATGATGAGGAGGAGGAAGTGAGCAAAAAAAAGAAAAAGCATAAGAGCAATAAGAAGAAAGGGAAGAAGGAGAAGAGAGAGAAAGAAAAGAAGCTCAAGAAGAAACAGAAAAAAAAAGACACAGAGTCCTCTTCATCTGAGAGCTCTTCTGAATCATCAGACACAGACTAAAGCTGAATCACTTCTTTTATTTGGACCATTCACAGGACCACAACAAAATATTAGGAACCTATAAAATACCTTCTGCAGGAAGCCATTTGTACATAATTCTGTTACAGACAGCTTGATTCGAAAAAACACGTCTATCATATTTTCCACTGATAGTTGAAGTGCTGGTTGTTTTGTGGCGTTTCTAATGAAACTGTATTTTGTATATAAATTAAAACAACTCTAAATCTTTTTGGGTCCATACTTTACAGAGTTTGTTTTTATAATGCGTTAGAACTGCTGAAAAATGAACATATGGTTACACTTTATTTCAGTGGTGAGGCCAGAAATTATGAATGTTAGTTCACCCCAAAATTAAAATAATGTTACTCATTACTGAATTACTCATGTCATTCCAAATTTCTGAGACTTTCGTTCATTTTTTGAGAAGACAAATTTAAGATATTTTGGATGAAATATAAGAGCTCTCCCATCATTTGTAGACAGCAAGTTCCAAGTTTAAAGAAAAGGTACCAAAAACAAATCCTCAAAACAGTCTGTCTTCAGTGGTTCAGTATATTATCAAGCAGTGAGGATACGTTTGTATGCACATAAAACAAAAATAACTTTATTTAACAGTTTTTCTTTTCTCAGTGTCAGTATAGTGCGCACATTCACAAGAACTTTGTGTGTGTTGCATGCGTTCGCGCTGCTGATGTATTACCTCAGATGCGACTGTGTTTTGTTTCAAACAATAAAAGTTGTGTGAAGGTGTCTGGTGTACAGTGCTCATGAACGTGCGCAATATACTGACACTGAGGTGAGATGTAAAGCTGCATTTAGACCGATTGAGGTCACTTGATTTAGCAATAGCAACTGGATGGATGTCAGCTAACTTAGAACTTTGCTTAAGATTCATAGCAATGGGAGATAAAGGAATTTACATTTGAATTTAAAATGGACTTTCACGTATCATTCCCTGATTCATCAAGCCCCTCTAATATGACCATTACACAAGAGACTGCAAGTACAAATGCTGACAAAACATGCGCATGCCCAGAGAATGTGAACGGTCACATATCATGTGTTTTTACGCTGTGTAATGTGGACTGGATGATTTTTCTAAAACACAGTAAAAACACCAGTCTGGACAAGGAGCATTTTCATAGTAAAACACCATTTTAAAATAAAGAAGAACTAGTGTAAATAAGGGATGCCTCTCCACACCAGAACTCTCCCGGATGTGGGAAAGACAGTGAAGGTGGACTCATGAGAGAACAATACATGTTTCACATTGTTCACAGCCCAAGATTTTTGCTGCTGGCACCCTTGAAACAGATGTTTGGCATTGGCACCAGTAACTAAAGGTTTGGCTATAGCAGCCTGGCCATGTAGAGTTGAGATGCACATTTAACTCTGCAGTGAGTTGGGCAGCTGTGGTTTTATGTTTATTTCTATAATATAATATGATCTATAAAGAAATATGGCCCTAGCCCTAACATGATATATATATATATACAGCTGAAGTCAGAATTCAATTAAAAAAGAAAATGAAAAGCTTTTATTCTAGCTGAGAAAAAATAAAACAAATAAGACTTTCTCCAGAAGAAATAAATATCACAAATCCTGTGAAAAATTTCTTGCTTCGTTAAACATCATTTGGGAAATATTTGAAAAAAAATAAATAAATTAATATAACAATGATAAAAAATTATAATTATTGGTAGTATTACTATTATTGTTGTTATTATTATTGTTATTATCATAAATCTTGTTTGTCTAATACTATGCTATGTTAGCTATAATGAATGATGGCCCTGGGCTAACACAAAATTTTGACGTGCATGGCTCCTCACTGGCCATTTTATTAAATTCATTGATAACTTATCTTTTCAAATGGCATCCACAGTCATCAAATTGTCTTTGGGATGTGCTGGAACAGAAGATTCTAATCATGGATGTACAGCTGACAAATCTGCAGCAATCTTGTCAATCTGGATCAATATCTGAGAATTTGGAAAGTTTTCCAGCATCTTACTGAATCAATTCCATGAAGAATAAAGGCAGTTCTTGAGGCGAAAGATGATACAACATGATACTAGCAAGGTGTACCTATAAAGTGGCCATTGAGTGTTTATAATGCATCTAGGCACGGTAGAATTCCATGAATGACCAATCAGGACCAAGTATTCCTAAGAGATAATAAATAATGAATAGCATAATCTTTATGTGACCTCAAATTTTCATCTGGTTATCTACATAACACTTTCTGCTGATATAAAGTATAATAAATAACACAAAATGAAGATTAGTAGCTTATTTCAGCTGCTCTAAACTACACACATTCATATTTTCCTCTGCATTAAGTGGTTTATCATCATTCTGATGTTGAGGGTGGATGTTGTTGCGCAATATTTGAGCTCAACCACTTAGACTTTATCAGGCAAAGGAAAGAAATGGCCCATGTACACACAGGACAAACCTATTCCTGATACTGACGCACTGATTTCTGAAATGACTTGGTGAATTTTCTATCAGATTCAGTTGCACTTATGACTTATTAATGATGATTAGGTGGTGTAAATCTCCTAAGATAATGCTGAATAATGTCTGGTATTATATAACAATGGAATGTGCTTTCCAGTATCTTGGAATTATCATTTATTTATTCATTTATTTTTAAAGAGAGCAGTATATTCCAAGAGGTATATTCCAAAAGAGTATATATACTAAATACTATATACTATATACTTACTTACTTATTTACTCCCAGGGCTGTTTATATCGAAGTTGATATTTAGCCGCACCATGTTGGTGTTTCTTAACATCTGATTTTTACGAGGTGGGTCGTTAGCCCAACACTCAACCCCCAACCTGGAGGACCAGGACATACACACATACACTACGGACAATTTAGCTTACCCAATTCACCTATACCTCATGTCTTTGGACTGTGGGGAAAACCGAAGCACCCGGAGGAAACCCACGCGAACACGGGGAGAACATGCAAACTCCACACAAAAAATGCCAACTGACCCATCCGGGGCTTAAACCAACGACCTTCTTTCTTTCCTTCTTTCTACCCACTCCGCCACCATGCCGCCACTATTTACTATATATAAATTGATGAATGATGAATAAATTGAAGTATTAATGTATGAATAAATAAAAGTATTAATGAATAAATCTAAGTATTATTAATACAAAAATAGTACTAAAAACAAATTCTTAATTTTATTATCATTCATTCATTCATTTTCTATTCAGATTAGTCCCTTTATTAATCTGGGGTCGCCACAGCGGAACGAATTGCCAACTTATCCAGCATATGTTTTACGCAGCGGATGCCCTTCCAGCTACAACCCATCACTGGGAAAAATTTTATTATCATCATTATGTAAAACATACAGTAACTGAACTACTGCTGTATAATTAATTTATAAAATAAAAAAATCATTATTAAAAAAGTGTATGATTTAAAAAAGTATTTGCCTTTTCATTGCTTGTCATTTTTAGTCATTGGATTTTTTTTTTAATTTTTAAAAAACTAAACAAAACAAAAAACAAACAAATATTTCAGAACTGACCACATGCATTTTATTACATTTTGTTATAACATTCATGATTTTTATTTATACAATATCACTTTTCTTTAATAGTATTGCTGCAATCGGTTATTAATAGCATCCTAATAGCACCGTGTCTTCGGTGTGTTTAATCATAAAAGTCATAAAAGTCGTCAGTAGCAGCTATACTCATGCAACAATCTTTAAGCTAGCCAGCAGTAAATCATTTCTGAGCTTTAAATTGCTGAACAAACAAAAACCCATAAAGTGACGTACTGCTGCTTTTATTTAAAAAAATGTCTCTGTTACTTGGAAAACTGTTTTACATTCAGAATAGTCAACTAATTAGTATTCTTAATCACTCAGTCCGTCCTTTCAGAACATTAGTTTAACTGTAATCAGATTGTATTCATTGTTCCTCGTCAAAAATGTTGACACACATATGAGGTGTGGCAGCAAGAAGCAAATTCCTGGAAAAACACACATTTGTGGGCTATTACAATCTAGCATTACAGGACTTTGAACCTAAAAGAAGGACATTAACTATTATGACAAAAAAGCACTAATTGACCTTTATCCCTATTTCTAAGGGTGGGCCTGAACATGTGACCTTTCAGGCCCAATATAATACGCATCTTGTTCATGTTTTAGTCCACAGAGGAATATCTGACGCAAAAATCAGGTAAGCGATTTTTTTGATGAAATTAACCAAGATTTAGTGGTCTTAACTTCTACACTGTAAAACCTTATATGACAATATTATGATTAATAAGTTACTCAGGTTTCAACTCATTTTGGTTAGTTATACAAAGTTTAACTTAATATTTTAGTCAGTTTGATCGATTGAAGTTGAGATGACTAGTTAAGTTAGTAGAACAAAAAACACTGCCCCAGTGACAGCTCCCGTACCTTTAATTCTGAGAGTGTAGCAGGTATTTTTAAAATGTATAACATTTGTACACAATAAGTGCATTGTACCAAATGAATAATTCAAATATAAGTACACAGTAGTTAAAGAAATAGTTCACCCAAAAATGACATTTTCCTCATCATTTACTCACACACAAGTGGTTGTAAACTGCTGGTGAACACAAAATAAGATATTCTGAAGAATGTTGGAAAAAAGCAGCCATTGACATCCATAGGAATCAAAAATGCAATGGAAGTCAATAGCTACTTTTTTCCAGCATCCTTCAGTATGTCTTCCTTTGTGTTCAACAGAAGAAGAAAAAAACTTATAACAGGTTTGAAACAAGTGGAGGATGATTAAATAATGAAAGAATAATTTTTTGGGGGTGAACTGTCCCTTTAAGGCTATTTAACATAAAGTGGGAGCTACTACATTTAAATCTCATCTAAGTTTTACAGTATGTATAGGTGAATTGGGTAAACAAAATTGGCCGTAGTGTATGAGTGTGTATCTGTGTGAATGAGAGCGTGTATGGGTGTTTCCCAGTGCTGGGTTGCAGCTTGAAGGGCATAACACATATGCCCGAGTAATTGACGGTTTGTGGTACTGTGGCAATCCCTATACGCTGTAAAAAATACTGGGTTCCACAGAATTGATTTGTGTTGGGGCAACATCAAAAATTTAAGTTAACTTATGAGTTTTTACAAACTTAAGTTGATTGAACATAAAACAATCAAGTTGTCCCAAAAAACCCATTAAGAATTCTGTTGTTTCAACTCATTTTAAATAAGTAGTTTAAACAAACAACAAACGTCAAATCAGGGATTAAGCTGAAGCACAGTGAGTGAGTTATACATGGATTTCTTTACTTGTTATAGATCATGGAGGTGACATCTCAGCCTTCGGCGTTTCATCCTCAAGAATTTCACTCAAGCTTGATGAGCTGCTGTGACGACGTGGGCGTATGTAAGTGATACCTGTCAAAAACACAAACGGATTAGAAGTCGATTGTGAATAAGGACAATATCAATATGTCAATATTTTCAATTAATGGATCAACTAAATTGGCCGTAGTGTGTAAGTGTGTGTGTAAATGAGAAAGTGTATGGGTGTTTCCCAGTACTGAATTGCAGCTGGAAGGGCATCCGCTGTGTAAAACATATGCTAGAATAGTTGGCAGTTCATTCCTCAGTGGCGACCCCTGATAAATCAGGAACTAAGCTGAAGGAAAATGAATAAATGAATATTTTCAATTATAAATGGCAAAATTTGCCAAAACGTCCAGTTGTTTCTATGAAAACAGTAACAGTAACTGACTGAATGCAATCTGGATGACGTAATTAGACTTTTAAAAAGCAGATTTTGTAAGAATACAATTTTTTTTTTTAATGAGATAATGTTAAAGTTACTTTTGTTTTTCACACAATGGCAGTAAATTATACATAATGTACATTCTGGTTAATTCTTCATTATTGTCTAAGCATTTTTGTCTTAAGCCTAAAATGTATATTTTTCCAATTCCACCAGAGGAGATGCATAATTCAATAATTTAACATCACATTGGAATTGGTATGGTATTGGGTGCTTATGGCAGTGACTGTGATATAAACGTAAATATATCCAGTTTGTAAACCAATGTAGATAGATAGATGAAGATATACATCAGTCTATCCTGCTGATCGGAATCAATCATGTGTTTTTTCTTAGGTTGTTGTGGCCTTTTCTGCCTCCCGTGTATGGGCTGCTCCATCGCTAGTGACATGAACGAGTGCTGCTTATGCGGTTTAGGCATGCCGATGAGGAGTGTATACAGAACAAAATACAACATACAGGTTAGTATCTTTATAGCTTTAATAGATAGAAAGTGTCTAATACTTACAGTTGTGTTTGAACTGCATTTGCTTTTCTCCAGGGATCCATGTGCAATGACTGGGCTGTCACCAGCTTCTGCTTTACCTGTGCGGCCTGTCAGCTGAAGAGAGACATCGACATTAGAAAGAGTAACGGCACACTGAAATTATGAGAACTGGAAAAGAGCACTACTATCTTCACTAATAAGTCCTTAAATACTGCTCTTGAAAATATGAGATCAAAGAAAGTTGAAGGGGTCAGCTAAATAAAACACATTGTAATGTAATTATGATTGCAGTTCATAATTGTCCTATTTGGAAATTGTGTTCATTCAGTACAGTTAAACTGCAAAGTGTATTCATTGCAAAGTTATATTGTCAATATTCTTTAAATGTACTTCAAACACAAGTGTATAGCATTGCAGAGTTGCAGTATGTTACGTGCATTGTCTGTTAACATTTTATCACGTTGTTTAACTAAACTCTTTCAATCTCACTCGCTCACTTTCCTTCGGCTTAGTCCCTGCTTCATCAGGGGTCGCCACAGTGGAATAATAAATATTAAATAATAGATTTTCTTCTAATGTGATTTAGTGTTCGCTCTGTGTATTTTGTCCCAGTTTATTGCACTGATGTGTTAGTTGTTGTCCTGTGGCTGTTGTAATAATGCTGTTGCACTGAGGTGTGAAATGAGTTCAAACATGCGTTTTGGGCCTTAAATAAATGGCACAAACACCAGTACAACTGACTACCTCAAATTTTAGCAAGTCATGTTACATGCTTCTTAAAGGATAAATTAACTCAAAAAAGAAAATTCTGTATAATTACTCGCCCTCATGTTGTTTCAAACCCCTGGGACCTTTGTTTATCTTCAGGACATGAATTAAGTTATTTTAGAATAAACCCAGGAGCAATGGTCCTGAGATGTTCAAAGTCATGAAAAGGAACCAAAAACATTGTCAAAACTTTAGTCAAAAACTGTAATCAAATGAAGCTCCAAGAACACTTTTGTGCAGCAAAAAAAAAAAACTGTACAAACAACTTTGTTCGAAAATATCTTCCATATCAGATCAGGGTGTGTGTTTACTACATGTAATAAGACGATGGCACTGCTGACTCAACTAACAGCCATACGTTGTACTGCCCGTAGTAAACACACACCCTGATGATCTGACGCAGAAGAGAAGACAAAGGTGAACAAAGTTATATTTAGAGCAACATGGTCGGCAAATGTAACATGAATAATCCCAAAATCTAGATTCTTTTCACAGCAAATCTGGAGGAACAAAATCAAATGAGCTCTTGCCATATCTATAGGCTAGTAGAAATAGGCACATTATTATACAATTATTTAAATTAAAGCTAAAAAAAAATAAAGCAAAAAGGAAAACTTTCCTCTCATTCAGTTTTAAATATTATTTGACATGATTTGTTTCAGTTCTTTTGAAAGGAAGATCTCCAAACCGGATACACAACACAGAATACACAACAAAGAATTGCTACCTGTAATAGGAGAACCTCTTCTTAACCTCATCAACTCTTCTCTATCTTTAGGCCATGTTCCAAATCCTTTCAAGCTAGCTGTTATTAAGCCTATTATTAAGAAACCACAACTGGACCCCAGCAACTTAGCTAATTATAGGCCTATTTCAAATCTTCAATTTATGTCTAAAATACTAGAAAAAGTTGTTTCTGCCCAATTATGCTCCTTTCTGCAGTTGAACAATGTTTTTGAAGTGTTTCAGTCAGGTTTCAGGCCTCATCACAGTACAGAAACCGCATTAGTGAAAATAACCAACGATTTACTCTTAGCTGCTGACCAAGGGTGCATCTCGTTATTAGTTTTACTTGATCTCAGTGCTGCATTTGACACCATCAACCACAATATCCTCATAGATCACTTAAATTCTACAGGTGTCCAGGGACAGGCTCTACAATGGTTTAAGTCATACTTAACTGACCGTTACTAGTTTGTAAATATAAATGGACAGCTTTCACAGGTCAGGCCAGTACAGTATGGGGTGCCTCAAGGATCAGTTTTAGGCCCTTTGCTGTTCACAATATACATGCTACCCCTGGGAGACATTATAAGAAGACACCGGATCAGCTTTCACTGCTATGCAGATGATACTCAATTATATATTTCAACAAAACCTGATGAGACGTCTGAACTGTCTAAGCTAACTGAATGTATTAAAGATGTTAAAGACTGGATGACCAACAATTTCCTTCTCTTAAATTCAGACAAAACAGAATTATTACTTATTGGGTACACAGCAGATCTCACAACTTGATCTGCAATTAGAGGGTCACAAAGTTAGCATTAGCTCTACTGTAAAAGATCTGGGTGTTATACTAGACAGCAATTTAACTTTTGAAAATCATATCTGCCATGTCACAAAAACCGCCTTCTTTCATCTGAGAAATATTGCTAAGTTACGAAGTATGCTATCCATCTCAGATGCAGTAAAGCTAGTTCATGCTTTCATGACTTCTAGGCTGGATTACTGTAATGCTCTGTTCGTTGGTTGCCCAGCATCCTCTATTAATAAACTTCAGCTAGTACAAAATGCAGCTGCCAGAGTTCTTACCAGATCTAGAAAATATGATCATATCACCCCAATTTTATCCTCCTTACACTGGCTGCCTGTTAAGTTTCGTATTGATTATAAAATATTGCTTCTTACCTATAAAGCTTTAAATAATCTAGCTCCTATTTATCTAACCAACCTTCTGTCTCGCTACAATCCAACCCGCTCTTTAAGATCTCAAAACTCAGGGCTGCTGGTAGTACCTAGAATAGCAAAGTCGAGTAAAGGTGGTCGAGGCTTCTCATTTATGGCTCCTAAACTCTGGAATAGCCTTCCTGACAATGTCCGAGGCTCAGACACACTCTCTCAGTTCAAAACTAGATTAAAGACCTTCCTTTTTAGTAAAGCATACACTCAATGCATCGCATAACGGTATGATGCATGAACGTGCTCCACGCAGGTGAGCTGGCTCGACATCACCTGTAGGACACACTCCTCAATATACCAGACATTGTGTTAGAAACTCTCATATGCTCTACATGTTTGTTTCTATGTTTGTTTATTTAACTGCTATTTTCATCTATAACACTCCATTTTTACATCTCATTTAAATACACTATGAACAGCAGCTACGCTAATTATTTTCTTAATTTTCTATTTCCACCTGGGGATACTCATTCCGAGGTCCCTAGAGACTATGCAGCGCCATTGATGCGATCCAAGACCTGTGAAGAGATGATCCCAAGGTATCCATAATCCTGGACCAGGTCGTATCCCGAGCTGATGCTGTGGTCGTCATGGAGAAATGGAGTGCATGAGACTGATTACTGAATGACCACTGTGATAAACGAGTCCCCACATTGATCCTGCGGGCCAACCTGACCGCCTGCCGGTGCCCTACTCACACCTGCAGCTTCTCCACGATGGAAGTCCAGCTTCTTCAGCCTCCAGCGCCTAGACTGCAGCTCTGAACAGGAAGTTTGGCCAGATGAAAAATGGTTGTGCCTAACAGAGCCTAGTTTCTCTCAAGGTTTTTTTTTCCCTTCACTTCGTCAATTGGGGAAGTTTTTTTTTCCTCGCCAGTGTCGCCACTGGCTTGCTCGGATCGGGACTTGTGGAGCTGTGCTTCGGTGGATTTGCTCTACAGTGTTTGAACTTTCAGCAGTGAAATTTAGACCACACTGAACTAAACTAAACTGAACTTCAACTCTGAAATCTGGACTTTACTAGAGCTATGTTAAGCTGCTTTGACACAATCTACATTGTGAAAAGTGCTATATAAATAAACTTGACTTGACTTGACAACACAAAAATGTAAATACAGTAGGCATGTTCGGATATTACGAATAATTTTTATTATCCTCATTTCCTTCAGGTTAGTTTATCAGGCGTCACCACAGCGGAATGAGCTGCCAACTATTCCAGCATACGGTTTACGCAGAGGATGCCCTTCCAGCCGCAACCCCATACTGGGGAACACCCATACACTCTTTCTCACACACTCATGCACTACGGCCAATTTAGTTCATCCAATTCACCTTTACTGCATGTCTTTGGACTGTGGGTGAAACTGGAGCACACGCAGAAAACCCGCGCAAGCATGGGGAGAACATGGAAACTCCACACTGAAATGCCAACTGGCCAAACCAGGACTCAAACCAGCAACCTTCTTGCTGTGAGGTGACAGTGCTAACCAATGAGCCACCGTGCTGCCCTTATTTTTTTATTACTATATTTAAAAAAAAGGAATTGGGTTGAGGTGTTAGAGTCACCAAAAATTATCCCCTTAGGTTGAAAACCAAACGTTTACTCACTTAAGGAAAAAAGAGACTGTTTATTGGTTAATATTTTTATCAGACTGACTTGTGTTTAGCTTCACAATGTACAAGAAAAAAAATCTCACTTACATAAAGATTCTGTTCCGATTTTATGCCCTTATGCAATGAGCGGGTCAACATGGTGGCTCAGTGGTTAGCACTGGAGTTTTCATGTTCTCCCTGTGTTCCTGTTGGTTTCCTCTGGGTGCTCCGGTTTCCCCCACAGTCCAAAGACATGCGCTATAGGTGAATTGAATATACTAAATTGGTTGTAGTATATGAGTGCGTGTGTACTCTAAAAAATGCTCCACAATTCCTTCATGTTGTCCCAACACAAATTGATTAAGTTAACTTAATTGTTTTTACAAATTTAAATGGATTAAACATACAATAATTAAGTTGCGCCCCAAAAACTTGTTGTATTAACAAATTTTAAATAAGTAGTTTGAACAAGCAGCAAAAATAAATCTTTTAAGTGTGCGTGAATGAGTGCATAAGTGTTTCACAATGCTGGGTTGTGGGGCATTTTTTAAAGACGATGTCCTGATGTTTATAGATTTTATCAACCAATACGATTAATACCAATAAATACCATTTATTGCATTTATCGGTAAATACAGCATATGCCAAAGTAACTGGAGGTTCATTCTGCTGTGGCGATCCCTGATAAAATCAGGGACTAAGCCGAAGTATAGTGAGGATTCCAGGAGAAGCTAGGAAGTCAGTGAAGGTTTCGCTTTTTATGTTTTGTTGATGTTTCAGTGCAAAAGAGAAAGAGAGAGAGAAATGCATTCAGCAGAGAGCATCTTTCAGCATGTTGGTATATTTCAAATAACCTCTAGATTTATCATTTTGAGAAAATGTTGCATTAATGAGCAATTCAAAATATTAAACAAAATTCTGTTAACTATTTTAATAAATATAGAGGCAGACATATAGAAAAAAAAAAGCTATAAACCATCCCTGAACTGTTGAAAAAAATTAGCAAAATAAATTTTGCAGGGTGGGAGCAGGGCAATTTTTTTATTTTTATCATTAACCAACAAAGAATAAGGCAGACCTATCATTTTTAATGCTTTTTCTCTCACATCATCATTTAATGAA
This sequence comes from Danio jaintianensis, assembly GCA_903798115.1. Taxonomy (NCBI): domain Eukaryota; kingdom Metazoa; phylum Chordata; class Actinopteri; order Cypriniformes; family Danionidae; genus Danio; species Danio jaintianensis. Next base: position 3,030,651 of record CAIGQV010019090.1, read on the forward strand.
TAAATAATTCTGAAATAACCATACAGCAATTTTCTTTAGCATATATGTATGGGGATTTTTTTTCAGATGATATTTGTTTATATCACCCTGGAATTTCGCAGTGCAGAGCAGCAGATTGGCAGTGAATGAGAACAATTTGTGAATTTAGTAAATAGTAAACGTTGGTGGTATGATACGATGAGGTCAGGAATATGCTAAATTTGCATATTTTCAAGCAGGCTTCTGCTGCTTTACATTGCAGGAATGTGGCAACACTGTGTAGTTGGTCACTGATCTCATTTGACTGAATAGACAGTAAAGCTATAAACTTTTCCTGACACAGTATTGTCTGAATCCAGTAATCTGCATCACAGCTGTCTGATTGTGACGTGAGCATAATTCCATTATTATGTAATCCAGGAGTGTTTTCCTTATTGCTGGCCTTCACTGATAACTGCTATAATTATACAAATGATTAATCCTTCATTTGAACTTGGGGTCTATATGATCCCAATCATTTCCTTCAGCTTAGTCTCTTATTTATTAGGGGTCGCCACAGCGGAATGAACCACCAACTATTCCAGCATATGTTTTACACAGCGGATGCCCTTCCAGCCGGAACCCAGTACGGGGAAACACCCAAACACTTCACTTCACTTCACTTCACTCACATTCACACTCATACACTACGGCCAATTTAGTTAATCCAATTCACTTACACTGCATATCTTTGGACTGTGGGGGAAACCGGAGCACCTGGAGGAAACCCACGCAAACAAGGAGAGAACATACAAACTCCACATAGAAACGCCAACTGGCCCAGCCGAGACTCAAACCAGCGACCTTCTTGCTGTGAGGCAACAGTGCTAACCACTGAGCCACCGTGCCGTCCCGATCCCAATCAACTTTTCCTTACATTTGTGCAACAAAGGGCTTTGTGATCCGGGATAACATTTTGTAAATGCAGGCTTGCTGAACAAACGACAAGTGGTCAGAAAAGATAAAGTATCACAAGAGATTAAGTGCTTTGTAGCTTATTAAAAATGTGTCAGTTTGTGCAATTATAATAATGTTGTATCATTGCTCTGTCTTGTAAACCGATGATATGTCAAGGATGAATGAATGATGTGGCACGAATCATTGCTGCAAGGTGTGACAGAAAATGTAGTAGCTGTAAACCATTAAGAACTTTGGACCCAAAGGAAGTGTAATTTATATTTCCACAATAAAATCTGTCACTGTAGCGTTTTTATTGACCTTCGAAGGGTGTGTCTGACTTTGTAACTGTATTAAAGACATCCTGTGTCTATTTCGATGTGTAGAGAATTACCCGACTCAACAACAAGAAAGGTAAGCTTTGCACAATTGCTCTATTAAAGTGATAGTTCGACCAAAAATGCATTTACCAAAATCATTTACTCATCCGTCGCTTCTTCCAAACCGGTTTGAGTTTCTTTCTTCATAAAATTTTAGAACCATCTTAGTGTGAGTATACACTAAAATACTGAGTATACATTCAAATACTGCTTCTTGTTCATACTACTTTTTTAAAATCAGCTGAATCAACACAATTCTTAAGTTTTTTGGGACAACTTAATTGTTGTAGGTTCAATTTAATTAAATGTGTAAAACAATTAAGTTAACTTAATCGATTTGTGTTGGGACAACATGAAGGAATTGTGTGGGGAAAAATTCAGTTTTTTGGGTGAATTATCCCTTTAACATATCATGTGAACTAAATATTCCTGTAACAATTTCACAGTTTGCCCCCCCAAAAATGATTTAGCGTAAATATTCCTCTCATTTCTTTCCTTCTAGGTCATGGAGGTGACATCTCAACCCGCTGCATTTGGACCCCAAGAGTTTCAGACCGGATTAATGAGCTGCTGTGAAGACATGAGCGTTTGTAAGGCATTCCAGCGACACTAACCATAATATGTTGTTACTACATTGTGAGCTATAAAATCTCTAAAATCATAAAAATTAAGATTAAGAGTTAACGTCAATCATGTATTTTTTTCTTAGGTTGTTGTGGCCTTTTTTGCCTCCCGTGTATGGGCTGCTCCATCGCTAGTGACATGAACGAGTGCTGCTTATGCGGTTTAGGCATGCCGATGAGGAGTGTATACAGAACTAAATACAACATACAGGTGAATGCCTGTCTGACTATCTATCTATCTATCTATCTATCTATCTATCTATCTATCTATCTATCTATCTATCTATCTATCTATCTATCTATCTATCTATCTATCTATCTATCTTGTTAAAAGTTTATTAATCATTTACATCAAATTAATTATTTTCCAGTAATTTGTGATTTAATTGTGTGTTGTTGTTTTTTTGCTTATTAAATTGACAATTATTGACTTTTTAAATAGTTTGTATACATATTATTTCTTTAACATTATATTGTTTGAAACTTCTAAAAAAACTATTTTGAAATGTTAAGTGAGTGATTTACTGTAGTCATCTAGTGGCTTTATTTGAAATTTCACAAGTATATGTTTTCCAGATGAAAGGAAACACAGTATATTGATAAGAAGATGGTTAATTAACAGGCCCCAGCTTGTGATTTACAGGACTTTTCCATTTATTTATGCTTTTAAGTTGCATTATGGTACCTTTCTAAATCTTTTAGTTAGTTAGTTAGTTGCATTAAAAGTTTTAGTGAAGTTCCAACAAATGTTAGCAGCGCAGAGCCTACAAACTGCAGTTTTGCCATTGCAACCTAGTTTAAGTTCAATCAATGTAAGATACATTTTTAAAGACTGTTTTTAAACATTTAAAAAAATGTTTTTCATTTTCCCTTTTTCTTTTTGTACTGGCAGGAAAAAAAAATCAGCCCTGACACTATGCTTTTTTTTTTAAAGACGATGTCCTGATGTTTATAGATTTTATCAACCAATACGATTAATACCAATAAATACCATTTATTGCATTTATCGGTAAATACCGATTATTGCTTTTATCAGTCAATACTTGCCAATACTCATTATTGCTTTCATCATCTGACACCGATTATTGCTTTAATTTGGCATTACAGACTATTCCTTTTACTGGCCGATACCATTTATTGCTTTTATCGTCTGATACCGATACCGTTTTATCAGCCAATACTAATAATCTCTACTCAATTTACATGAAAAAAGTATCAATTTGTAATACTGATTTAAATCTGTCTGTCTGTCTATCCATCTGTCTGTCTCAAAATAATTTATATTTTTTGTTTTTGCTCTCCAGGGTTCGATGTGTACTGACTTTTGTATCGTTTATAACTGCATGCCTTGTGCAGCCTGCCAGCTGAAGAGAGACATCGACATTAGGAAGCGCCTGGGACAATTCTGAGGAAACTTTCTTCAAAGATACAAAAGCAGTAAACAAAGTTGGTCTATGTTTTCTAAAGGCAACAAAGAAAAGTGCTTTTAAGCAGTCTATCTACAGTACACTAGAGCTCTTTGAAACTAAAGACTAAAATGTGGTATAAACAAATTACACTAATCAAACTGTACGACTTCATTGAGTATGAAAGTGAAGGCTGTTGTTGGCATTAGACTGATAACAGACATCATGTTTCTCATAACTTCCATCTGTATTTTATGGTATAGGTAGAGAGCGAATTGATATATTTTTAAAATATAACATGTTGTTGTATGAAATGAGGTGTTCTTGCAATTAATTTATTACTAATTTGTATCTTGTCAATGAATTCATTTCTATCATAACAATGTTTAATACAGTTGTACTGTTATGTATATTCTCAGTAAAATTACATCCACGTCAGATTTCTTGGTAGTCATTTAATTATAAGAAACAACATTACTTTGTAAATATGCTTTTTTTATCATTTGTAAATGGCTTACTGTAGTAAAGTTACTTAGATATAAAGTCTTCCAATGCAAAAAATAAAACAGAAATAAAGAAAAAAATGTGTCCTTTTTTTTTTTTGAAGAGATGATTTAGTGTGAGCTCATTGTTTTTCCATGTGTAGAAAACCTTTATATACAGCGGGGAAAATAAGTATTGAACACGTCATGTTTTTTCCTGGCAATAATATTTCTAAAGGAGCTGTTGACATGGAATTAAACCAGATTTTGGTAAAAACCCAAACTATACAAATATTAAAAAAAAACAAAAAAAAACAACAACAGGAAAATGAGTTATGTGTAATAACAATGAAATGACACAATGAGAAAGTACTGAACTACTGAAATGTATTTAATACTTTATATAGAAGGCTTTTTTCAATGATGGCAGCTTAAAGACGCCTCTCACATGGAGAATGAAGTCACATGAATTGCTCAGGTGAGAGTTTTTCACAGACTTGAACAGAGTGTAAAAATCTTGATGGTTACAATGACGAAGCGCAGAGCGTTGCTGAAGAACTACTGAGAGATTTCAGCTGCTGTCTGGGCTTTCACTGCCTTTCTACACCTCCCTTTCGTCATGTGTTCAATACTTTTTTCCACGCGTCATTTAATTTGATAACGCTTAATTTGTAAACTAGATTTGTTTTCTTCGCACATATGGATTTCTTTGGTTGTTATCAACATCCGGGGAAATTTTAAGTCAACGGCACCTTTAGAAATATGTTTTCTGAGAAAAACAGTGACGTGTTCAATAACTTACTTATTTTCCCTGCTGCATATATATTTTTTAAGTCTGATGTTTTAAATTACATTTCCAAATCCCTCTTGCAACATTCTTGACCTCAAAGCTTAGGACAATAATTTCCGTATATCAAAGACTAAACTCCTCCAGCCATAGGTGCCATTTTATGATTCAGACATATCATTAACTTCCCTAAATAAAAATGAATTCTGGCAGTGGCAGCATATCACTTTATTTATCAGAGCTGTTTTGAAGGCAATCACAAATTCCTTACAGCCTTTGTGTTAAATTCTGAAAACATCACAGTAGAAAGTATATTAACTAAAACACATTTTTATGAGAGCGTTTGAATTTGGGGAACAAAACAAATGAAAATCCGTCAGTCACTCTAAAAATATGTTCGTTAGGTTGTTTGTATATTTGTTAAAATGACCTGCAAGAATTCATTATGAGACCTCAAAGAGATTCACGAAACTTTATTTTTATATATATATTTTTTTGTTGGTTAAAATGAATGAATCTGGCTGATCGGCCATGTTTCTCTCTAGCTCAAGTCCTAAAGAGACAGTTCACCCAAAACGAAAATTTGCTCACTAGTATTTTCTCGCCCTCAAGTGGTTCCAAACCTTTCCGTTATGTCTTTTTTTCTATTGAACACCAAAAGAATCTATTTTACTGTAATTGCTCTGGTGTAAACCATTCAAGATAATATTGTTTTGTTTTGTTTCGTTTTTTTGCCTTCGAGTGAAACAGCACATTATCATTGTTTATCGGATATTACCACCTAGATAAATATGGAAAAATATATACTTATGAAGTCAGATCAGATATGTGTGGTACAAAAAAATAATATACTTACACTATCATAAACCATGTCACAAGCGACCCTATTCACTTTCTTTTTTTATTAGAAAACAGACAATCTTTTATATATTTTTTCCTTGTTATAATGTTGATAATAAATAGATAGTGTAATACTAAGGAAGCTGATGTCTAACTTGAATGAATTAAACAATGAATAATGCAAAGGGTAATGAATGACACACAGGGTTGTAAATAAAACCAAATTCAGAAACAAAGACTTTTTTTCCCCAGACGTTTATTCAGCATCGAATACTCACAGACCATAACTATGAAAATATTAAACTCACAAACAAAAAAGTAAAACTTATAAGGAATAATTCACCCAAAAATGAACATTTTCTCATCATTTACTCACACTCAAGAAGTTCTATGCTAAGCAGCCATTGACATACATAGTAGAAACAAAAAATACTATGCAAGTCAATGGCTGTTTTTTTTTTTCCAACATTCTTCAGAATATCTTCCTTTGTTTTCAACAGAAGACAGAAACTTAAACAGGTTTGAAACAAGTGACAGAATTGAAATTTTTGGGTGAACTACCCCTTTAACACAACATCAATATGTGTTGGTTTAAATTCAATTCAATAGAAGTCTTTTCAGTTTTGACCAATGAGAGCAGAGAAAGCAAAGTATTGAAGACAAAAGAGCATGAATGGGGTTTATTGGGACATCTGGGCCTCGATGGCCTGTGCCGTCCACTCCGGTGCGGCCTGACTAATCTTCTCCAGGAGGTTGTTGACCTGGAAGCACAGCGACTGAATCTGCTTGTCCCAGGTGGGCAATGGCTCTCGTGCTGATGGAAACAAGAGGGTCATATGTTGTAATGCTCATATTTATTCAGTTTCTTTCTACCATGTTCAGTAGGTATGTAACAATGAAAAACAAACCATTTGAAAATCCATTCAACAGGGTGCTGGAAATCCTTGAAAATGCTTGTATTTTGATTTGTTTTTTTCAAGGTTTGAAAAGTGTTGCTTTCATAATAATTTGTTACTAAATAGGTAATGGGCTGCACGGTGGCGCAGTGGGTAGCACGATCGCCTCACAGAAAGAAGCTGGTTCGAGCCTCGGCTGGGTCAGTTGGCGTTTCTGTGTGGAGTTTGCATGTTCTCCCCATGTTCGCGTGGGTTTCCTCCGGGTGCTCCGGTTTCCCCCACAAGTCCAAAGACATGCACTATAGGTGAATTGGGTAAGCTAAATTGTCCGCTGCGTTAAACATATGCTGGATGAGTTGGCGGTTCATTCCGCTGTGGCGACCCCTGATTAATAAAGGGACTAAGCCGAAAAGAAAATGAATGATGAATGAATAAATAAATTAGGTAACACTAATGAGCTATTTAAATAAATAAATATTTTTGCTTTTGCATAAAATGAAAACTCTGGAGTCGGTGCACATGCCTGTAGTATGATCTGGCTGTCTTTTTTACGTTTAAAATATGAGTAAATAACATTTAAGAGAGTAAATGACAGCAATTCAACATTGGGCTTGATGTCATTTGAGACACAGCATGTCTCAAATTATCAGTTTCCTATAGATGTTTTATGAAGACCAACAGTTTCACAAAACACCATAAAGTCCGACCATATTATGTTTTTGCTTCAAATTTTGAAATTATATTATAATTATATAGTCTAATTGAGATTAGAAACTCCTCATGCTGCATCTTTGTTTGAATCATGATTAAAACACTCTTTTTAAATGGAAACAGCTCAGGCAAGGATTTTTTCTGTTTTGTTTTAAAGATTCAGTTTAGTTTTGTTATATTATTTCAATGAATCATTACATCCCTAATGTTAATATATAAATAAATAAATAAAATCCAAACTTACTTTCAAAATGCACAATGCCATCAATCTGGTCAATGAATCCGTTCATGCGGCCCTCAGTAATCATTTGTGACGCTATCTTTTCTGCCTATAAAAAAGAGATATCAACATGAAATCTGAAAGCTTTGTGTTGCTTATCCTTTTTTTCCATACACTGAACACAATCCTAAAATGTCTATATTAACATTTATATTAACATTCTGATTATATTTATCATTTCATATTTCGAAAAACAAACTTTGGAGACCAAAAAAAACTTGCTTTAATATTTTGATAATACATTTTAATTGTGGTTTATGTGTGTAAAAATAAAGTTCCAATTAAAAAAATTCAGGCCTCTGATTAGAAAGACATTCTGCTGTGGTGAGACTGTTGACAATATTGATTTTCTCATAAAATTATAAGAATAAATATAATGATATAGTGATTGAAGCTGCATCAGCAACACAGATCTAGTAAAAAAAAAAATACTACTACTAGTTATAGCAATAAATACAGTACACCTGTCAGAAAATCTGAAGATGTGATAATATATAAACATTCTAAAATTTATATTGTCTAATGTGATTTCTCAATCAGCATTTTTAATTTCAAATCAGCATTTCAGATGTTCAAAAATGTACAAAAAAAACCAGCATAACTGTTTTCACATTGATAATAATAAAAATGTTTCTCGAGCCCCATATAATTACATTGATTTCTGAAAGTTCATGTGGCACTGGATTTATGATACAAAAAAATATCTTTGTTATGAGAGAAATAAACGGCATATAATTACAGTAAAATTTTAATAATAATTCCTAATTACCGTTCTATCCGCATTTCCTTTTTATCCTAATTAAAGTGACAGTTCACCCAAAAATGAAAATGACCTCATTATTTATTCTCCATCATGTGGTTTTAAACCTGTTTGAGTTTCTTTTTTCTGTTGAACACAAAAGAAGAAATTTTGAAGAATGTTGTTTGCTGGCACCCATCGACTTTCATAGTAGGAAAAAAATTACTATGAAAGTCAATGGGCTACCAGCATTCTTCAAAACATCATCTTTTGTGTTCAAGAGAAAACAGAAACTCAAACAGGTTTTGAACAAGTGAAAGGTGAGTAAATGAACACAACCTTTTCATTTTTTGTTGAACTATATCTTTCTTACAATATTGTTGCTCAAAAATGGGTAAATTCACAGAAAATGCCCACACTTCTGAACGGTAAAGTAAAATACAAAACGATAACAGAAGTTTCCTAATAGTAAATGCACTGTACCTTTGCCGGAGGAATCTCCAAAAGTGCTCCAAGCTCTTCAAACGTGATATTATTGTACAGTTTGCTTGCAGACAGCAGGTTGTGCTCAATAACAGCTCGGTCTAGAATACTTGAACCTGAAAGCATAATACACATATTAGACATTGTATTTCCTAACAAATAATTCAGGAATAAACACTAAGGAATGGTGACTGAGCAGGCAACAGACAGAGTCAATGGGTGTCAATGTGTGGGTCTGCGTCAAAAAAACCCTCTAAAAATAACTCTAGAAATAAAGTTCTAATGAGCAGGTATTGTTCGTTTCAGTCAGCGTTGACAGCAATGTAAGATTACTTTAATGTTGGCATGGTTGCAAAAAAGAGATAGGAGTGGGCTGATTCAGTTGATTAGCTCAGGTCAGGACAATCACATTTTCTGTCAGACAGAATGTCTACACCTATTAATGTTAGTCTAATGTTTAGGAATTTGTGCTGCATAGAAAATGAGCACCAGGAATGTAAATGTCTCAACATTTTCGCATAATTCAACTCCATATTAATTTTGCTGCTGTCTATCTGCAAATAATACTACAAAATAGTAATTAAGCACAATTTTTTTTTCTTTTTAAATTTTTAGTTTAGTTATGAATTTAATTACTTTAATCAGCCTAATTTTGTCATGTATTATGTATAACCATAGTTTCTAAATTTATTTAAATGAAGCAAATGACATTTAAATCGAAAACATGTTCCTCCATTTTGTGTCCCCGCACTTCAGAAACCAAAGCTACACCTAAACTATGGAGTAATATCTAATACCATCGGCTGTGGTAGCTTTCTGGTGTGGCATCAGCATGGCAGCGAACTCTTGCAGTTGGTTTCCTCGGATGATTCGATCCAGGTACATTTTCTCCAGGATGCCGTAGGCGGCGAGCTGCTGACAGCGTTCATCCTTGAAGAGAGTAGCCAACATACGAGAGCGCTGCTGACCTTTAGAACACATTAATGGGATAGTTCACTCAAAAATGAACATTCTGTCATCATTTAATCATCCTCCAAACCTGTTTGAGATTCTTTCTTCTGTTGAACACAAAGGAAGAATGTTGGAAAAAACTGACTTTGACATCTATTGTATTTTTTGTTCCTACTATGAATGTCAATGGCTGTTTTTTCCCCAACATTCTTCAGAATATCATGTTTTGAGTTGAGTAAATGGTGAGGAAGTTTTCATTTTTGGGTGAACTGTCTCTTTAAAAACAGATTAGAGAAAGTAAACAGATTCAGCTTACTTTACACTAGTTTTTACTAGTCGCTAGATTTAACACTGCGTTTTTTTAATGAAAACGATCCTCATTCACACGGGTGTTTCCACTACATTTAAGAAAACCTCTCCGTTCACAGTATATGAGCTAAAATGCATGTAAGAAACTAAAAATGCCTATAAAATGTTATTACAAAATTGTAGCCTATATACAAATACTAAATGAAATACAAATACTACAAAAACAAGGGCTGCCCCCTAATAGTCGACCTGAACAGGCTTGGTCGACTAAGTTTTTGTGAAAAAAGTGAAAGTGAAAAAATGAAAAATAAATAAAAAGATGAAAATACCGCATGTCCACCAATTGAGCTCTAAAGGACAATACAGATGGTCGGTTATAATTGCCCATATTTTTGCAAAGTTTCAGTGTGCTGTTAGCCAATATTTTATTTACTCATTTTATTTAACGTATAGGCTTTTTGGCAACTTATTAAGACTGAAACTTATTTTTTATTCATACTCATACTTAGTCCTAGTGACAGTTAGTATTGTCCATAAACAGTGTGGTGTTTTTTTTATTCAATGTTTAATTTTAACGCTTGTCCTTCGGGTGCACTGCGCTTGCAGTTTTCAACATTAATTCTCTTAAGCCATTTGGGTTTGCTGTATATTTGTTGAGTTTAATTTGGTTTATTTTTATACTTGAGTTATGCAAATATCTAATAGCTAAGGAAAGATTCTTTTGTTTACAGTCATGTGAAAACATTCCCCGTAGGCCTACTAGGCTATCAAACTTTCACTTTGCGATACATTTATTTGTTTTAGTTCCTTTACCAAACGGTGTGTTTAATTGTTCATAAGTGTAATTTGTGTGAATGTTATCCTTTTATTTTATTAACCAATTATAAACATTCAGCAAAGCTCCCCTTTTGTCTCCCCCTTTTTTCCCCTACACATTAATAATCATATAATATGTCAGTGTCGTTTTTTGCGTGAGCAAGTTCTTAATATCCAATTTTAACGCTTATTATTATAGTATTTCTGGACAAAATAAAACAATGTTACGAATGAGTCTTTCTCATCCCTTAAACTCAAACCGTTTCCCTGTATTTGCCTAATAAAATCAAGTTAATAAATGGGCGATTAGTCAACTAACTGCTTTAATGGACTACTGATTGACTAAGAAAATCTTAAGTCGGGGACAGCCCTAAAAAAACTGGATGCAGTATAAAAAGCTATGCATTTGAAATTGAAATCACACCAGCAGCTACTGTATCCTGCATAGTGCTGTACCTGCAGAGGCCAGTATAGTGCAGTGAAGTGCATGTTTCAGAGCCTCCAGACGCTCAGTCTCGTGCACGATGGATTTGTATGAGAGCTCATTGTAGCGTTGAGCTGCTTCGATGAATTTCCTCCGATAATCCAGAACTCTGGCGTAGCAGACCTGCAAAACATGACGGAATATAGTTTACGGTTTCACAACAAGCGTAAAGTAGGCAACATATTAGTTATTAATGTATGGCAATTTAATATTTGGATACAGTGGGCCTGATTTATTCTGTGGAAATCTTTTACGAAAACAATTGTGATTGCCCAAACATTTTATGCTTAAAGTTATTTTAAAGGTCCCGTGAAGTGCTTTGAAATGTGCATTTTTTTATTCGATATTCGACATAATCTCAAAAGACAGGGTGGGACAGTGTAGCTCCTCCCCTTTAAAAAAAACTACCAATAGTAAAACGTTTCGTTTTTATCACAGCTCTGCCAGTGAGAGTGGTTGAGATCAAATGAAAAGCGTTTTTTAATGGGGCGGGGCATGTCAAATACTAGAGAGCATTTGATTGGTCAAGATTTGATGAGAAACGGAAGTATGACGTGTATGAGGTATGAGGTGACGTGAAAAAAAATCATTGATCTATTTAGGCGGAAGTGACAAAATGCAAGCTTTGGATGTTTATATCAGTTTTATATTTTCTAAACGCAAATTTTGTCACTGTTTTGGAGCACACTAGCTTATACAGTAGATGTATACATGCATATATATATATATATACACATACATACATATACATATATACATACATATATATATATATATATATAAATTATTTCATTTTTCCAATATTTATTACAATATAAATACATTTCAAAACTTCTCAACTTATTACTTATATTTCATGTATTAATATATAATTAACTCATACAAATAAAATGTTAAAGTCAGGAAATTAGCTAAATTAAATATATTTATCAAATATTTGAAAATCTATGCTACTGCACATATGAATGTGCCTATATTTTTTTATTTTATTTATACCAAATGCATATATAGACACTACATGATATGGGAAAAATGAAAGTAAACCCAGACAGTTTTCTTTGTGTATTTTTGTAAAACCATAAAACTATATCCAGTCATAAATATGAACAAAATTATATTTGTATTACTACATTCATATTTTTATATTTTGATTAATAAAAATATTCACATTAAAATGCATAAAGTTGTATACTATAGGTAGAAAGGAAAAAATAAAGAATTATTTATAACTGTAAACAGTTAAAAGACTTATCACGATAAATACTTTACAAAGCACTTAAAAAAACGTACAGAACTCACAAAAGCAATTGGTCAATTAAATTCTGTAGTCACACCAAAATAATTATAAATGTCAGTTTTGGAACTACTGCCCAGCCTTACAGCATACAAAGCATTTACATAGCATATTATAAAAAGACAGAGCTGATAGATCACCTTGTAGTGAATCTGCAGCTGTTCGTTGGTCGATTCATTCTGCAATAAAGACGCTCGGTTGATGTAGGCCTCAGCCTGAACCGGGTCGTCATCCTCCAAATACAGACGAGCGATTTTCAAGTAAGTGTCTAATTTGTAGTCCACATTATACTGCCTGTATAAGCAGAAAAACATGATTAGAAAATCCGAATTCACAACCAGCTGTTCTGGGCGTCATGTTGGCTGCTTCGGTTTAATCAAAGACTACAGAATACACAAGACATGCAACTCGTATAGTTTTGAATGGGGAAAAGTGTAACGGTCAATATGGGGAATGAAGCCCCGCCTACTAGTACTTGTTGGCTTTTTTGGTTTAATCCAACAGAAAAGTGAGCTTACTTTTGACCCGTCTCCAGCGGGATCCCCACAAGAACCTGTGCGGCGTTCCTCCAGTCCTCCTGCTTCTCATAGATTGTGGCTAAATGCTGTCTGATGGATGCCACCTGGAAGAGTATAAGGGGTTTGTATAAGAGCTGCACAATACACAGTAGTCGACATTTGAAGTGGATCATCACCTTTTGTCAAAGTTGTCCTAAAACTATTGAACAACACTCGTTTATTGTCTTAGAAGTTTGAATAACTTTTTGATGCACTTCGAATGTTGACTACTATATTATTTCAGCAACAACATGGCAAATGTGTGCATAGGGCTGCACGATATTGGAAAGAAATGGCATTGGGATATTTTGTTTGTCTGCAATATGAATATAACTTCACAAGATGACTTATTAACTATATTTGGAAAGAATTCACGATTTTAGATTGATTGGGATGATTTTGAAGGGGAATATCTGCATAAAATAAAATAAACAAAATACAAGGATAGACGAATATGACTGAATAAAGATATACATGAAATAATCAGTGTTTAATGATTTTCCATGGAATCTAACAGTATTGAGAATTTGAGTTGCCGCTATTCTTGCCTTGATCTGAGAATATGATTTGCAATTTACATGTAGCGTGTCAATTATCAATTAAACACACTTGCACACTCAGAAGGTTTTATCACAGAGAATGCATTGGTATGAACATCAATAATGCCTCAAGACATGGAGAGTAAAACCCAAGTGCTTAGTCAGTCTGTTCAAGTCAGACAAGAGAAACAACAGTGTCTGAGAGAGCTCAAACCTGCTGCAAGTTACTAAGAAAACATCTTCATCAGATGGACAGCACACTTGCATGCAAATTGTCACAATAAATGCAAATAGAGAAACGTGCTGCAAATAGTGCCGATCACAATGGAAATGTGTCAGGGGACCTCAATAAGTGACGAGTACTTCCTGTTTAGTCACAGGTGTTGTCACAAATCTGGGTTCGTCACTTTTTGGGGTCCCCCTACACATTTCCGTTATGATCTGCTCGATTTGCATCATGTGTATTGTCAAAACGATAAAGATGTTTCTTTGTGTTCTTCTATTTGTATGTGTTTTCTTAACTCTCTCAGCCACCATAGGAGAATCGACCAGCACCAAACTTATTCTAGGTTTCAATCGCTGAGTTTATCCACCGATGACAAAAACAGACATTATTTAGATGAAGCAGCATCAAATTTGGTCTTACGTGTGAGAGATTTGTCTGCATTGTAGAGAGATGAAACCTACCTGTTCTTCAAAAGAGATTACCCTGGGCTGGATCTTCTCCAGGGTGAAGTGACACACAACTTTCGCAATGTCATCTGGTAGGTTTGGGAGGTGCGCACAGAAGTCTGTCAGCAGCTGTCTGGATATGACCAGGCTGACATTCTCATTGACCACTATTCAAGAGCACGAGACAAGGGAAATTATAAAATGAGGCAGTGTAGAGACGGGAACTCCATTCAAAAAGACATTTAAAAATTTGCATGTTCTTATATTAAACTGATTTTCTTCAATATGCACTCAACGGCTGCAGAGCCACTTGGGCTCCAATGAGGCGGAGCTTGAGCTCCTCATCCTGTATGCTGTTTTAATGCGTACACCCACCCCACCCCTAACCCCAACCCCCAGTGACATCACTTGTAGAAGAAGTGCAGCTCCCCCTTGCTGGAGCTCAGCTCTGCCCAAGTGGCTCTGCAGTGAGTACCACTTGGCATTTTTAGGTGCACCTGTTCATCTGCTGGTTATTGCAGCAACATCTTATCAGCCAATCACATAGCGGTAAGTCAGTGATACAATGATACGTAATAATATAGAACAGCAATTAGAGATCGATTGTGGATAGCCACACCTCCATTTTCTGCTGCGTTTGTCCATTTACTGTATACTGAAACAGAACCTTCAAATCTTGATGGAGATTCACATCATGGATGTACAGATGGATGATACAGTCACGTAAATATGGACCAAAATCTCTTGAGAAATGATCTGAGATACTTGTTGAATCTATTCTAAGCCATGAGAACTAAAGCAGTTCTAAAATCAAAATGGGTCTAACCTAGTAACAGCAAGGTGTAATTAATAAAGGGGCCAGTGAATGTATATAATCAGAATATTAGTACTTGAATACTAGTATACTTACTCGCTTCAACAAATGCTTTCAGTGCTTCAAGTTGTTCTGCATCAGTAAACTGTAGAGCCTTTTCTAATATTTGACGATATCTGTCAAAACAGTGAACAGGGAGGACAAAGATAATAGCTACAAAAATAACACTTTATTTGATAACGTAATGTATGAATGTGCATTGCAGCTATATCAAATGCAGCTTTAAATGCCTGTTAAGGTGAATTCTGATTGGCTGTCAGTCAACAGTTCTACATCCAGAAAGCCTAAAGTGTCACTTCACTTTCAAAAATTAGCCATATAACCAAATAAAACTTAAAAAATCATCCTTATTTAAGCAAACCACGGTAACCACAAATCAACTATGGATTATGAGACCAGTTTTAATGTATTTATGGTATTTATTTGTAGTTAAGTCTTGTTTATACTAACACTAATCATCAGTGTACAAAAAAATTGCTTACTACACTTTTACTATAATATAGTAATGCTTATTTTCATATGGGTTGTATGACTTACATTGCTTCGCTACTATTCACAAATCCCTTCCTGTGGCCTTGTAGATACAGTTTTATTAATGCAATGAACTTTGACAATCTTCTTAGCCTTTTCTTTTAGCCTAGTATAGAAGTCTACATATTCAGACACACATATTAATTATGCTGGGGGCGGGGCTTGTTCATTCTTTAACATTTGATTGGACAATAAAAGTAAACACGCCCCTAAATGCAAGATGAGTCATCAGTATTTTGGTTTTAAAAAACAAACGTTTGTCTAACGTCAAATGACAGACCATATTGTCAACTTTCAGGTCTACATTTGCATATACACGTTACCTCAAACCCAAAGTACTCAACCAAAGGTTTTGATTTTGTGGGGTCTTTCCAATGTATTTCCATTAACTTACTCCGCCTACCGTTTCCAAATTGTATTACTCAATCCATAAAGACATTAGCATACGAATATGCTGACGATTCTACCCTTTATAACTTGTATGATTCTGATTGTATGAATCTATTGATGTGGGCATGTTGACAGGCAGATCATCAGTATCACACACGCTAGCTAATGTTAGCCTGTAGTCATGTCATCTGCAGTATCACAGACCTTCATATGAAAAATCATACACAATAACACACAAATGCAAAAGACGTACAGTAACGATTTTAGTAAATGACTTGAAATCACATACTTCCCAGCCAGATCTTTATGAGAGCCACTAGAGTTCATCAGCTGTGCGAGCTCCTGCCTCACGCCGGACGCCATTTTCCTCCGCACTTAAACAGCGACACCTGCGGGCCAGCAGAGGGCGCCACACAACACAACACAACACAGAGACTCGACGACAACTGAACAACACTAGAGAGCGATAAAGTCTACATGGGATGCAGCTGCGGATACTCACATCAATGTAGCATTATTTTTGTGACACTGTACAACAATATAATATAATATAATATAATATAATATAATATAATATAATATAATATAATATAATATAATATAATTAAATAAGATAAACAACTACAGAGGAAAAACTTGGTGACATTAACAAAATAATTATCGTAATATTCCAAGTAAAAATCCATTCTTTTTCTTTTTTTTATTGAAGAGTTATTGAACATTACAAGATATAAAAACATAAATTTAGACATAGGACTGAATAATATACTTGAGCAATACAATAGAGGGAAAACGAAGAAGAAAACATAATGAGAATAAACATAAACGAATAATAGAAAATAAATACATAAACATAAAAATAATGAAATAAATAATAATATAGTAAGTAAAAATATTTTTTTTTCTTTCTCATTGCATGTTTAAACGTTACAATTAAACATGACAATTATTAATTGTAATATTTATTAAAATTAAAAATTCAACATTTGTACAGTTGTGAGCATTTTGTAATGTATTAATTAAGTCATTTAGACGACTAAGAAAATTCTATTTAGTTAACGATTTAGATAAGAGAAAAAATTACAATTATGAACATAATATCAGTAAAAATATATATTTTTAATTATGCGCAATGCAAAAATTACAGTCATAGTACAATACAAAGAATAAAATTAAAAGCAAAACAAGAATATACAAAGGAGCTACATACATAAAGCATCACTCTTTAAAGAAAGATATTAAACAATTTAGAAATTTCAGTTGTTTCAACGTCATTTTTGTAACAGAATTAGAAATAGTCTCAATAATATTGCATTTCAGTAGGAAAAATATAAAAGAAAGGTTACTGATTTGTAAATTTGCATTTATGTATTTAAAATGTTGATAAAACAACAGTAAAAATCCATTCGGCTCTGCGCGGAAGTTGTGGCGTGACGTCATGTGTCGTTTCCTACGAAGGCGTGGCTTGATTATGGGATGTTAGAGGTGAAATGGCGCTCGGCGCGGTATTTTAAACAATCGTCTTCGTGTGAGAGCGGATGATCGACACGATGCAGCCCCGAGTTGGACCGAGCAGGTCGTGATTGAGCGGAAAACGTCGCGGATTTCAGAAGACCGTCTCGACACTCACCTCGACCCCGTGTAAGAGTGCTTTGTGCTTGGGTGGGTGTTCAGCGAGGGGCAATATGATCTCCGCTAGTTAGCCGAGCTGCTAACACTGTATGTATATGTGTGAGTGTGTGTTTGTGCGCGTCAGCTGATGAACTGCCTCAACAGCGCGTCACACTCACAGCTGAGCTCGCGAATAATCGCTGCTAATGTTTGCTGATCTTCTGCATCATAGACAAAATACATATGAAGCTTTATGAAGGGCTGAAGCGTTGCAGGAGTTAATAGTGGCTAACTGATTAGCACTTGAGGCTTTACCTGCCAGAGAATGACAGCAAGCGGAGTCTGTCATTTTAGTCTCACGGAAAGTCGTGTTGGTTAGCTAAATAATTAAATGCCTGTAAATATTGAGAGATTTTCATTTCTTGTATGCGTTTAAGAGTACATCTACTTATATCATTAATTATTAATTACATAGCTCAGATCATACTTTGTGTATGAATTAAGATATATAATGGTAACTTAACACTAAACAGTTGCCAAATGTTTTATTTGTCAATGTTAGATAACAAAATGTTTTTTGAGTAATTTCATTATCTTTGTTAACGTTATGTCAACAAATACAACTTTTGCATTCTAACAATGTATTAGTAAATATTATCTAATGGAACTGAACAAGTCTCGACCAACTGTATCATTACTAAATAAATAAGCAAAAGACTATTAACCAAGGCTAATAAAGGCTAAATAATGCATTATTATTATAGTTAGCAATAATAAATAAAATAATTTTGTGGACCACGCCTCTCACTAAAGTGTGTTTGTGTGTGGATAGATATGACAAATGTAATTGTACACTTTTTATTCAAATAACAGCATACATGAAGATAAAGAGAACATTGTAATGATTTTTTACTCTTGTTCAAAACCTGTATGACTTTTCTTCTTCGAAAGATGTTACAAAGAATGACGTCATTCTTTTTCACGGAATAGAACAAATATGAGTTGAGAGTGATTGGCGAGGCTGTCATTCAGACTACATCATATTATGTTGTTCCAGTGAAGAAAACCTTATAGGGGTTTCGAACGAAAATTGACAATTCATATTTTTAAGTCTCAAAACGACAAATGTGACGGACCTTTGTACTTTTTTACTCCTTCTTTGAGCTTAAACTCTGACACAACAACAAATCCTGTTGTTTTTTTTTCTGTTATGTCTGAACTGATGACGAGATGAAAATGGCGGATCTTTCGAAATCCAAGCCCGGCCTGAAATAGACACGCAGCGCGCTTCACTCCATTAACAGGACTCCGTTCAGGAGACAAACATCCCCATCTGCAAAAACTCTTGAATATACGTGTAAATATGCATATTTTCATGGCGGCAGTATAGACAGGAAAGCAGACGCGTCGAATACCAACAAACTCCGCCTGATGTGAAACTGACAGGCTTGTTTTTAACTGTTGAGGTAAAGAATTATACACACATTTATATTCTCAGGCCTGCTCAAAGAAGCTGATTCTTCTTTCACGGTGTTTAAAACGCGTGTAAAACGGGTAAATGTCACATTTAGCGACTAAACGCATGCATGGAAGTGTATTTCTGAGTTGTGTTTTCAAACCACAATTTTGTCAGACGTTTTTTTTCCAGCTACGGTCAGTGTTTACCGAATGTTAGTTTTCTGAAGCAAACACTGGCTAGTTAATGTTAGTTGTTGTGGCTGTTTTATGTATTACTGTGTGTTAACTGCTGGTTAGCCGCTGTGCTAGTTAGCTGCATAGCAGCTGAGCATAAACAGATCGCCTGCTCTGGACGCGACGCGACACAATCGGTCGCGTCGCTCGTGTTGTGCAGTGTTTACTTAATATTTTGGAATTTGAGTGGTCCACTAGACTAGTTAACTAACTAGTAGAGTATTATGTGACATTAATGCTGATATGATTTATATCGTGAGACTTGTTATACGGGACAAAACAGAAGTTCTGTAGTTTCTATGCATGACTATTGTTATATTCTCCATATGTAGTATTAACAAGATAGCTATTCTAAGTGTAGTACATATACAGTAAATAGAGTAGTGATGTTTATTATTACATCTCATAAACTGCTGTAGTGCTGAACTTTTTTGAGGTCTCTCTGGTTATAAATGTTGTTGATGCATTCTCAGATTGTGGTTATTTGAGATGACTGTGATAACAGTGTAAATAAAGGAATTAAGTTATGTTTGTTAGACAAATAAACACCACTGAGGAATTAAGATGTGCAATGGTTAAAAAAATGATCAATTTGTTCTGTTATAATCATGCAGTTAATGCCATAGAACATGGACATGCATTTTTCTGTGGACAGAAAGAAGAAAATTAAAGTACACCAAAGGTCTTTTTTAAAAATATGTTATTACATTACAGTATTTTAAACCAAAATTAAAGTTTAATAAAGTTATTTAAAATGTTTAGATATTATTTTCTTGGCATTAAAAATAATTGGCATTCAAAATAATCTGCAATTGAATAATTGTGAATAATCACATCCAAAATAAGTTTGTTTTTATAATATATGGGTGTGAGCGCTATGCATATTTACTATGTATTTATAGTATACATACATAAAATAATACAATGTGCAAAACAAATATTTACAATTATATTCATAC